>ML803306.1:385838-415294 GCA_009831015.1 Picea engelmannii | reverse complement strand
CCAACAACTGACTATGGGGATGAAGCCTTAAAGTATTGGCCATGATATCACTAGAGGAATGAGAGGGGGTTATTTTAAGAAAAATGGTCCCAAGCCTCCTTGCTGAAATATTTAATTTGGAATTATTTAGATTATTTCCCTTAGCCCTAATTTCAAGACAAATCGGTTAATGAAGGGGGTTAGTAGTTGAAAAACCCAACCACCCCAATGAATGGAAGTATGGAATATTTCCACATGGGAATAGTAAGTTATAGGAAAACATGAAATATTACCATGGGTCCCCTTGATTGACCCGCAAGTTTCCTTCTGATAGAGGGAATAATAAAAGGACAGGTCTAGAACCTTCCTAGTAGAGGTGTACAAGAGAAGCACACGATTTCAAGTAGAAGGAGGAGAGTCTAAGGGGCGTAGCAGGACTCATGCAAGAGTTAAAAACTTGAAATGAGTGGAGAAGTCTATGAACATAATACTAAGAAAGTATCTGAAAAGACTCGTTGAGGCATAATCTAGGTGGGTGTGGGGAAACCCTTACCAAGAATGGTGTGAATAAGAGTGTCCTTCACAAAATGTTTGAGAACCAGAGAGAGAAAGGATCCCTAGTGGTATCATTTCCTGGCATGGGGGTGGCCAAAGTTCTAAGAGTGAATGCATCTAAACCTATGGTTGGGTGGAGAGGAGAACACCCACAATTAGTTAGCGGGCTACATCTTGTGTACATATAAGTGTTTCTCACTCTATGTATTTAATTGAAACAATGGTTTTATTCCTTTAATTGTGCCATAAACGTGCATGCCTGGCTAATAGGCTTGATATTTTTCCATGGGGAATAATTTTCACTTAGATGATTAAGTAATAGAATAGGATTGCTTGTGTAGTGCATAATCGAGTAGGATGACTTTATATCTCACTTTGGATGCTTGAGGAGATGTACAACTAGTTTTCTCCGGTGAATTTCCTCATGGGTACATCTATATAATTGTGTCCCTTGTGTGCATAGTAGGTTGTTTATGTTGTAGTGTGATTATTGTGAAAGGATTCTAGGAAGATAAATTAAAGAATGAATGATAAATTCCAAGAGAAGCGAAGTGATGTAACCGTCCTTTTAAGGGGTCGATGCATTAACTATAATAAGGGTCCGAGGGAGGCTAGGGAAGGCTAATAAAAATTAGATATATTGAGAAACGATTAAGTCTCTACTTGGATTGTACCCTGAAGAATCCCCCGTGTGGGCTATGGAACCTTGGGTCCTGTATAAATCTCCCTATTTGAAGGAAAGCTACAGGAGGTTTAAATATCCCTCCATGTAATGAAGAGAAAGTTCCTTAGTCGATTTGGAAGTGGATTACAGAGTTCCAGTGGGCCTGGTAATATTTAGGAATAACTTAGAACAATCCTGGAGATGATAAGTCCCAAATCGGACTCGAAATCAGACAGGAACCTTGTGTTTAAGATAGGTTAGATCGCAACGAATAGATATTCACCCTTCGTCGAAGTAGGATATGATGCTCATAGAAGATGTACCTTGAGTCAACCTGAGTCCTCGATATGTTAGAGAGTTGAAGGCAGGGAAATCCATACCATTGGATGAAGGATGACAGTCAAAGTATCCCTAGAGACCCGAAGTGAAGGTACTCTGATGAGAAAGCTCGGGAAAGGTCCTGAGGGGAAATCTAGATCATTGATCAGAGTAGAGGTGGGATTAATTCTCAACCATAGATTTCCATAGGGCCTCATATAAGTGAGGGTAAAAGGGAAGGTGACATCTTGTTGACATCATGATTACAGGGAATGTTTTTGTACCCGAGGATAATATGTGGCATCCTGTAATTGGTTGAAGGAATCAAGAGTGGGTCCATATCGAGCTTAGACCTTTTAATGGGCACTTTAATTATCGAGTGTAGGATCTCTGGGTGGAGAGATCTCCACTGTTGATCAGAGCTTAGGCTGTCGAAATGATTGCATGTGGAGTTGATGACAAAATCCCAGGGAAGAGCTCTGAGAATAGATCCAAGCCATTGTCTCTATCAGAGTGTATACATGAAAGGATCTAAGCCGTTAGATCTAGAGTAATGCTTTTTGTCGGAGTTTGGTACTCAGATTAACCTAGGACATTGAGGGGTGATTTTGACCGTAGATTAGGTAGAGTCTGAAAAGACCTTAGTCATTGGATATATGATGTTTACATAAGAGAAATAAAAGAATACAATGATGTGAGGATGACGGGCAATACCAACATGGTGGTTTATGTTTCCCTTAGGATGACGTAGGGAGATAATCAATTGGAGGATGGGACAAGAGTGGACCCCGTTGGGCGAGAAGGGAATTAAAAATCCATTTAAATTAAGGGCTCAATAGGATGAAAAGGATAGTTCCACACGTAAGACATAGAAGGTGCCAAGTGGCATAGTGATTTTTCACCTAAAGGTGAGTGTCTATGAGAAATATGAATGCCACGTGTTAGGTGGCGGTGGTGCCACATGTCATGCAGAAATGATGCCATGTGTCAATATGATTGAGTTTGTGTAGGTGAAAATATAAGAATATATGGGTCGTTCATCGAAGTTCAAAAGGTTGAAAAGGCTATGTGGTGGTCAAGAATGTCGATGATGATAAAGGCATCGACAATGTAATGAGTCTTTGATTAGCAATGGTTCATAGTTAATATCCACCCTATATTTTTTATGAATGCCTTATAGGTTATAGAATGGATGACGATATCACGAGTGATGTGGCATGCAAGTGAATCCAAAGGATGACATGTTTCATCACCTGGTTCGTCGTAGGGTCAAGGGTCGGCCCTATTGGGTCCAGAACATGGGATGGTTGTTAACAATTTCCAACTGTCGAATCTACAGGCAAAGAGATCTGGACCTTTCGTCATAAATGGAATGGTTGGTAAGGTTATGTGTTGGCTAAGAATACTAACAATGATAGAGGAATCGATGCAATGAGGATCATTGGATCTATGGGCCAGTGAACCTAGTCCGTTGACCCAGGTGTAATGTCGTCATAGAATAAGAGAATGGAATACTGGGAGTCAAGATTCGATTCCTTTAGAATATATGACTCAATTAGAGTCGTTTGATGAGGGGCACGTGGACCGTCAGATATATAATAATCCATATTAATGGATTATTGTCGGAACTTGTGGTTGGGTCTTTGTGACCCATGGAAATAAGACCACGATGATCACGAATAGAGGTTCCATTAGATTGGAACCAGGGTTCAAAAAACCATGTGGTTAGCACCATGTTGGAGCCATGTAAATTGACACTTGGGATAGGTATCCACGTGGATGCCATGTGGCAATGAGGTGGCACTGGACAATGAGGCCCGAGAACTTTGTAAAACCATAAATTTTGATCCAGAACTTGGATTTGAGCTTCATGATAATCGTTGGAAACCTCTTGACGAGCAAAAGATGGTGGTTCCCTCAAAAAGAGGTATTGAGATAGTTGAGAAAGGTGAAAATTCTAATGCCCCATCCCATATGTGTTACAAAGTGGTATTAGAGTGGGTTACAACACTAGACCTAGATGGGCCAAATAACCATCATGAATGCTCCCATATCAAGGCTAATACAAACCTATTAGAAAGAGTTTTTATGCACTAAAAGTTTGTTATTTATCTTCACTAACTCTCCAAGAAGGAGGAATACATATTGGAAATTTAGTTTGGGATCTCCTACAATAGAAAATTTACATATTGATGTACAACACAAGAGACATATTTCTACTTTGTTTGAATGGTATTTGATCTTACAGGAGTGAGAATATATTGATAAGCATTCATGATTGAATCTGATGTAAAATGGCAGAATCCTGTTAAGGGCTGCATAGGTTCAAAAGAATGAATAAACTAGTGACTGTAATGTTCTATGTAAGCATTGATGATTATTGTTCATATAAGAGCTAAGACCCTTATGGAGAGATTCCTTGTAGTTAAAGGAATTTGGTATGAAATGATAGGATCCTTGGCAGTATTAATTACTGCTTAATAAAATAATAAACTACACACACACGCACACACACACACACACACCTATATATCTCTGTGTGTGTGTGTGTGCAATTCCTCATGTTTAAAGGATTGATGGAAAATTGTGAGGTCAATCTACTTCACCTGTAACGAATGAAAACCAGTTACTGGAATAACCTAATTAAGCAAAGAAAAAGGATTCCTTTGGATTGTTGATAGTCCTCACAAGAGAGGTAATTGATATGAACATGTGCAAGTTATGAGCTCATGGTTTTATTAAAGAAAATTATAATCATATTAACCTAAGGGTTTGTCAATGAATGCAAAGGAAGACAATTGAAATACATATGCACCAAGGGCATGAGAAAAATGCTTAGTGTACATGGATATGTTGGAATGCATATGGTAAGATTGAACATACAAGTAACATGCAAATAGGATTATTATAGTCTGTAATTAGATATAAAATGTGGTATGGTCATAGATCGTATGGCTAGTAATTATATGATTATAGAAGCATAAGTAAAATGTTAATGATAGATTATTTTTATTTCTTTATAAAGATAATGTTGTAATGTTGAAGGAAATATTGATTTAAATTCTAGTAAAGGAAGTGATGGAGCATTTCTAGGTGACAAATGGGTCAGATTGATATCCAGAGGTGGACGATGGCCATATAGATATGGTTGGGTATAATCAAATAGTAGAAATAAGGAATTTAGGAAAGGATCTCCTTGATAAAGGCCCGTTGACAAAAAGTGAATTGAAGCATTAAAGAGAGACTATAATTGTTAACTTATTTCCTTAGACAGTGCTGTAATTACTTGCTTATGTTTCTGAATTGTGGAAGGCTTATATAACATACAAGTAAAAATGGATTCATGTTGGGGGTTTCCATGAGAGAAGGAAACATAAATTTGATGATGTTTGTTCGTTTTTACTCTATCTTCCTACTTCTTGGGATGACCTAGGTTCAGATCTAAACGAGTTTCCAAAAACGCCCTCTAAAACTATTAGCCCTCCTGGTAAACTAGAAGGAAACACAACACACAAAGTGTACTGTGCAGTCTCACCCAAGATAGTTATATGGGTGACTGCAATGCTCAGATGCTTGCAATCTAGGAAAGAGTGGGAATCTAGGATTGTACTTTGTGATCTTCATTTATTTACTCCATTATCCGTCTATATTAAATACTCTAGTGTTCTTTATTCATGCATGTAAATAAACAAATCTAACTACTTCATCAAGACATTCATCTAATATGTAACCATTGACAAAAAATACATAAAAATAAGCATTTCACATAACACATGATCTACCATGGTTCACCCCCTCCTAGGATACACCCATAAATATTTTACTGCTTAGGATATTTTTATTATAGTTCTGAAAAGATGGCGCTATGCGCAATACATTCTTCTCTTAGTTGGATTGATATCTTTTATGAGGCGAACTAGATAACACCAGGCTCCCTAGCCTATGATCTAACCCTCAAGATCCGTCCTACTTGTACCTCTTTGGATCAATAGCCTATTGAAACTATGTCATGCATGCAATACTCTCCAGTGACAATTCTCTAACATGTGCTGACAACCAACTCAACCTACTCGAAAAACTCAAACTTCTCTAACCTATCCAACTTCTCCAACCTCTTTAACCTAGACCTCCTAGCTCTTTATTTATACTACATTACCATCTTGACAACTGTTACACTTGATTACCAAAAACCTAACCCTATCCTGGTTAGGTCTACCTTCATGCGCGCCTTGCATGCTTTCCTTCTTTGCATGCAACTTTACCTTGCACATGTTTCTTTTCCTGCCACTTGCCCATTTCCAAAATTAGGTATTTCCTCAAAATAGGTATGTTACCAAAAGGCCCCCACCATTGACATTGTGACTCGTCCCGAGTCACTGTCTAACTCCGACATCTGTCACTTCTTGTGCCAGCGCACCATACATCTCAGCTATTTTTTGGCACTGTTCCTAAGCCTAACTGCTTTTTTCGGCCATGTCTTCCACCAGTTGCGCGGTGACTGGGGGTTTTAGTAGTTCTCCCCCTTCCAAGTCTATCCTCTCTACATATAGCTTCACTACATCGATCTCCATGACCAACTACTCTGCCTTCTCCTGCAGAGGCTCCATTTGAGCCTAGCGCGCAATCTTCTATGCCTGAACCATTTTCTCCCTTTCTTGTAGTGTCTTTATTTCAGCGACATTCTTGATTCTCTTGGGAAATGAAAATGTCTTATGTCAATGTTTTATCTCTACCATTGCTTCATGCACTATTTCTTCTTTCCCTTGTAGCTCCTACAAGATCACATCTTCTAACAGTTGTGTCCACAACTGGGTGTTGTTTTCCAATAGTTGTGTGATGCATTGCATTGAACACATGATGTTTTCTGTCAAGGTTTTCACATTGTGTTCACGTTGTTCAATGAACTCAGGAGGAGTGGAAGGTATTGTGCACTCCTCTAGTTCCTTGATTTGGTCCTTTTACTACTCTAAGGTCTGCATGATTTGGTCCTTGAGAAATACTATTTGAGATGTATATAAATAATTGAAAAGTAAACATATAAGTTAGTTGTTAGAATTGGATAAATAATGAATCTACATCAGGTTTGAAATTTGGTTTTACTTTTAGAACATCTCACAATTTTTATCCTTTTATTCATGCACTAGCATGTTTTCATTTTGAGTTTATTTATTTTATTTTATTTTTACTTCTCATATTATGATTCTAATCTTGTTTTTTAATAAACAACTTTGTATCTTTTAGGGATTCTAGAATTGACTTTGGTCATGGTTGTCGGTTTATTATTCTTGTATTGTATAGTAATGATTCCCTTTTTCTACCTAGTTTGTTTGTTTTCTTAAACCATCAGAAGTTTTTTCTGGGATATTTAACCTACGAAAATAACATTAGTAACAATTGGGTTGTGCTTTAATGATTGTCAACATCCTATAACAAAAAAATCACACTTGATAATCCCAACAAAGTTCCTAACTAGAAGACTTGATTTTTGTGTTTGTGGTGGAACATTTGTGTTTCCAAGGAGTCATATCTATAACACTTGCACATCAAGCCTAAGGATTCTTACGTGTTTTTTCTTTTGATATTTTTTCACTTCACATTAAATAATTGATACGTAGA
Source organism: Picea engelmannii (assembly GCA_009831015.1). Classification (NCBI taxonomy): domain Eukaryota; kingdom Viridiplantae; phylum Streptophyta; class Pinopsida; order Pinales; family Pinaceae; genus Picea; species Picea engelmannii. The sequence goes on along the minus strand of ML803306.1, from coordinate 408,162 downwards.
TTGATTGATGATGGGAAGAACCTTAGGCTAAACTATGGGAGTGAGTAATTTGTTGAAGGTAAGATAAGATCCTCCTCAAGATTTCCATTCAATGTATAGGGTTCTAAGGGACCAATTTTTCAAGAAGGGTGATACATTAGCCTCAACATTATTCTCATTAGACATTGTTTCTTGAAGATGAATAACATCGAGTTTTGGTAAAACATATTTTGAGAGACATTTTTTTGTAGGAAACCCCTACCCCTCTCACATCAAGAGTGATATAATATTCATGGTTTATGGATTCATGGGATTTCTTTCCTCTAAGGGTCGCTTTAATTATCATTTTCTTTACTTCCTTAACCTCGTTAATGGATTTCATTTTTTCTTGGGAGAGGAAGGAATTGTTGCCTACTAAATGGGTTTTATCGCTATCTTCATCCAAGCCTTATTTAATCCATTTTAGTCTTCATTTTGGGAATTTTGGCTTATGGTACTCAGGCTATATCTAGGTTTTTTATCCAATCATAATCCACTTCAAAACGTTCATAATATTGAGATAATGAGACAACATGTGGATTGAAGGTAATATTAGGAACTTTGCTAATATAAAATAGAGAGGGGATATCAAATGAATCCATTAGATTGGAAGAGCCATTACTAATGGATGAATTCCACATTGGATAATAATTAGGATTGGTAGTGCTTACTATTTGGGTATGTCTCCATTTTTCCAAATATTGGGAATCATGTAAGAATATATCTGAATTATTGTTTGAAGTATTGGTTATTGAAAAGGGTAGAGAGGAAGGATTAGATTCAATTTTTTTCATAGCTATTACCACTTCCTCATATTTCCTAACTATTTCATATTTACTTTTGGCATCATGATAGTATCCGATAAAGTCCCATCTTCACCAATCTACTTAGGATACTTCCCTTCACCTTCTAGGGAAGAGAAAGAAGCTTGATTTTCTGACAAAGTCCCATCTTCACCAATCTACTTAGGATAGTTTTCTTCACCTTCTAGGGAAGAGAATGAAGCTTGATTTTCTAGAGATGCCCTTATTGCATCCTTATGATCCAAAGAAGCCAATTATGTTCCATCCACCTCTTCAGCCCTCTTTTTAAACATATTTCCCCATTAAGCGACCAATTAATCCAAATTCATTAAGGTCAGTGTATCTTCCAACCCAACATATTCCCTTGCCACTAAAATTGAGTTTCTCTTTTCATTTCTTAACACACTTATATTTGCAGTTGTGCTTTCGAAAAAAAGAGGTTTTGTATTTCCCTTTAGAAAAATTAATTGTAAGATATTGTTTGGCCTATTCATCCCATGCCAACTCGCCAAACCCTGAGTCTACCATTTCATCTCCATCCAGAAGATTACAACCCTATGTTGGTTCATCTTTCTATGATTATGAGAGAATTGCAATGAAATATTATGATGGCATGGACCTCATTTCAAGATCCAATTTATTCGTATTGATATTATGGTGAAATTCGTTTCCCTTGAATAAGCCCCAATCCCATATACCACAATTCATTTTGAAGTTAACACTCATACCTCTCCTTTTGAAGTTTAGTTATTTTATTGAAAAGGGTAGAGAGGAAGGATTAGATTCAATTTTTTTCATAGCTATTACCACTTCCTCATATTTCCTAACTATTTCATATTTACTTTTGGCATCATGATAGTATCCGATAAAGTCCCATCTTCACCAATCTACTTAGGATACTTCCCTTCACCTTCTAGGGAAGAGAAAGAAGCTTGATTTTCTGACAAAGTCCCATCTTCACCAATCTACTTAGGATAGTTTTCTTCACCTTCTAGGGAAGAGAATGAAGCTTGATTTTCTAGAGATGCCCTTATTGCATCCTTATGATCCAAAGAAGCCAATTATGTTCCATCCACCTCTTCGGCCCTCTTTTTAAACATATTTCCCCATTAAGTGACCAATTAATCCAAATTCATTAAGGTCAGTGTATCTTCCAACCCAACATATTCCCTTGCCACTAAAATTGAGTTTCTCTTTTCATTTCTTAACACACTTATATTTGCGGTTGTGCTTTCGAAAAAAAGAGGTTTTGTATTTCCCTTTAGAAAAATTAATTGTAAGATATTGTTTGGCCTATTCATCCCATGCCAACTCGCCAAACCCTGTGTCTACCATTTCATCTCCATCCAGAAGATTACAACCCTATGTTGGTTCATCTTTCTATGATTATGAGAGAATTGCAATGAAATATTATGATGGCATGGACCTCATTTCAAGATCCAATTTATTCATATTGATATTATGGTGAAATTCGTTTCCCTTGAATAAGCCCCAATCCCATATACCACAATTCATTTTGAAGTTAACACTCATACCTCCATATTTTGAAGTTTAGTTATTTTATTTTATTTTTACTTCTCATATTATGATTCTAATCTTGTTTTTTAATAAACAACTTTGTATCTTTTAGGGATTCTAGAATTGACTTTGGTCACAGTGGTTGGTTTATTATTCTTGTCTTGTATAGTTAGGATTCCCTTTTTTCTACCTAGTTTGTTTTCTTTCTTAAACCATCAGAAGTTTTGTCCGGGAAATTTATCCTACAAAAATAACATTAGTAACAATTGGGTTGTGCTTTAATGATTGTCAACATCCTATAAAAAAAACATCACACTTGATAATCCCAACAAAGTTCCTAACCAGAAGAATTGATTTTTGTGTTTGTGGTGGAACATTTGTGTTTCCAAGGATTCATATCTATAACACTTGCACATCAAACCTAAGGTTTCTTATATGTCTTTTCTTTTGATATTTTTTCACTTCACATTAAATAGTTGATACATATATTGATTGATGATGGGAGGAACCTTAGGCTAAACTATGGGAGTGTGTAATTTGTTGAAGGTAAGATAAGATCCCCCTCAAGATTTCCATTCAATGTATAGGGTTCTAAGCGACCAATTTTTCAAGAAGGGTGATACATTAGCCTCAACATTATTCTCCTTAGACATTGTTTCTTGAAGAAGAATAACATCAAGTTTGAATTTGGTAAAACATATTTTGCGAGAATTTTTTTTGTAGGAAACCCCTATATTTCTCACATCAAGAGCGATATAATATTCATGGTTTATGGATCCATGGGATTTCCTTCCTCTAAGGGCCCCTTTAATTATCATTTTATTTACTTCCTTAACCTCGTTAATGGCTTTCATTTTTGCTTGGGAGAGGAAGGAATTGTTGCCTACTAAATGGGTTTTATCGCTATCTTCACCCAAGCCTTATTTAATCCATTTTAGTCTTCATTTTGGGAATTTTAGCTTATGGTACTGAGGCTATATCTAGATTTTTTATCCAATCATAATATACCTCAAAACCTTCATAATATTGAGATAACGAGACAACGTGTGGATTGAAGGTAATATTAGGAACTTCCCTAATATAAAATAGAGAGGGGATATCAAATGAATCCATTATATTGGAAGAGCCATTACTAATGGATGAATTCCATATTGGAGAATAATTAGGATTGGTAGTGCTTACTATTTGGGTATCTCTCCATTTTTCCAAATATTGGGAATCACATAAGACTATATCTGAATTATTGTTTGAAGTATTGGTTATTGAAAAGGGTAGAGAGGAAGGATTAGATTCACATTTTTTCATAGCTATTACCACTTCCTCATATTTCCCAACTTTTTCATATTTACTTTTGGCATCATACTAGCATGTGACAAAGTCCCATCTTCACCAATATACTTAGGATACTTTCCTTCACCTTCTAGGGAAGAGAAAGAAGCTTGATTTTCTGACAAAGTCCCATCTTCACCAATCTACTTAGGATACTTTTCTTCACCTTCTAGGGAAGAGAATGAAGCTTGATTTTCTAGAGATACCCTTATTACATCCTTATGATCTAGAGAAGCCAATTATGTTCCATCCACCTCTTCAACCCTCATTTTAAACATATTTCCCCATTAAGCGACCAATTAATCCAGATTCATTAAGGTCGGTGTATCTTCCAACCCAACATCTTCCCTTGCCACTAAAATTGAGCTTCTCTTTCATTTCTTAACACACTTATATTTGTTGTTATGCTTTCGAAAAACAAAGGTTTGGTATTTCCCTTTAGAAAAATTAATTGTAAGATATCCTTTGGCCTATTCTTCCCATCCCAACTCACCAAACCATGAGCCTACTATTTCATCTCCCTCCAGAAGATTACAACCCTATGTTAGTTCATCTTTCTATGATTATGAGAGAATTGGAATGAAATATTGTGATGAGATGGACCTCATTTCAAGATCCAATTTATTCGTATTGATATTATGGTGAAATTTGTTTCCCTTGAATAAGCCCCAATCCCATACACCACAATTCATTTTTAAGTTAACACTCATGCTCTCTTTTTGACAAATTGGACCCTCAAACTTTGTCTTATCTTACTGCAAATATAGAGGATTATCCAACACATAAACTTCATTGTAGGCTTTAGATCCTCTTGGATTACCTCTTCCCTTATTAGAAATATGGACCTATGGAGAGCATCATCTTCCTCTTCCAAGTCTTCTAAACCCAATTGATCCTTAATATGAGTTATAGTAGACTCATAATTCTATTTAGACTTGTAATGCTATTTATTTTCACATTGATAAACACAATACCAAAAATATGAATGCACAAAAAAGAAGGAATGCACAAAGAAGAAGGAAAATTTGTGAGCCAACCATTTTCAAGAACATACTCAATCTTCCAGTCACAATATTGTTGCGATTAAAAATTTAAAAACATACAACAAAATATGTTATTTTGTGAATTCGTATTGGTATCGTTGCCTCACCTCTCCTGAAAGACTACCACTACCACTGCAGATCAGAACCATTTTGAGGGATTATTTTAAATGTGTTGTAGAGAGTATTTCAACATCTTCCATAACTTTCTTCCCTGGAAAGGCAACAAGGGAGGCCTGAAATAAATGGAGAATGCCTCTCATCTCTCCCTCTGTCTGAGTATTGGCAGAGAAGGAAAATTGCCCATTTTGGTCTTTGAAAACATCTTAAATGAAATAAAATGAAAAGGAGATCTATGAGAGAGGACAAAAAGTTACATATATAAACCACTGATTCACTAATAAAATGTGCATATATCTACAAACCACCGATTCACTAATAAAATGTGCATATATCTACTTGAGGACACCGGGTATCCGTGTAGTCGAAGAGCTCAAAATCCCAAGGCACTTGAGTTCATATCAGTAACAACACTCTCTCTCCCACATCCAATGCCTTTCTCGCTCCAATAACTGCAGGCCAAATTAATTTATGGTTATAATCATGTGTATTCACTTAGAAAACGAGAGAGGGGACATTGCACAAGATTCAGACACAAAGAATAGTTTGTATTACTCAATAGACAAATGGAGGTTACATATATAGCATCGAGATCACCGACTCCTAGCAATCTAGATCCTAAGAAAGTGGATCAGATTAGCTAAAAATATTTAACCTAGAAACTCACAGTTACAACAGTTGCAAGTATTATCTCATAGTTAACCCAGGAACTCACAGTTACAACAATTGTAAGCATTATCTCTAACACCCTCCCTTAATGCTTACATTACAAATATTACAATCACAAATTACAAAACATTACAAAAGGTTATAGCACAAATTTTGTCATGTCTATCTCACTGATCCTCATACGCAATTACACCCATCTCTGAACTTCATAGACACGCTCTTTCTCTCCCATCATCTTCAAGCTACCACTTCATACAACACAAATACAACAGCTTCTGACCATCTTTGAAGTATCTATAGGATCGAAAATTCTTAACTACCCCGAAGAATAGTCTCGATACTGAAATATTCAGTAATCGATCTTACAAAATGACCTTTTTACACACACTCACCAACACAATGATAACTCGTAACTGATTAGCTTGGAACACCGAAGTACAACAAGACCTTCCAGCATTTAACAGACTTGCTGACATACTCAAACTAGTAATGCATTCTTATAGCACCGAAGCACTCAAGAACTACAAGATTGAATTACATCACTCAGTTTTATATTTGGTTCTTCATAATCATATAAATTTACAAATCACAAACTGCACACCAAATAAAAACATTGAATACTACACATAGATCCAAGAACATTATAGACATCTTTTACTGTAAATTTCAGACCTCGCCCCATCATGAGACTGCTTGTGATTCTCGGCAACTTCAACCTGGAAATGAATCTTAATAATTTGAGGCCTAAATACTAAACTCTAAAATCCCACAACTGTTGCGATCTCAATCAAAAAAGGAGATAAGATTTGGAATCAAAGATGACCACTATCATATTATTGAAGTCCAGTTTGGCCAATTCTAAATATTTTGCGTTGTTAATGTATGGCATCCTGCTCCTGTCAATTATACATTAAAATACTTGAGATTTAGCATGCACAACAACGATGACTCTCGTGGGTAACAGATTTTTCTCTCTCCGCTGGCAGTGACTCGATCAATACTTATCTCCACTCAGCAGCTACCAAAATAAATGGCACATCAAATCGCAGGTCAACACTCCTCACAAGACAAACAACAAAACACACTCATAAAATAAATCTATTCTCACACTTCTACATAAAATTCAGAAATTCAACACTCCCTAAGCTAAATATGTGCATAGGATCAACTCTCAGTCTCTCACATATTCCTAGCCCTCCCATGAAGGAGTCTAAGCCAGAACCATCTCTGATACCAGCTTAGAAAATGTGAGAGGGGCCATTGCACAATATTCACACACAATGAATAGTTTGTATTACTCAATAGACAAATGAAAGTTACATATATAGCATCGAGATCACCGACTCCTAGCAATCTAGATCCTAAGAAAGTGGATCTGATTAGCTAAAAATAATTAACCTAGAAACTCACAGTTACAAAAGCTGTAAGTATTATCTCATAATTAACCTAGGAACTCACAGTTACAACAGTTGTAAGCATTATCTATAACATATTCCGTATATAAAGCATAACAAATAATGATGCTAAGGCTATGGTGACTGACCTATAAACATAATCCAACGCTGATTTTATCTCATTTTTGAAATTCCTATCGATTCCCAAACGTTCAACACTGTCGACCATCTAAAGGCCTTGAAGGAGATCATTGAGGGGAGTGACTCTAACAGAATTGAACATCTCCTTTACTTCCCCAATAAGTATCTCAGCACGCTCATGGTAAGAAGGTGCCTAAAGAAATTATTGGATTAATTGAATCCAAAGAAGGAATATGCAGAAAAGTAAATTCAGTTGAAGTTGAAGCTAATTACGCACCCCATAAGGCGTTGAGAGGGACTGGATGAAATCGTCATCCCAGAGATTGGAATGATAATCGCCTGTGCATCTTTGAACACCACCATCATCAGATAAACTCATGCTCACGGATTTACTGCACAGTTGGGATTGGTCTATGGAGGCCATGGGTACAACCGATCAGATAGAAAGGACGGCCAATATTTCTGTGTTGGTTATCCCACGCTCAAAATGAGGGCCAATATTTCTGTGCTGGTTATCCCACGCTCAAAATTTCTGCTCGCTAAGATAAAATAGCTATTCTGTGGTGCAACCCTGTGGCTTCCTTTAGCTATTGTAATTGTGTGGTACAGCCCCATTGCTTCCTTTCCGTATATATACAGCCTTTTCCCCTCACCAAGTGTCGCCATTTTGGACACCAATGACATCTCAAAACTTCAATCCATGCATTGCCATTGTGAAAATATCATGATCAATGAAGTCGAGTCTCGTTTGCTGGCTAAGTCAAATCTCATTTGTAGGCAACAATATTAATAAAGTCAAGTACCCTTAGACTCCAATACTTTCCATCCAGATCCAGTCCCCTTTGGTGGACTATTATTATCTAAAGACCCTCCCCAAGCATGTGATATAAAGTACACCGGGATGGAATCCTATTATTTAGCATCTGCATCATGTATATAGAGGTAGGTTGGTGTGTTATACACAATGCGTTCAATCCGATTATTCCAATATGTCTTTTCAAGTTGTTGTCAACTTTCAAATTCAAAGTTTTTATTTACTATAAGATAAGACCAAAATTATAAGGAAGTTTGTCCAACATAAGAGCTTAGCTTGTGGCGAGGGATCACCAACATGTCCTATCAAATCCTAGAAGACATAATTTCAACTCTCTCATGTCCTATCAAATTCTAGAAGACATGATTTCAACTCTCTTAACTGAAGAAAAGAAAATCATTGTAGTTAATGCATAAGGTAATATTAAATTGAGATGACATTATACTTGAGAAACAATCATAGTAGATCAACTAAGAGAAGGGATGGGTGGAATGTTATTATTGCAAGAAAATGAATCACATAGCTTGGAACAATAGCTAATAGAGCCATTGTTGAAGATTTCCCAGATGCTGACAATGGTGATGGTGTCACTAGAGAAAGGGCATTCTAAGCATTTTAAGAAACCCACATTTGTGGATATTGAGAATTGTGATATGGCCACAATGGGGGCATATATAAGTCCAAGTGTGTATGCTATGAGCCCAAGAAGGGAATATATGGGGTTAATTGTATATGTAATGAGTTAATTGTATATGTAATAGTGGTTATTGATTGGTTTGAGCCATTTTTACTCTTATATTAGCCTCTTGAAAGAAGGAGGATATATCCCCCATACCCTTGAAATTATATGAAAATTATGCATAGATTATTGTGTAACTATTGTAAATGATTTTGAATATTATTGTGAAGTATTCGCCTCTATTGTATGATTGATTGTTTCATGTTTTGGCTTCAATACCATGATTTCCTTTTCTATAAGGTTTTATGTCATTATGTATACCCATGTATTAGTGAATAATGGGGAAAGAGGTCTATAAATTAAAAAATCATTAGGCAAGAAGCCCGCATATTTTTAAAATATATATGATTTACCTAAGTTTAATACAACCATAATGTTAATGGAATCACACATAGAAGGTGTTACATGCATGAGTTGAAGGATTTTAACCTTAAACCCTAGCACTGTCCTCTATTACAGAGAACAAGATCTCCATCTAAGGAATTCTAGGGAATTGATGATTTGAAATGGTTGATTTGTTTTTTAAATAGAGCCAGTATGTGAATCATATGGTTATGTTTATTGTAATTTTGTTATGTTATCTATGCTTAAGTGTCGTTGTCTTAAAAAGGTATTATGTGGCAAATTGTGAAGTGCTAGTTCTAAATAAATCAAGATCTTCAACTTGATTTTGTTGTCTAGAGAAGTTACAATCTAGACCTTGCATTTAAAGATAGAAATATTGACCTTATGTTGACTTGTTGTTGTAACTGAACAACAACCTCATTATTTGTTTCAATGTTTCATAAAATAATGAAGCCTCTCTGATCCGAATTTGTGAGAAGTACAAAATGAATAACATACTAAATACAATAACACAAAGATACAAAGAACAACAACAAATATCTACTGAACAATAACTTCTATTGAATAAATGAAAGTTGAAATTGTAAAACTGCAGAACTGGAAACAACTTGCTTGAATGGTGGTAGATATCTCTGAGAATAGATGTGCCTGATACGCGCATCCGTCTGAGAAAAATGATTACAACGAGGCTCCATAAGCCTTTTTAACATTATTCATGAATTCCAAAACCCTAGACATCCAAAAACCTAACCCTAGGAGATGAAACACCAAAAGTTATGTGGGCCCGTATGGGTAAGTTGGTACCTCAACTTCCTGGGGTCGTAACTTTTGCATACGACCTCCGTTTTAGGTGCGTGATAGCCCGTTGGAAATTTCTTTCAGAGAAATACACATTATGTCGTCAAACTCTCACTTTATTTCTAGTTTAACTGTGGAAAGCCAAAAAACAACTGTTTAGGGCCCCAAAACAACCTTGGAAGTATAGAAAGATGCGCTGACATGAATACTTCCAAAATAAGCCAGTTGGATTAGGTGGGCGACCACTAATATCCACCTAGAAGTTGTGAAGGGCTTCAAACAACCCTGGAAGTGTAGAACCCACAATTAAAAAGAATTACAGAAGAATGTGGTGCACTAAAAATTGTCAAGAGGAACTAATTGGAATATGTGGGTGGCCACCAATATCCACCTAGATCAGTCCTCCCCCATTAGGAAGAAATGGTCTCCATTGCGTTGAGTGCCCCCATCAGGTGAGGAAACTTCTTTTGAATTTGGCCCTAGGTGAGCCACTTACCTTGGTGGAGCAGTTTCTCTGCCTTGACAACCCGATAAATTTGCATCCTCTATTGGTGAGTGCCCTTGACCTGTCTGTCCAATATATGATTAGTGGATGCATGTTCCATGCAGTCAAGGTTGAGCTCTGTTGGTTTCAACTGCTCTGCGATCTCCAAGGTGTCCAATAATGGTGGAAAATATTGTTGAAGGAGGCCCACATTGAACACTGGGCACAATCCAAGGAAGGGTGGAGTGTTGATCTCAAAATCATTGCTACCCACAACCTTGGTGATAGTGTAAGGCCTATAGCGAAGTGGGAAGAGATTTTGATGGGGCCCTGTAAGGTGCTCTTTCTGCAAATATAACCAAACCTTGTCTCCCACTTGAAACTGGTGTGGTACCCGGTGTTGATCATGGCAGTGCTTGTACTTAGCATTGGCTTTCTGCAAAATCACATGGATCTGTTGGTGGATGTCCTGAATCTGCTCAACGAATATTGTGGTGTTGTCGGCCTCAGATTGAACATGGGAAGAATTTGTCTATGTTGTTGCAAGAGGTAGTGCAACATCAATGAGACCCAAGGGTTAGAATCCCAGCCCCACATGAAAGGGGCTATGGTCGATGGAGCTATAGAGAGCCTTATTGTGGGCTATACACAATGTTTTCACTCCGATTATTCCAATATCTATTTTTCAAGTTGTTGTCAAGTTTCAAATTAAAAGTTTTTATTATGATAAAATAATACCAAAATTATAAGGAAGTTTTTCGAGCAGAGATTGTTGTGAGTAGAGCTTGTGGCCAGGGATCACCAACATGTCCTATCAAACTCTAGAAGACATGATTTCAACTCTCTTAGTTGAAGAAAAGAGAATCATTGTAGGTAATGCATAAGGTGATGCTAAATTGAGATGACATTATACTTGAGAAACAACCATAGTAGCTCAACTAAGAGAAGGGAGAGGTGGAATGTTATTATTGCAAGAAAATGAATCACATAGCTTGGAACAATAGATTTTGAACCAATGAAATTTTCAAGGGAAAAGTTAATGAAAGACCACATGCAACTAATGCAGCCATTGTTAAAGATTCCCCAGATGTTGACAGTGGTGATGATGTTACTAGAGAAAGGTGTAATGATCCCAAGCCATTATGCAAGGATCATCACTATTTTGGTGTCTTTTTAAAAAAAAATCCGAGTGAGGTATTTCGTCTAAAAATTTGTTGATCTATTTGTTTTCTTGTGTTTATATGTGTGTATGCAACAAATAACAAGAATAGACAACCATGAAACATACCTCAACCATATGCAATATGATAGACAAGTCAAAACATCACAAATCTTCTTTATTCATAAAATAGAAGAACCTGCTACAATGGAGATGTCGATCTGGAATACTCAACAGATGTCCAAAATGATAGACAATAGATAACAAGTATGAGCTTCTAAAAAATGCTCCCAACAATACAAAATAAGCCTCCAAAGGCTGGATAAGAGATGAAGACCAATGCCAAGTGCCAAACCCCTCACTGATGGAAGATGCCACGCTCTGCTGGATAACTAAAGCTCCTCAACAATTCGGCCCTGGTTCCAAAGATGTCCAATCACCTCCAGAAAATGCCAAACAATAGATCAGGTGATGGTAAGAACAACCTAGGTGCTCGAATCTCCAAGATCCCTCTCAACCTCTGTAGATCTAAACTCCTCCACTGAATGGTACACCCCACTGGATGACTGAAGCCCTAGATAATTTGGCCCTAATGAAGGAGGCCTCCCAATGCTCTGTAACTCTCCACAATGATAGATTAGGACACTGCAATGAGAACACAAGTGCTCAAATCCTCAAAATACTGGCTAGATCCTTAGATCCAGCTACACTCCAAATAATGGTGCGCCCTCCTCTTGGGAAAATGACCCATTCTCAATACAAATCGATCCTCCACTAAAAGACTCTAGAAAACCACCAAGAATGATGCCAAGACACCTACAAAGGAAACCCAATACCTGGAATTCCCAGAATCCCTTCTCTTCAACTAGGACGAATCCTTCCTCAATGAATAGTGCACCCCCCTTACTGGAAACCCCCAATCGGTGCGCCCTCTCTCTATCTGCATAAGCAACTGATGTGGAATCCTTCTGCAACTAAGTATATCTGGAACTAGAATGGTGTGGGAGAGTATTGCATCTCCGAGACCAATATTGGGACAAGCTAGGTGGAATCTTTCACCACTGAATCGTCCCCTAGGGTTTGTTAAGTCAAAACCCTCAAAACCCCCAAGAGATGGGCTCACTAGCTAAAGCCAGAAATCAAAATAAGATCATACATGAATGAATGAGAAGAGGCCCTTGTCTTTCCTTTATACTTTTGGCTCACCTTGTCCCCCCAAAGTGACTTTCATTTTATTAATATTTAATTAATTAATTAACCTTTTTACCTCTGAAAATCTCTTTATCTCTCCTTGTGGCTTCCCTGGCCACTGAAATTCACTTCTAGCCATCCCATCCTGTAGTGTTGCTCCTCCCGATTCCAATGAGCTATTACACTAAGAGGTTCTTCCAAGTAATGTTCCCAAAATGACCTCTTTAGTGATTTCAATCAACTTATAGCTCAAAATAGTCAAAATCATGGAAATCGTCGGAATGCAACGAAACCAAAGCCAACCTGTGCGGAATGGCTCATAATGATGGAATATGATGATCAATTCAAGATGGACCCCACAATGCCTCTCAAATACCCTTGTACTCACTATAACATCCATCTAGCTACTCTGGTCATCATAAATCTCTGCACTGTGATGATGTCCCAAAGTGGGGACATTACAGTCCTCCCTACTAGAAAATTGCTTGTCCTTAAGAAATAACTAAATCCACTCTAATAAAATACTAGGATCCCATGTCCACCTGTGGGATACACAGTAGAACCCATCCAGAGATGAACACTCATGCATTCTATCCCTTGGATCCCATATCAGGAAGTGAACTCCAATACTCTGCGAAGCATAGTCTTGGAAGATATCAACCCTGTGAACCTCATGTACCTGACCCATGGCCTCATCTCGGAATGAGTCCATCCTCCAAATCTCTACCAAGATCCACACGGCCTCCATCAACTTCTCATGTTGATGCCCGACTGAGGTGATGCAAGATCTCCGTGAGGTACCAGCAAGAGATGCGCTCCCCTCAACACTGAAGCTCAATGGAAAGTTAGAATAAATTTCCCTTGCAGGTCCACTCTCCCTTATCGGTCAATGAACTGCTCAATCCTGCAATCCCTGGGTCCCATGCTAACCTCTGTCGAAGATCCTCATGCTGAACCTGCACTACTCTGACCATGATTGTCTACCCCCTGCATACATCCTGAACCCTCCTCTCCTAGGTCCTCCAGCTGAAATACTTGTGACCATTGGACCTGTTTTCCAAAAACTGTATCAGTGAAGACACCTCTATAGGATAAGTACCTGTCCAAACATCTACATGCCCTATCATGATGATCAAACAAAAGAAACGAAAGAAGAGGTCTCATCCCATAGGACAAGTACTTGCAGACCCACTCCAAACCCAATCAAGTTGGAGTGTGTGGCTCTTTGGTGCAACCTGGGTCAACATAAACATCGTGCTATGGACTCCTAGGTTCCATGGAAAAATTGGAATTTTATCACTTCCAATCTCCTCTAACTGCTCCTGTGTGAGACTGATCATTGTCGAAAGCCCTATGTGCTCATCTGCTACCACCTGGTCTATGATGCTCACCATCACGCACCAAGTCCCAACTGTCTATTTAACATGGTCCACCTCTGACCTGTTGTATGCTGTAAAAGTACTCTTGTCATGTAGTCTCGACCTACTCACCCTCCATGCCCTCAGCCACGGCCTATCCCTCCTCATGTTGTTGTCTATGATAAAAGTGTCAGGGCAAGATAATAGAAACATCTGTAGCTAACGGGATGGGAGGTGTCACATGCTTTGGTCAATCCAAAGGATTCGACCAAAAGCCTGTCCATCGGTATCCATGATAACTGCTTGCCTGTAGTCATCACTAAACCCCAATCATTAGGTACAATTGGAAGCAACTCCTCCAACTACTGGTAAACCACTCTCCATCTCCCATCACCCAGGCAACTGCTGAAAGGGTGAAGGTGAGATCTCATAACCATATGTTGTTGCAAAGGAGTGGCACATGCATGCTCCCCTAAGTGTGTCTCCTCCCTCCCAGGAAATACACCCCTCTGAATCCCACCATACATATCAACATGTCTCTATGAGCTATCACTCATCACTGTATGCTCTGGCATACTCCTGTCATCTCCCACAAACTCATGCTGCATCACAGATCCTGGGCGTATGGCTGGACCAATCTCTATATGGAGATCAACCACTCCCAAGACACAAATGGAAGTGTCCCCCATCAATTGGTGCTCCTCTACTAGATCACCAACATCCTCTAACCATTTGACTGTCTAATACATCTGAGTGTCCACTAAGACAGATGAAGTGGACCTCTAATGAATCTCCTCAGGAGACTCATATGTCCTAGACTCTAATTCTTGAAGGGTAGTCTGTGTGCCTCTCAAGAATCCTTGAGTTCTCTCCAACTCCTGAGAGAGTCGGTCCATCTCCAACTCCTACTCCCTCAAAGCCTCATGATACAACTCATCAATCCCTAGTAGATAATCCCTGTCTGTCAACAACTGCTAGTAGTCAATCCTCATCACAGATACTCTCTCCTAGAGAGTGTGAATACCATCCATAGAAAACCCTCCATCTGAGCTACCTTGTGCCACTAATGCTCTCCAACAGTAATATGCCATCACTGCATGCATGTCATCAATACGTCTATTGGTTTCCCTGATCATAGCCTCACTAACTCTCAACTGTGCTGCTAAGTGGGGTGACTCTTGATCATGGTCATGCTGAGGTGCCATCTTAGACCCCTCACGGCTAGTGTTAGTCCTACTAGTGTTAGATTTGGAATCCCCAACAACACCCTCTGCATAAGATGACGTGCTGAACTGTCCATTGTCTATCACCCTGCTGGGTACTCCTACATGCCACTTCATCCCATCACTAGATGTTATCTCCCCCGGAATCACACTGTATCCTGTATGAGTAGCTGTGTCCTCCTATGCACTCAACCTGCTACTATCATCTGTGCCTGGATCCCATAGAGATGTATCCAAACATGTGCTACGGTTATCCTGACTGCTAAAAAGTGCATCCTCATCAATGCAGACGGATCCTAGAAGTAAGTGCTCCATCAACCTGTCAGTCTCTGCAATCTGCTCAACCAATGGAGTCTCCAATAGCTATGACTCTATCTCCTCTGGCTGACCTATATGTGTGAGGTCAACTTCCGGTACATCTTGTACCTCCTCCTAGATCTGTGGATCTACCTATCCATGGTGTGCATCCCTCACACTAGACTCATCCATCATACTTGACGTGCCACTGATCTCCTCATGTGATGTGGCTATCATGGATGTCTGAACAGATGACAGATGTGTCATGACCCCCATAGGAAGCTCATCATCTCTAGGTGCTAACATGTGTGACTCCTCACTAGTGTCACCACTCTGTTGAGGTGTAGGGTCATCAATGGTATGTGATGTGTCTGCTGAGACACTGGGTCTATCGTCCTGTCCATCCAACTGCCTATCCACTACACAAGGGTCATCCTCCTCCTCAAGCGTGCAAGCATCACTAGCCTCTGTGCAAGAGTCATCATCACTATCCTCTGAGGTAGAGTCACTATCACTAGCCTCTGTGCAAGAGTCATCATCACTATCCTCTGAGGTAGAGTCACTATCACTAGCCTCTGTGCAAGAGTCACTGTCATCATCTGACTTCTTTGAATCCACATCTATCGCTCCATCCTCACACACCTCATCATCACTGTCATGACATGGCTCAATAATGCACTGATGATCCTTACCCCTGCACCTATGATCTGGTTCCCACGGCCCCTTGCAACTATGGCAAGGTTGTGTGCTCCTACTGGGCATGGGGTTTCTCTGTTCTTCCCACCATCTAGCTTCTTCTTTTCTCTTTTTATCTGCTGTGATGATCCCCTCTAAAATATCCCATTTTCTCCAATGGGGATTTCTATAGGCTGCATATTGTTGGAAGGTTATTATAGCCTTAGTTTCCTTGCTAAGGTTGTCATACATGATATCCAAGCATGTCATCTCAATGGCTATCCTATCCATATCCTTCCAACTATCCATAAAGAACCCTCAGGTTTGCAAGATTTAAGCTCTGATACCACTGTAATGATCAGAAGCCATTATGCAAGGATCATCACTGTTTTGGTATCTTTTTAAAACTTTTTTTGAGTGAGGTATTTTGTCTAACAGTTTGTTGATCTATTTGTTTTCTTATGTTTATATGTGTGTATGCAACAAATAACAAGAATAGACAACCATGAAACATACCTCAACTATATGCAATATGATAGACAAGCCAAAACATCACAAATCTTCTTTATTCATAAAATAGAAGAACCTGCTACAATGGAGATGCCGATTTGAAATGCTCAATAGATGGCCAAGATGATAGACAATAGATAACAAGTATGAGATGATACAAAATTCTCTTGACAATACAAAATAAGTCTCCAAATGCTAGATAAGAGATGAAGACCAATGCCAAGTGCCAAACCCCTCATTGCTGGAAGATGCCACACTCTGCTGGATAACTAAAGCTCCTCAACAATTCGGCCCTGGTGCCAAAGATTTCCAATCACCTCCAGAAAGATAACAAACAGTAAATCGGGTGATGGTAAGAACAACCGAGGTGCCTGAATCTCCAAGATCCCTCTCAACCTCTGTAGATCTGAACTCCTCCACTGAATGGTGCGCCCCACTGGATGACTGAAACCCTAGATAATTCGGCCCTAATGAAAGAGGCCTCCCAATTCTCTATAACTCTCCACAATGATAGATCAGGACACTGCAATGAGAACCCAAGTGCTCAAATCCTCAAAATACCGGCTAGATCCTTAGATCCAACTACACTCCAAATAATGGTTTGCCCTCCTCTTGGGAAAACGACCCACTCTCAATACAAATCGATCCTCCACTAAAAGACTCTAGAAAACCACCAAGAATGATGCCAAGACACCTGCAAAGGAAACCCAATACCTGGAATTCCTAGAATCCATTCTCTTCAGCTAGGACGAATCCTTCATCAATGAATAGTGCGCACCCCTTGCTGGAAACCCCCAACTGGTGCACCCTCTCTCTATCTGCACAAGCAAGTGATGTGGAATCCTCCTGCAACTGAGTAGATCTATAACTAGAATGGTGTGGGAGAGTATTGCATCTCCGAGACCAATCTTGGTACAAGCTAGGTGGAATCTTTCACCACCGAATCGTCCTCTAGGGTTTGTTAAGTCAAAACCCTCAAAACCCCCAAGAGATGGGCTCACTAGCTAAAGCCAGAAATCAAAATAAGATCATACATGAATGAATGAGAAGAGGTCCTTGCCTTTCCTTTATACTTTTGGCTCACCTTGTCCCTCCAAAGTGACTTTCATTTTATTAATATTTAATTAATTAATTAACCTTTTTACCTCTGAAAAGCTCCTTATCTCTCCTTGTGGCTTCCCTGGTCACTGAAAGTCACTTCTAGCCATCCCATCCTATAGTGTTTCTCCTCCCGATTCCAATGAGCTATTACACTAAGAGGTTCTTCCAAGTAATGTGCCCAAAATGATCTCTTTAGTGATTTCAATCAACTTATAGCTCAAAATAGTCAAAATCATGGAAATCGTCGGAATGCAACGAAACCAAAGCCAACCTATGCAGAATGGCTCATAATGATGGAATATGACAATCAATGCAAGATGGACTCCACAATGCCTCTCAAATACCCCTGTACTCGCTATAACATCCATCTTCCTACTCTGGTCATCATAAATCTTTGCACTGTGATGATGTCCCAAAGTGGGGACATTACAAAAGGGAATTCTAAGCACATGTAGCTAATGCAACCATTATTAATAGATAGTTAGAGAATTTTGTATATGTAATAGTGGTATTTACCCAATGTAAGGTGTCCCCGTGGCGTTAAGCCCTCACGGGAATTGAACCTTCCCCAACGGTGAAAAACTCCTCTATATAATAAATATAATATAATAACAATGTATTATAATATATAATATAGTAAACATTTCCTAAATTTGAATGCATACATAACACAAGTTATAAATTTTATAGCAAAGGTCATGTATAGTGTTGGCCCTTGGTTACACAAGGAAGCAAAGACTAAGGAAGAAAGGTGAAGCACAAACTGTGTGGAAGGCACATAAACCAAGGAAGGGTCAAAGTGGGAAAAGAAGCAAAAAAGGAGAAAAGAAAGGGAAATATAGCCGTTGGAAGAGAAGATCAAGGAAGATAAAGAAGTAAGCAAAGTAGATCCAGAACACAACGCACAACAATATAGATATTTATTACCCTTCCTAAGATTACTTTGTAGGTTATATCTCTAATCTAACACAATAATGCAATAAACATATATCAGATGGCTAATAACACAACATCAATCACAAATAACAACAAGATATACATGGTTTACCCTCTCCCTAGGGATATGTCCACAAAACTGTGTTTCTTGATATATTAGATGAAAACATACAATTCTATCTATGCACTTAGCTACAACTTTCTCTCCCTTCCTCTCTTCCCTCCCTGTGCACCCAACTACAGGGTTGATTTTCTCACCCAACTGAAGATCTTACAATACAGACTCAATATCAGTCTCAACAAAAGTAATAGCAATGATTGTTGGCCCTTGACCAAGTGTTGGGATAACCTTGGTCATTTTTACCTATTTTGGGACTTCGACAGCTAGTCAAAGAAGGAACGCCAAGAAATGAAGAGATCATGGGATATCGGTCCACTTTTGGGCCCCTTTTAGGGTTTTGGGTTAATGTAATGGGAAAGGGATGTCAGCTCGTGGGTTTACCCACACTTAGGCCCACTTTTGTAATGTATAAATAGATACTTAGGGAATGTAAGGATGGATGATGGCTTAGTACTATTAGTTAGATCTGTGTGATTGGATGTGGATTGTAAATTCTTTGTGTATGATTGTAAGAGGCTTGTAGAGTGAAGTGCAAGTTGTTGTAAGAGGTTGTAGAAGGCTTTGTGCTGAAGTGCAAGGAAGAAGGATCTAGCGAGCTCCGCAGATCTTATGTCCTATGTGAAGTAAGGGTTTTGAGTGGCTTTGTGATGTAACTGATTGAAGGCACTAATAAAGAAGAAGAGTTGGTGGATGTAGCCCCAGGGTGGGGGCGAACCACGTAAATCTATGTGTGATGCTTTGTGCTTCGGCTTGATGTGTTTAGTTCTTCTTCTGCTAAGTGCTTTGATATATTTAGATATATCTAATTATGCTTTGTGCTTCTTATATGTGTATGAATGTTAGATCTGATATGTATGAATATGCTTAGTGTCGATCTACTGGATTTGATCTATCGTCCTATTTCTAAGTGCTAAAATATCTTAGATCTAAGTGAATGTTGCGATGCTTTGTGTTATCTGCGAAGTATAATAAGGGTTGAATATTGATGAATGATTGATGTTAAGTGCACTATAATTAATATAAGCACATATTTGTGTCCCAACTAAGATTGCAGACACCTGAGTCTTGCAACCACCCCTGCCTCTAACTCGGGTGAGACTTCATCTGCTTCGTAGGTGTTGCTGAAAGGACCAGTAGTTAGGGTTTTGTTGGTGCGCTCTTGAGCATTGAACCCTGGGTCTTCCCTTGTGCCAACAAATGGTTCCATTGTTGGGACTTGAAACTGTGATTGCTGAGAAATAGAGAAGAAGAAGATTTGTGCAAAGAAAGATTTGTGTGTAGATTTCTTTCCCTAGTGCACAGTGTTCTACTTGACCTGTGAAGCTTTGTGCCAAGAAAGAAAGGTTAGATCTGAAGAAAAGAGGTCAGATCTACAATAAACGAGGTTGATACTGAAGAAAAGAAGCAAGATCTGAATGATTTGTACTCGAAGAGAGGTAAAAGTGGAATTTTCTGATTAAAAGAGGTAAGATCTGTAAGCTCTATGCTCTGATAAAGGTAAGAAAGTTCTAGATCTGAAATCTTTGTTCTCTGTAGAAGTAAGATAAGTGGAAATTTTTGTTTCTAGGTATTTTTGATATATTTTGTCCTAGCTTAAAACTTAGGGCATTAATAGATGAAAGAAAGCTTGATATGAATAGATCTGATAAGTATAATGATAGATATGTTATACCTATGCATAGAAAGAATGTTTGGGATAACAAATGGATGCAGGATCCTAGAAATAATTTGTTGCAGATTAGCCCCTATAATCTTGGTGCGAAGTATAGACGAGGCTGGGGATCAGTTACAAGAAAGAGAGGATTAACCCTCTGTTACAGTTGTAGAAAACTGAGACATCTAGCTAAGGAATGCCCTAGTGGAGGACCTAGTTGTCTTTGTTGCAAAGCTCTAGATCATGAAGTATTGGATTTCCCCATAATGATTGCTAGGCTCAAAGTAATGAATCCGAACCCTAAGGTAGATCTAGACATAGCACAACTTCAAAAAGAATCAGAGAAAGTATTAATCCAAGTGAAAGAAATCCTGAATGAAAACCGACATGTCAGATTATCATAGATCTTTAAAGAAAAAGAATGCATCGAAGTAAGGATAGGGGACTTCGACATTGATTGTATTCTAGATGAGGAAAAAAAGATGAATACAATGACAAAGAGAACATGGGAAGCTATAGGGAATCTTGTCATGATCCCTTCACTAGGAGGAATAAGACTCTTCAAAGGAAAATTGGTAAACCTATGTGGAAAGCTCACTCAGATATCTACGAATGCTATTGGAACTTCGACTGAAGAAGATTTTGAGATTATTAAATTTATTGAGGACAGTGCCCCATTTACTAAGTTACCTGGAAAACCTTGTATTGACAAAGATCAAGTTAGATGGAAGGAATAAGTAGAAGTTTTGGAACAGAAGAAACAAGAATTAAAAGATTTTATGACCAAGAAGATTGCATAGTTGATTGAAGAAAAAAAGAACAGATCGAAGCTCCTTGACACTATATACCCCAATGTCGAAGATGAAAGAATGTTAGAAGGATCGTAGAAGACTGAAGCACCTGTCCCAAAGAAAGAAGAATTATTACCCGGAGAGAATCTCAACAACACTCAGTGACTATTCTAAAAGAATATAGGAATCAGAATGGAAAAAGAAAGACTGAGTTGAATATTACTGGGAAGAAGGATAGAACGTTAAGTAAGAAGGCGAAGATTGAAAAATTACAGGAGATTCCAGATGGAACATCATAGAAAGAAAAAATGCAAAATTTGAGCTTCGTCAGGATATTAGAACAACGACCTATGGCACTTCGCCATGGAAAAGCAATATAGTCATTGGACCGATATACTCGTTCAACTTCCCCCCCAAATAGACGGAAAAACATTAAAGGATCATCACTAGAGAATTGGACCTCGCCATAATGGACATATCAACATTAGTGGAAGCTTCATACCGGTTGGAAGAAGACCATTGCCGAATTTCTTATTTAGCTCGTCACGCCATGCCTGAAGAAAACTTTTGCCAACTGATAATTCGAAGGCCACAGAACTAGTGATTGTATACAGTGTTCATTGCAATATCATTGTTTGTCCTAGTGCATTATCTAAGATCATCATGACCCCAATTATTTTTTCGGAGCACGTATGTCCAACGAGCTCACTGCAGTTGAAGAATCCGTCACATGATTGTAAGTTTTAAACCTGCGAAGTAAAGCAATGCATATAGATTCTTAAGAAATACAAAAATTAATCAATGGCTCATACACAGAGTACACAGAGATTTTTACCGGAAACCCTCAACCGGGAAAACCTTTCTTCTTTTCATTATATCGAATTTCACCATTCGTCATACAATATATACAATGTTTTTAGGTATTCTGTAAATACCAAAACCCTAATCCCTTAATCTGGGATTAATTTACAAATCAGCTAAAAGTAGAGGAATCCGCTAAAAATAGCAAAAACCGCCCAAAAAAAAATTTCGAGGTGTTTCCCCGAACGCTGCGCATAACCAGGGGGGGGCATACCTGCCCCCCCCCCCCCCCCCC
>ML803306.1:371980-381990 GCA_009831015.1 Picea engelmannii | reverse complement strand
CTCCATCTTCCATCCTAAGATGATACAACTTCTTTCGAAGAAACAACTTGTTTACCAGGGACTTTGATTGATACAAATTCCCTAACTTATCCCATAGTTCCTTGGCTATAGATTCTCCTAAGACATTCAACAACACCGAATCTTCCAGGCAGAGTCGAATGGTACTCCTTGCTCTTCTATCCAACTTGTCCCAATCTTCCTTCGACATACCAGTAACTGGTGTACTAGTAGTTTGTGTACTGGTAGTTTGTGTACCAGTAGTCTGTGTGATTGTAGATGGTGTACCAGTAGGCTGTGTACCAGGATCCACAACGATCCATTGTTGTTTGTCTACAAGAAGGTCCTCCATCTTGAGCTTCCATAGCTCAAATTTTTTACCGTTGAAATTCTCTATCTCGATTCTAGATGAGCTCGCCATTCCTCTTACTTTACTCAAATCTCCACTGCAAAAGATCCCACTAAACCCAGGTTTATTACAGACCCAAGATAAACTTGATCTGTCAAGACCGAGCCAAACCCTCAGCAACAAAGGCATCCCTCTGAAGCCAAAAACGTGCTCTGATACCACATGTAAGTTTTAAACCTGTGAAGTAAAGCAATGCATATAGATTCTTAAGCAATACAGACATTAATCAATGGCTCATACATAGAGTACACAGAGATTTTTACCGGAAACCCTCAACCGGGAAAACCTTTCTTCTTTTCATTATATCGAATTTCACCATTCACCATACAATATATATAATGTTTTTAGGTATTCCGTAGATACCAAAACCCTAATCCCTTAATCTGGGATTAATTTACAAATCAGCTAAAAATAGCAAAATCCGCTAAAAATAGTAAAAATCGCCCAAAAAAAAATTTCGGGGTGTTTCCTCGGGCTACCGCCCGGTGCCGAATGCTGCGCGTAACCTCGGGGTGCTGCCCCGAACCCCATCAGCCCCGGGCTACCGCCCGGAGCCGAACGTTGCACGTAACTAGGGGGGGGCATACCTGCCCCCCCCTGGGACCCCCCTAGGAAGCGCCTGGCGCAACGACAAAGCTCTAGGTGAAGAGATCGTCAGACACAGTTGTTGTATCTGATGAACCCACACACACACACATGCAAAGAATATAACACATACCCAACAATTATTCCTCCTTGATTTAATGACTGAGAGAGTCATGTCGAAAAGAGGAATATCCACCAGAGTCCAAGCATCATCAACAAGCTTCTCCATCCACTTCTAAAGTTGGACCATCCTGACAGGTCGATGAGAAGCAAACGAAGCATAAGGATGATATTGCAAACGCTAAACTGATTCTGAGCATTGTTCTCGCTTACCTACCCCCTATGCATGGTGAAATCAACTGTGACAATGTGCCCCAAGAATTCAATTATGCTATGGTCATTGCGTACCTACCGAAAGGGGTGCACGCAGTTCATGCCAATCAGGACAAGGTCACAGTGTTGAATTTTAGCGACTTCAACCTCGATAACAGAAAAGTATACAATATGCTTTCCCCGCACAAGTATCTAACGAAGATGAAGGGAAAGAACTCAAAGATTGTCCCACAGTCTTGGACCCAAAACCTTGCACAATCACCATTGTTGAATGTCATGAAGATTATGCACTTTGGCAGGCACCAGGAGGTGAGTGCGTGTGTAAATTTGCTTCTGTCTTGCTATCACAAAGGCTACTTGTGGTTGAACCGTTGTGTCACAGTGGATCCGACCTTGATCAATCGGATCACAAGACTTAGCATGCAAGGCCCTGACCCACAAGATTTTTATCCTGGAAAGACCACAGACAAAGCGCTAGAAACAAAGATCAAAGAAACCTATGGTGATGTCAAGAAGAGCATGCAAGGCTACAAGGTAGTCTCTATTCAGAGCGACGTCATGCACCTTTCCTGTTAATTGATCACAGGCAAGCTATTTTGCAAGAACCGGCCCACCTAAGTGATTGGATTCGTAGTTGATCTCACAGGGAAGTGCACAGAAGGACTTCAAATGAATTGGGCAAAGTACTTAGTGAATCATCTCGAACTGGATTGCAAGGAAGCACAAGACCAAGGGTATGAGCTCCATTTTAGTTGACTTCTCATACTGATCACCTTCATAGCATGGGAGATGCTGGAGGGTGCCACTTTCCCAGAGACCGATCCATTTGAACCTTTGGTTGCGAGGTTCAATACCCTATTGTACTCGACCGATATGAGCAAGCAATAGCAGTCGAATTTTGTCTTCCACATATACTACAACCAACTTAAGACATCCATCTAGTCTATGCCTCAAATTACCCTGAACATGCTCCACAGATTTAGACCCCTAATGAAGTTCAACACAGATCACCACTTCATTTATATAATAGCACGAGTTGATGACCACAAGCAATAGTTGCAGTCTTATTACAAGTTAACCGAGGAAGACCTCGAAGAGATCACCAAGGATTTGTCAGCAGACCTTCTCATTCCAGTGAACCCCACAAAGTTGTCCGATATTGATAGCCCAAAGACTGTACCGGATACACTGGGACCAAGAAAAATGAAGAATCCTGAAGAGGTTCATGAAGTAGACAGTGCATCTGTAAGGACTGCCTCTATCACACCAGATGAAGGAGGTGATGGTGAAGAGATAGAAGGCATAGAAATTGAAAAACATAAATGAAAAGTACCACCACCTAGGGACAAAGAAGACTCATCGAAGAAAAGGAAGGTCTCACCTCTGAAATATTCCTCTCAAAAGAAGCCTAGAACCCCTGTAACCAAGATGCGAACTATCGTTACATTGGATGAATTTGATTTCATCGTTGCAACGGTAAATGATGCTTTAAAGGAGATAGTAGAGAAGCAGGAGGTGAAGCAAGAGAAGATGTATAACCATATAGATATTGAACTCCAAGGAGTGCAACAGGCACTCCAGTCTAGCTGCGCAGTCCCCACTATGCCTCTAACAACAGGGACAGTAGAACCAGGAGATGAGCCAGCTCAACTTCACCAGATGGTTGATATGATTGAAGCTCGCATTCGACAAGCTCAAGAAGACACAACACAAGCCACCCAGGCTTTGACATAGGTACATGGAGTACTTTTCGAGTAGCGCAGTGTTGTCAAACGAGAAAAACCTACTCTTCAAGTACAGTGGGACAAAGAGAAATAAAATCTACAACAAAGTAAGGAACAGTTGCTCGCAGAGCAGCTTGAAGTCAAGGAACTAGTCAACAAAGAACTCTGCTTTGTGACTGTTATCGAAGTACAGGATGAACAGAGAGTTCCACAACAGGTGGCACATATTGAAGAAGTTATACAGAAGCTTCAACAATGCATTTTCAATCTAGAACTTCATGTTGTGCCCAAGACCCCTCATGAGATAAGAGACTAGTGAGAAGCAACTGCTCGCAATGTAGTTGACTAATTGAAATCTCTTCCCTTGGAGTGCAAGAAACTCAGTAACCATAGCGCCCAGACTTATGAGAACCTTATAGAGAATCTGGAGTTACAAGAGCTCGAGTTGCAGCTTCAGAAAGAAAAGAAACATGCAGATACATTACAACACACAGCTCAAAAATAGATACATATGATCCAGAGAAAAGTGATGGAAGTCACTCAACGAATCCAACCGGTGCAAGACAAGGCATGCATGTTATTTTGCGAGATTGAAAGCCAGGGAGCAGAGCTTGAGTAGGTCGTCATCACTGGGGAATAGTTCCTGGAAGGACCAGTAAATGACATAGTAATCCTGGAATTCACCCAGCAGGAGGCCACAACAAATCAACAGGTCGAAGTAGCTCGAGCCAAGCTCGAGGCTTTTGAAGAATAATTGCGCAGACCAGAGTGACTCGGGATGAGTCATAGGTGAGTGTTGGGGGAATGTTGGCCCTTGACCAATTGTTGGGATAACCTTGGTCATTTTGACATATTTTGGGACTTAGACAACTAGTTGAAGAAGGAGCACCAAGCAAAGCAGATATCACAGGGTCTCGATCCACTTTTGGGCCCCTTTTCGGGTTTTGGGTTAATGTAATGGGAAAGGGAAGACGGCCCGTGGGTTTACCCACGCTTAGGCCCACTTTTGTAATGTATAAATAGATACTTAGGAAATGTAAACATGGTCGATGGCTTAGTTCTAGTAGTTATATATGTGTGATTGGATGTGGATTGTAAATGCTCTGTGCATGATTGTAAGAGGTTTGCAGAGCTAAGTTCAAGTTGTTGTAAGAGGTTGTAGAAGGATTTGTGTTGAAGCGCAAGGAATAAGGATCTAGCAAGCTGCGCAGATCTTTTATCCTGTGTGAAGTAAGGGTTTTGAGTGGCTTTGTGCTGTAACCAATTGAATACACTAATAAAGAAGAAGAGTTGGTGGACGTAGCCCCAGGGTGGGGGTGAACCACATAAGTTTGTGTGTGATGCTTTGTGCTTCGACTTGATGTTTTTATTTCTTCTTCTGCTAAGTTCTTTGATATATTTAGATAGATATACTTATTCTTTGTGCTTCTTAGATGTGTATGAATGTTAGATCTGATATGTATGAATATGCTTAGTGTTGATCTATTGGATCTGATCTATCTTGCTATTGCTAAGTGATGAAATATCTTAGATCTAAGTGAATGTTGCGATGCTCTGTGCTATCTGCGAAGTATAATAAGGGTTGAATATTGATGAATGATCTATGATAAGTGCGTTGTAAGTAATATAATCACAGATATTTGTCCTAGCTAAGGTTGCAGACAACTGAGTCTTGCAACCACCCCTGCCTCTACCTCAGGTGAGACTTCATCTACTTCGCAGGTGTTGCCGAAAGGGTCGATAGTTAGGGTTTTGTTGGTGCGCTCTTGAGTGTTGACCCCTTGGTCTACCCCTGTGCCAACAATTGATTATTGAGAAACCCCCTCGACTCTGTTAGACCTTTATTTATACAAAACATGGCCATAGTCTAGGTATCAAAACCTTAGATCCAAAACCCTAGGTCCTCTTGACCATTTCTTTAAGGGATTTGCTAGTCTATCTTTCCTTCTTTTCTGCAAGGTGATCCAAAGCACTCATTGATGTCTTCTTCCACTTGCTGAGTTTTCCACGATCCACTTTGCTTACTTCTTTATCTTCCTTGATCTTCTATTCCAATGACTATATTTTCCTTTCCTTTCTCCTTCTTTTCTGCTTCTTTTCCCACTTCGACCCTTCCTTTGTTTATGTGCCTTACGTGCAGTTCGTGATTCTCCTTTCCTCCTTAGTCTTCGCTTCCTTACGTAACCAAGGGCCAACACATAGTAAATGTTACAAATTCTATAGAAGATGGATTTTGCAACTTGCAAGTTTCATCAATAGCACATTGCATAAGTTACAAATATTATAGCAAAGGTTGAGAAGCACCTGCAGTGTGCACTCTCATAACTTACAATTCAACGACACGATTTTCTCTCCCAGTCTTATACTTGATTTTGAGATGGAACTGTTGCAGGTAGGTGGACCACTTATGATGGAGGTCGTTTTGCAACTTCCCCTTTGTCTGTATAAACTTTAGAGGCTTGTGATCAGTGTGGATGATTGTTTCCTTTCCCAGAATGTAATGTTTCCATTGATGACAAGCTTGTACAATGGAATACATTTCCTTGTCATAGGTGGGGTATTTCCGAATAGTATATGAGAGTGTCTCACTATGGTATGCTACTAGATGACCATGTTGAGTGAGAATTGCACCTACAACATATTCAAATGCATCAGTGATAATCTTGAATGATTGTTGTAGATCGGGTAAGGAGAGTACTGGAGTTGATCACAAGTGATGCTTCATATCATCAAATGCTCGATGTTGTTCCTTCCCCCACGTGAAATTTTCCTTGCCACCTCCCTTGGTCACTTGGTTGAGGGCCCATGTAATATGGGATAATCCTAGCACAAATCATTGGTAGAAGTTGGCAAGTCCCAAGAAGCTCTAAAGATCGGTTAGTGTGGTCGGGGCTGGTCAATCATTGATGAGTTGGATCTTAGCTAGATCAACATGTACCCCATGCTCATAAAAAATGTATCCTGGGTATTGGACCTTGTTCATGCCAAAGGAGCATTTTTCCAAGTTGCCATATAGCTTGTGTTGCCGCAGAGTGCTCAAAACCTGTTGAATATGATGCATGTGCTCCTCCCAATTTTTTTTGAAGATGAGGATGCCATCCAAATATACCACCACAAACGAGTTGGTGAAGGGTCTCAATACATCATCCATCAACCTCATGAAAGTGATTGGTGAATTTGTTAAGCCAAAGGGAATGACCAACCATTCGAATAGACCATATTTAGATTTGAAAGTTGTCTTCCATACATTAGTTGGTTCGATGGGAACCTGGTGGTATCTAGACTTTAGTTCAATCTTGCTTAAGAACTTCCCCCCTTGAGTTGGTCAAGAAGGTAATAAATTCTAGGAATTGGGTACCAGTTCCTGAATGTGATTTTGTTTAATGATCTGTAATCAATGCAGAGCTGCCAAGTCCCATATCTCTTCTGCACCAGTACAAACGGGCTTCCACAAGGGGAGGAGATGGGTATAATGTGCCCCTTTTGAAGAAACTCTTGTATTTGACACTTGATTTTTTCATTTTCCATCAACGAGCGACGATAGAATGGTCCATTAGGCAGAGGTGTTGGCAAATATTTAACAGATAGGGAATACTTATCATTGATGGCAAGTACAGAAATGAAGATGGCATGAGTACATAAAGTATGTAATAGATGGGCATTCAGATGATGGCATTATGAGAAGATTCTACAACGAAGATTCGAATAAGCTCAGAAGAGATAGTGTAGAGGATTGTTGGCAAGAATAACGATGGCAAAGATCAACATGATCATCAACAACAGTGATCATTGGATTAATAATTCAGAATTCCCGATGACTGTCAGATCTCAATGTCGACAAGAAGAGCACGCATATATGGAGGATAGATCTTGGGCGTTAGATCCGAGTGTAAGGATCAACCATCGTAGGATCCAAGAGAATCTGCATGATCTTTAAAAGTGCAAGGTGAAGCGAGTTCACGAAATCTCGAAATCCCGATGCAGACACAATGAAGACTTGCAAAATAATGAAAAAGATCCTGACCGTCAATACACCAAAAGACATGGACCGTTGATTTAAGCTCCATTTAGGAGTTTCACCTATCGCGACTTGGAGTGACAAGAACCTCCATCGAAGGAATCGCGAGATGCGAATTCACAATGAGATCTGGACCGTAGATTCATCGAGATCGTGGACTGTTGATCTAAGCTCCATTTAGGAGTTTCCCCTATCACAACTTGGAGTGATAAGAACCTCCATTGAAGGAATTGTGATATGTGAAATCGCGATTTAATCGCAGTTGTCATACCAAGGTGTGATCTGGACCATCAATCCAACTTCATTTCAGAGTTTCACAGATCGCGACTTGGAGAGTCGAGATGCCTCATCTCCAGAATAGAGATATGCAAAATCGCAATATGATCCAAGTTGTTGAATCAAGATTAGATCTGGACCATCGAATCATAGCACAAGTCACTGACTTGGAGTCAACGGAGCATGGTGTGGAAACTCACGAGATGCGAGATCGCAATAAGATCTGGACCGTCGGATCTATGGAGATTTCAACCATCGATCAGACTCAATGAAGTTTATAGACTCATGAAATATAAAGAACCTTTTGGCATAGCCTATGGTCACCGTTGGTGGTTATGAGAAGGGAAGGAGACAGTTCAGGTAAGCTCCATTTCGGGGTTTCAGGGATCGCGACTTGGTGAGTCGAGATGCCTCATCTCCAGATTCACGAAATGCGAATTCTTGAAAAGCACTTTATGCATAAGCGCTTGGTCATAGCCATGGTCATATAAAGGAAGGATCCAGTGTAGAAAAGCTTTGTTTCGGAGCTTCAAAACTTGTGACATGGAGACTCAAGATGTCTCATCGTAGAATCTTCAAATTGTGAAAGTGAGAAATGGGTAAATAACACAAGAGCCCATCAGATTTAATCTAATGATGGAGGTGAACATGAGCACGATCGGAGGGCTACTGATGCACGACACAGTGAAACTTCCAGAAACCATTGATGGTGTCTGCCAGAGAATTCGAAGAGACCTCTATGTGATTGCCAGAGGAGACGAAGAGTCTCCAAACTTCGTCCAGTGAAGGAAGACAACTCTTAGAGGGATTGATAGGTGGATGAGAATTGAAGTTTGTAGCTGAAAATAGAAAGGATAAGCTCATCGAAGACAGAGAAGACGAAGAGCCTCAACTGCCAGAGAAGTTGTGAAATCTAGATAGAGCACCCAGTGATGCTGAACGCGTGGGAAAAACTGTTGAGGAAGCTGAAGAGTGATGATAATGATGAGGAAGAGCACTCAAGATGTGGAAGAATTTGGCACGGAGTGAGCATGCAGAGGAATGACGAATATTGCATGCACAAAAAGCACAGAGACGATAAGAATGTAAGGAAAAAGAAGAACTGGGGGTGTGGAAGAAGGAAAAGCACAGGAGCATAAATGAATAGTTGAGGAATGGTGCATTGAAGGGATATGGTGCATAAAGCATAAAAGGCAAAATAATAGAAAGTGCAAGGGGTGTGTAGAAGACACTGATGCAGACAAGGTAGAGAAGTGTAACCGAATAGTGACAAGGCTGGTAAGACTTTGAATAACTTTATATCGCTGTAATAAGTTTTAGTAACAAAGAAATTATAATTCAGTGTGGTTGGGAGGTGCTAGGGAGGACTAGTGTCCTTAGAGGTTCAAGTGGGTGCTTGAACACAGGGAGTTGGTGCTTCCTTCTAGTTGGTGCTAGAGAAACCAGGGAGTTGGTGCTTCCTTCTAGTGGGTACTAGAGAAAAATAGAGAGTTGGTACTCTCAGCAAGTTGCAGCTTGCAAAACATAGGTTGTAGCCTCACAATGAGTTGGTGCTCATATGTATGATAATGTAAAGAATGTAAATAATACTTATCATATAAAGAAGAAGATGTTTTTACCCTGTATGGGTTTCCTTGGGAAATATTTGTCTCTGTGTTTCTCATATATGTGACTGATGCTGAATGTGCCATTGTTTATTCCCTTGCATTATTTTGATCATCATTGAGTGCCTTGTAAAGATTTTAAAAGAAGCATAATTGTTTAAGCATGGTAACAACTAATTCACCCCCCCCCTCTCAGTTGTCCAACAATTGGTATTAGAGCCAACCCCTTTTATTTAAGGGTAGATCTTAGAGATTAAACATGTCAATCCATGAAGGAAATTCAACCAATAAGGCCCCTCTGTTCAATGGAACAAACTTTGCCTTCTGAAAAGTTAGAATGAGAACCTACATAATGTCGTTAGGTGCAGATTCTTGGGATGTGGTAGATATTGGTTATGTAAAGCCAGTTGTGCTAGCTAATAAGGATGACAAACTAGAATTTAGCTTCAATGCTAAGGGTATGAATGCTATCTTGAGTGGGCTTGCAGAAGTAGAATTCGTAAAAGTTATGCACCTAGGAACTGCCAAAGAAATGTGGGAGAAACTCATTAGTAGTTATGAGGGAAATGAGAAGGTAAAGGATGCAAAGCTTCAAACCTACAGAATACAGTTTGAACAACTAGAGATGAAGGAAGATGAAACTGTTGGAAAATACTTTCTGAGAGTAGAAGAAATGGTAAATGCAATGAAGGCACTTGGTGAAACAATTGATGAACCTTCTTTAGTTCAGAAAATCTTGAGATCTCTCCCAGATAGGTTCAACCCGAAGGTCTCTTCTATAGAAGAACTTAATGATATAAAAACCTTGGAGTTTGATCAACTTCTAGGAACATTGACTGCATATGAAATGAGAATAGTTAAATATAAACCCACCTCTAGAGAAGCATCATTTAAAGCAGACAAGAATGAGGATTTTGAGCCCGATGAAATTGAAGAAAAATTTGTGAAGAGACTGAAGAAGGGATCAGGAAAATACAAAGGTAAACTTCCTTTCAAATGTTTCAACTGTGGTAGGATAGGTCATTTTGCAAATAAATGTCCCCACAAAGGAAAGGATCAGACAT
>ML803306.1:327720-353745 GCA_009831015.1 Picea engelmannii | reverse complement strand
TCCTTAAATCTTATATGTGGGCAAGATACCGATCCATGATATAATTAGCTAATGAATCCAAAACACTATTAAGTTCTCTCGGAATGTGTCTATATTCGATGTAATCGAACATTCGTTCGAGACGACGAACTTGCAAGTGTAGGCATAGTAGGATAGGACTACGGATAGCGTAGATGCGGTTGAGTTGAAAAACCACCAGTTGGGAGTCTAAGTAAATAATGATGCGAGAAATACCTAGAGAGGAAGCTTGGGTCAGTAGTCCAATGACAACATGATATTCTGCCATATTGTTGGTTGCTGGTCCTAAACAAATGCCTCCTGAACTCACCACTTGGTCAAATTGGTAAATAACCCAAGCTACTGAAGCGATGTTCCGGGTATGTCAGCTAGCGCCATCCGCAAACCCGAAAAATATAGGAAAGGAAGATGTCATCTGCGCATGAAAACATAGGCACAGTCATGAGTGGCAACGGTAAAGACTCGAACACGCGAAAGAAATAGACACACCAAAACTAAATACAATAATGTACAAAGTACAATATGCTAGGTGATCTAGGAATAGTACCTATTAAGGTAAAGCCCGTTTCGGGGCTCTCCTAGGGAGATTCCATCATGATCAACTAATTCATAGGCACCTTTATGTAGGACACATTTTACGATGTAGGGACCGTGCCACATGGGTTCTAACTTTCCTGTCCCTAATTTATCGTGAGCTTGGTCATAAACAAGGACTAAGTCTCCTTCTGCGAAAGTATGGGGCAGGAGTTCTAATTTCAGTTTGAGTGATGGAATCTCACACTCGATGGGTAGGACGACTTCAATGCCATAGACCAGTTGGAAATGAGTGAACCCAGTTGAAGTTTTCACAGAGGTGTGATAGGCCCAGAGAGCAGAGAATAGTTGTAGATGCCACGATGTTTTTTTTTCCCCTACCATGTGTTGGATCATGTTTTTTAGGACTTTGTTGATAGCTTCAACTTGTCCATTCGCTTGAGGGTAGTAAGGGGATGATTTTTCATGACGAAAACCCAATTTGACATGTAACTCGCTCATCATCTGGTTTTTGAAGTGTGCACCATGGTCAGTGACAATGGCACGTGGTACACCGAAACGAGTTATGATGTGGTTGAAGAGGAATAGAGCTATCGTATGGACATCGTTCAGGAAGGTAGGCATAGCCTCAGCCAATTTGGTGAAGTAGTCAACGACGATGATGATGTAACCGTGCCCCCCGGCTGAGGTAGGCTTACACTGCATGAAATCAATGCCCCATTTGGCAAAGGGGCCGATGGCGATAATAGGGTGCAGCGTCATAGGGTGGGTGTGTGCCTTCTTGTTAAATATTTGGTAGGGTGGGCATTTCTTGACAGCCTCGATACAATCTTTGAAAATCGAGGGCCAAAAGTAGCCGACACGTAGGATTTTTTGGGCTGTGGCCATACCGGAAAGGTGACCGCCACAGGCGCCAAGGTGAAAATCGTTCAAAACGCGTTCAACCTCCTCGTGAGTCAGACATCGCTGAAGGATGGTGTCAATGCCACGGTGATACAAAGTGTCGCCGAGGATGATATAACGGCGAGAGTGGTGACGAATGCGTCGACGCTCTTCGCAAGAGATGTTGGGCTGAAAACGTTGTGTTTGAAGGTAGAGGAGAATGTCTCCATACCAAGGATCAGAGGTGCTGATGAGGAAGAGAGATTCATCGGGGAGAGAATCTCTAGGTTCGATGTTTTCATCGGCACGAGGAAAAGCACAGATGAGCTCGGCAAACACCAGGGATTTTTTGGCTTTCGCCTTCGTAAACTCAAGATCGAATTCTTGAAGAATAGCAATCCATTTCGAATATTTGCCCCCAAGTACTTGATGTGTCAAGACGTGGTACATGGGGTTGGAGTCTGCGATTACCGTGGTGGTGCGTAATAATATGTAGTGACGGAACCTTTGGACAGCGATGACAGCTGCCAGAGCCAGTTTCTCAACATACGAATATCTGAGTTCGGGTCCAAATAAACTCTTGCTCAGATAGTAAATCGCATGTTCTTCGTCGTTGAAGTCTTCTTGGAATAACACCATTGCGATGGTGGAAGTAGAAGCAACCAAGTAAAGGATATAATCCTTTGTATATTCAGGTGGATGTAACAAAGGTGCATGGGTCAAAGAGTGCTTGAGAGCATCGAATGACCATTGAGCTGCATCATCCCAGATGAAAGGGACGTTCTTTTGCAGTAACTGCATAAATCCCTTAGTAATCTCGGCATAATTGCAAATGAAACAGCGAAGAAAGTTTGCTTTGCCTTGCAAACTTTGGAGTTGGGTTAAATTGGTGGGTGGAGGTAAGGCTAAAATGGCCTTGATCTTTAAGGGGTCCACCCTAATCCCATATTTGGAGACAATGAAAATGAGGAGTCGACCAAATTCGACAGGGAAAATTCATTTGTGTGGGTTCAGACGAATACGGTAGAACCTACATCGCAGAAAAATCACGCATAAGTGATCAATGTGATCGGATCGATTTAATGAATGTGCGGGTAGATCATCAAGATATGGTTATGCGATATGTTTGATGTCATGAAAATCATATGACATGGCTCGCTGGAAAGTGGCTCCAGCATTTTTAAGGCCAAAAGGTAGCTTTCGGTAGGCGAAAGTTCCCCAAGGGAAGATGAAGGCTATCTTGTGTTGATCTGTAGGCAAGATTTCAATCTGGTTATATCCAGAAAAGCCATCCATGAAAGAAAAGATTACGCTCCCTGCGCAGTTATCGATGATTTGGTCGATGAAGGGCATAGGGTAGTTGTCCTTAGGACAAGCTTTGTTGAGGTCTGGATAGTCAACGCAAACACGGATGGTCCCTTGTTTGTTAGCAACCGGAACGAGGTTGGAGACCCATTCGGTTAAAGGGACGGGATATATAAAGCCAGATTTCATAAGTTTTTCAACTTTTTCCTTTATAGCTGCGACTTTCTTGGGACGAACCGGGCGAAGCTTTTTCCGAACCGGTTTCGCGTCAGGGTAGGTTTTGATTTCGTGTACGATGATCGAAGGATCGATCCCTGGCATTTCCTCGTAACTCCATGTGAATACATCGTGGAATTCCTTGAATAAAGCGATGTAAGAGACCACTTCGTCAGGTGTGAAATTAGCACCAAGGTTGATGTTTTCCACGACACCTTCTTTGATTGAAATGTCAATCGTAGCTGTGGTAGAGATGTTACCCATGTTCCCTTTAGAGAGAGTATCTTGTGTGAGGATAGGAGATTGAGGAGCTTAGGTAACATCGGGGGGGAAGACAAATCATATGTCTTGGATTTCTTCTAAAGGTGGAAGAAAAGAGGATCGATGGTGGTTGTCATCCCAGGGCAGATCATCAATGCTAAGCATTTCCATGATAGATTCGTCTGAAGGAAAAATATGGGAAATGTAATCGACGACAGATGATAGGGAATCTAACCAAGAGGGCACCGAATAAGTATCGAGTGCCAATGAATGTGAATTGTTTGACGAGGGAGAGGCAAATTGAATAGCTACGTATGCGGCCTCGGCTGGGCTCAGTGGCATTGTGTCACCGAGCACATCGAATTCCAAAGGACTAGGCACAATCCAGGGGTCAGATGATTCCAAGGATTGATAAGGCAAATTCAAGATCATATTGACGGCGGAAATATGATGTGCATTAGGTGGAAGTGGTGTAGGGAAGGTACCCATGAGGCTAGAATATTTCAATAAGCCAACACCAACACTTTCATACATAACTGGGTGGTCTCCCAGAAAAGGAATGTTGTTGGTAGCAGGGATGCGAGCGTCGGGTGTGTAGAAATCAAGCTGATCGATGGTAACATTTTTTCCTTGATGGGGGAATTGTACACATCGAAACACCGACGAAGCGACGACGGTCATCGCGTAGAACCAACTTCTTCCAAGTAGTAGGCTATAATCGAGGGGGGCATCGACCACCTCGACGTCAACAGTGACAGTTTTTCCGCCCAACTGAACGGCTAAGGATTGTAATAATCCATGAGGATGAAAACCTCATCCATCAAAGGCACGTAACATGGTAGAGGATTTGTTAAGGGCGGGTGATTTTAAGCCTTTCCAACAGGCTAGAGACATGACACAGGTGGAGGCTTCCTCATCCAGGATAGTTCGGTGGATTTGTTGATTGTGAACAATCACATCGATTTGGAAAGCTAGCTGGTGGGAGAGTCGCGGTTGATGATCATCCAGATTAAATGTGAGGTAGTTTGATGAATCTGGGTCGAAAGCACCAATAGCGTCTAAGAGTGTTCTACGTTAGCTGGGACAGTGTTGTAGAACTTCCAAGGCGGACATGGCACACGGGGCTTGGGCCAAATCTTCTACGATATTGTAGTTTTGGGCAGCCCGTGAATTAGGATTGAATGTAGATTTTCGGATGGTGCTCTTAGGAGGGCGTAGGATAGATTCAAAAGATGGTTTCTCAATCTGAAGTGGCTCGGATGGAGGGCTAACAGATGGAGGATTGGCGGAGGATGGTAACGGTTCGGACGCAGAACCGTTAGCGATCTTCGACTTGTCAGGTTTAACTGGCATGTCATATGTCACATAGCGAGTTGTTATATTAACTCTGTTAAACATGTAAATGTGGGCACTTGTCGAGGCTTCATCATGGGGTTGGTTCGAACTTCCCCCCGGTGTGGGGGTTTGTGAAACCAAAGATTGTTGCTGCGGGAAAGGCTAAGTGAGCACAGCGGGTTGTGAATTTCCTTTGAAAAGTTTGGCCACTTCATCGTGATGTGGGCAGTCTCGAGTGTAGTGATCGTCACCACAAATGAGACATGGGAATTTCGGTTTTCGTTGTGGTTTTTTTCCGGCAATAGGGGTTTGTGGTTGGGTCTTCGGTTGCTCGTTGTTGTTGTTATTCTTTAGTTTGTTTCTCTATTTCTTCTTGCCCCCAAGCTGTTGTGAAGGGGTTGACTGGACCGCATTCACATCAGAAACCTAAGTTTGAGGTGGGGTAGAAGAGGGTGCAGTCGAACTGAGGGCAGCTGTGGAAGCAGGCCGCTGGATTGTTCCAGTAGACTGGGTAGTAGATTGAGTTTTGACGGATCCAATAACTCCATCCTCATGCAAAGCAGTTGATGGTTTGGATGGGTCATTAGTGGCACGGGTAGCGTTCGGTATCAACTCATATAGAGTACCGGATTGTGAATAGACTAAGTCTAAGTACTGAGCCGGGGTGATGGATTCTTCCTCGGTGACTACGCCACCCATGGAAACATCACGAGCGATCTGGGGTAATAGTGATTTCGTGGACCATTCTGCTAACAATTGGTCAGAAATGACCACTTTGATTAGCCTTCATCGTCGTCTCCATTCATGGATATGATCGGAGATATGTATGGAAGTTGTCTGACGAAGAGAGGTTAATAGTTCGGTACCCGTCTCGTATCGAATGGGTAGCTGGAAGTGTGTGAGGAAGGACATGGAAAGGGAGTTGAAATCGTGAAAGGATGCGTGTGGTAATTCAATATACCATTTCGCTGCAGAACCCGTGAGCGTTCGTTGGAAAAGATGTAAACGAATCAAATCGTCCATGAGGGAGTTGGATGAACACCACAAATGGAAGGTCATGACGTGATTGTTTGGGTCTTCTCTAGGCTTTCCGTCGAATTTTGGGATATCAGAAGGAAGTTTAGCTGGAATTGCTGGCCAAACCGGAGAATGATAAATGGGATCATTCGTTAACCGAGACAAGTCTGGAAGGTCCAGGGTGGCTAGAAAAGGTAGTTGTCAGTTAACCTGTGGGTAATGCTAGTGTGGCAGAGGGACACCAGTGGGGCCAAATACTAGGTTATGTGGATAATTATAACTCGTGGGCCCTCTCATGTGAGGTTGGTTTTGACCAAGGTACATAGGATTTGAGATGTTTTGAGAAGTGTTGGTGAGTGGAGGATAACCGGATGGGTTTTGTGGATTAAAGGGTGGGTTTGGAATTTGTCCATAAGGGGGTTGTTGCGGAGTCTGAACATTTTGTCCCATGGAGGCATGCGGTTTTCCTTGAAAAGGGACGCTCCACGGGTTGGGTGCGGCAGACACATTTTGTCCTTGTGGTGGATGGTGTACTCCGGATTGAGGTTGCCCCCCTATATGAGGGTGCCCCCCGAATGGAATTTGTCCTCCAATGGGAGGATGCCTCCAAGCATTAGGGTTCCCTCCGAATGGAATTTGTCCTCCTGAGGGAGGATGCCCCCCAGTTTGAGGTAGAGTTCCCGGGATCTGAAAGCCAGATGTCAATGACGGACCGGTGCCACCAATCGGGTTAGAACCACCAAGA
Organism: Picea engelmannii; assembly: GCA_009831015.1. Lineage (NCBI taxonomy): Eukaryota > Viridiplantae > Streptophyta > Pinopsida > Pinales > Pinaceae > Picea > Picea engelmannii. The sequence goes on along the minus strand of ML803306.1, from coordinate 347,432 downwards.
CCAGTCCCTCTGGGTTGTTGGATAGGTATGGAACTTCCCAGTGCAATTTGGGTAGTGGTTTGGGCAGTGGTGGTAGCAGACGCATTCAATGCCCTAAATCCAAAAGGGAGTGTAGGTCTTGGTGTTACAAGTGTGCCAATCGGGGCTTGATTAACTACCGCATTACCGGTAGGGATAGTCGGAATGTGTGGGGCCATTATCGAATGGGCTATCTAGAGGGGAATTTCAGGCCTTGGGCCAACGGACGGTATGTTCGGACCAACGGTTGGTGTGGCTGTAAAAGTGGTAATACCGGTGAAGTGATTTGGGGGTACGGTTTAGGAAAAAGATGCGTCGGTACCTTCTCCTGTTCCATAAAGATCTCACACCAAGCATGGTGGACTCCGAACAACGTCCGCAGTCCAAAAGGGGTCACTGGCTAAAGGGTTCTGAGAAGACCCAGCTGGAACGTCAGAAGGATTGATGACCACAAATTCTCCAGTGAAATTCAGGTGGAGGATTTGTCGTTTGTATCCCTCCGGAATGCGATAAGCTTCCGGAGATTCTGAGACAATTCAGAAATTCTCCAGAGAGATGGGAACTTCTTCCTGGGAAGTTGCAGCATTATGAACCTCGCTCTGTTGAGGAGATTCCTCCGTAGAATGAGGGGGTAAAGGGGTGTTTCCTTCCATATTCTCTGGAGAAAGTCCCTGTAGCCTCCGCGAGTGGCGTGGAGGGTCGATGTTGGCAGAGAAGAGTCGACGAAAGAAATCTATGGCCAACTAACGAAAAGAAACAACACACGCTAAAAAAATCTAAGAATCACAACCAAGCAAACAGGGCCTTCTTTTGATGACCGTACTAGTTGGTGATGAAATCCAACATCGCGTGGTCAAGTCCAGAAGGGGTGGGGATAGGGTGGAACAGTTACAATGGTGACCTGCTTAACAGACTTACGCCTTGGTGCAAGCTTCCATGCAGTAATTATGGATTTACCCTCCAAGGAGCCTGAGTGAGTTTGACCAATGTCTTCTCCAGGTACAGTGAGACTTCCCATCACCGTCACCTTGTGTAAGACCCTAAATATTATGGCCACTAAGGTTACCGATTCACAGTCAGCCCTTGGGCGGGAACAGTCAACAGTCCGATCCGAACATACGGGCAGGGTATCAAGCCCAAAACCAACTAAAAGGCTTCCACGCAGTAATTGTGGATTTACATCAAAGTGATCCTCATAATACGATCTGACCACCACAATCAGTTAGTCCCCGAAGGGTTAGTCCCCGTAGCTTACCCGAATGCGACCTCATGCGTAACCCCTGTGTGAGAGGGGGATCCCAGGCAGACTTATACGATAACTGGATTTACTCTCCCTAACTCAGGATGCTACTGTTTCTTTTAGAAACTTTGGAGAGTTATCCTTGCAGCCCTAATACAAAGTACTAATCCTAGTCTACTGTTGGTGGAGGATCCTAGAAAAGAAAAATTTCTAGATAACTTTTAATTAGTGTTGATTTTTATGGTTGTTCTTTACGCAAAGGGGTGCATGGAAGTGAAACAAATGGAATTATGACTCAGACCCAAAGAGTGCATCAAATATGATAAGAAGTCATTTCCTTTCGATGAACATCTAGCTAAGGGAGAGAGTGAGTTCTTTTCACTAACAAGCACAAATACGGAGTGTCCCCAAACGATTCTTTTCTCAATCAAATCCTGATGTAATGCAAAACTTTTAAATGCCTTCTAATATGATCAATCAATCATGAAGATATATTTTATTGTTTGTGTATGGATGATGATCAATTCAACACAATGCTTGTCTTGCTAATTATCTTTCTTGGTATGAATGAAAACCAATCTAGCGCAAGCAAAAGTCACATAAAACAATACACCCTTTCGTAGCAATCAAAACGAAAAATCGAAGAAAGAGAAACAATCAAAGAGAAAAACAAACTTCACACCCAAAAGAAAAAGTTGAAGAACAATAACCTTGACTGAAATCGGGATGAAGAGGTCTGTAGGCCTTTGATGACCTTCACCAGGGTTTTTACTCAGCTGATGAGGAGAGAAGAACAATGCATGGGTTTCAAACTTCACTCAATAGGAAAAACTCAATGAAAATAGTGAATAAGGCTACAAGATCCAATTAACAAGGTGTTTATCTTTCAAAAAGGACAGATGTCAAGGATGAAAGGGAGGAAAAGTTGACTCACTAGATCACTCAGCAAAAGAGACACAGAGGCAAACCCTGAAAAAGGCAGTCCTGGAGGGTTTTTGGGCCAAAAAGAGGCTGTCACTCTGTTTCCAAGGGCAAGGAGTGTTATAGCGCTCTGTGTAAGGTTATGGGGGAGTGCTGACGCTCTGTTAACACTAGGACAGGGGCGCCAGGGTCTAAAAGCCCCAGAAATGTCAAAAAAATTTGAAAATTGGGATTCAAACTTGACAAGTATGCTGAGTGTGATAAGGTAAGGATCCAATCAGCTCATGAAACTAATAAAAGAGGAGTGAACTAGGTCTAAAACAATCAAGGGATAGAACAAGGTCAATGAGGAGAAAATCAAAACAAGAGGTTTCGATTTGAGGCTATCTCCCCAGTGGCGTCGCCAGTTTCTGTTGTAGGAAAATCTCCCTGCGGATAGGTAGATCACCTCTAGAGCTTGACCTTAACCCTAGACAGAAAAGTGCTTAAAATGGACATTGAATTCCTTTCAAATCTATCTAAACTAACACATGAGAAGGAAGGATGACATAAGTACCTTTTTATCGACGTTTGTCCCTGCACGCTCCGAGTTGCGCTCCAATCCTTTGCTCCTTGCTGAGTTCTGTGGATAAGACAAGATACAACCGCTTCCTACTCTATTGATATTATCTTGAAAACAGATCTATCAATAAATGATAAGTTTGCGTGACATCAGACACAAACTAGAAAGAAACAGGCCAAGCGTGTCATATTGATGAGAATAACGATAGCAGTACTTACAATCGTAGATGCGAATGCGACAGCTTCGTCAAGTCCTCTTTGTCTAACCCTTGCCTGAAAGCTCCACAATCTGGATAACAACAACTTCACTGATCACTCTCCTTTGGATGACTATGATTTTTCTCCAAGATCATAAGTTTCATGACTTCAGTTCTTCCCCCTTTCCACCATCATAGAGCCTGTTTATATAGGTTAAGAGGAGATTAACCTCTTGAGTTATCTTTAGAACAAGTTGGGAACCTTCTCCTTAGATCAGGGATCTCTTGATGAAACCAAGAATTTGAGCACAACTGCCTCCTAATCTTGAAAGATCCTCCCCTTATTCTCCTCAACGGGCCAACTACTGCCTCAGATTAGGCAGCGCTCCTTTAGAAGGGGCATCAGAGCACTGTAGCGCTCCTTGGGCAGTGCTCCCAGGATGGGCAGTGCTCCTTCAAAAGGGGTTGGGGAGCATTATAACACTCCCTGAAGCCTTGTAGGGGAGCACCAGTGCTTCTGGAGCTGCAGTAGGGGAGCGCCAACGCTTCTGGAGCTGCAGTAGGGGAGCACTCCCTCTCAAAACCTTTGTTTCAGGGTTCCTTTCAGGTGTCAAGAGTTATTTGACTTCAGTAAACCAATTCTCCTCCTTCAACTCAGTCATGTGAGATGTTATAAGTGCCTCCTTAGTGTCGTTATCATGGCAGTATGTCTGAACATCGTTTGCGACACTAGTGACCAACTTGCGACACTTGCGAAAGTTGTAGGGAAGATGCGACACTTACGACAATTGAGAGGGATATGCGACACTTATCCAGCTGAGAAATTTTGACGTGTAACAGATACAACACCCATGGATGGATAGTATACATCATTTTGTTTCTAGTGGTATGTGGCACGTCACGTGGATCATCATGGTTGAGGAGAAATGAATTTTTGAAGATGACTAAGTGAATTAAAGAAGGAAGTACATGTAGGCCCTAAAGATAATTAAATAAACGAATTACAAAATAAGAAAGTGTCAGGTCGGCCCTAATGTTAAAAGGAAGTGACATAAATGGTATAAATAAACATCTTATACATTCATTTGATACAAGTCGAATTTCATAGGAAATAAGATGAAAAGAAGGCCGGATTTCAAGGGAGGATGAAGTCTTTTGGTGATGTGGTCTAAGGTATGTTATTTTCAGGTCATCTTACCATTTTTGCTATAACTTGTTTTCTAGAACGATTCAGATTGTGAAATCACTATGGTATTGAGAAGACATATCAAGGTACCTTTGGTAAAAATTTCAGCTCTTGATTCTCTATAATTATGGAGATACACACTGTGGAAGATAGGGTTTGTGACCAGTCCTGAGCTAGTCAATAAATAGGTGTTCTAGGTAAAACAATCATAAATTCTTCATAGAGAATCCAAATGAAGTGGAAAAACTTTCATTGGAAAGAGTATGGAATTTAGTTTCTTGTGTGCGAGTTTCAGAATTGGATGTTAATTATTGAGTGTGGGGCATTCTATGCAAGTTCACTCTCCTGAATAGACCAGAATTGAATAAAGTCTACCATTCTTTCTATAACCTCTTTTTGGGCAAGATTCAAGGAGTGAAAATTGGAGGAGTTTCAGAGAATACATTGAGTAATATTATCTATAGGATCAGAGTACTCCAAGAATTGAATAATTGTAGAAATTGAAGAAGTCTCAGGAAGCATTATTAGGTTCTAAGTAATGATTGGTTGATGGTGATGATTTAATGTAAAGTTTTACTATCTCTCATATATTCTTGGGTGGAAGGAAGGGGCAAGGATGGAGAGTTCAACTCTCTCTTTATATTGGAGGATTGTACCTTCCTCTTGGAGTTTTATCCCTCCCTTTACATTTGGAAGTTGTAGCTACCTTTGGAAGTCATTACTTCCCTTGAACAATAACTATTGATTATTTCTCATATATTGTGCATGGTGTATTATAGTTTATTGGTGTAACTCTTATACTATTGTTGATTTCTCATTGGATATAGTTGAATGGTTTAAGTATAAGTTGAAAAAGGTTTTAAATTGTACTTGATACTGATTCACCCCCCTCTCAGTATCAACAATTGGTATCAGAGAGGGTTACCTTTAGTAAAGTTTAACCACTGGAAGGAAGATCCTAAGAAGAAATGGAAGAAAAAATTCCAAATGGGATTCCACCATTTTATGGAAGCAATTTTGAATAATGGACTGATAGAATGGAAACTTACTTGAAATATCTTGGGGAAGATGTTTGGTTCTCAGTTGCTTCAGGATACAATGCTTTGAAGAAACCAAAGACTGCAGCTGAGAAGGAAGCAAAAAGGAACAACAAATTGACAATAGATACCATCCTAGATGGATTGACATATTCAATGAAATCCAAGGTGGGATCATGTGCATCATCAAAAGAGATTTGGGACAAGCTACAAGACCTTTATGTAAGGGAAGACGCAGAAGAAGAAGAAGACGAAGGAATTGAAGCAAATTACAACATCTCAGATTTCAAAGAAGAAAATAGAGGTTAGTTCTTTTTCTTTAATTGTGAAGGAGTAGGTCATGTTGAATTTGAATGTCCTCATCCAAGGATTGAAAGAAATGACACTGAAGAAGAAAATTCCAATGAAGAAGAAGAAAATCATGAAGAAAAAAATATTCAACAAGAATATGAGAATCTTAAAAAATTGAAGCATGTTGAGATTGAAAATAGCAAGCTCAAAGACAGACAAAGAAAACTAAGAAGTGAATTGGGTAGTTGTGAAAATACAGTTTTAATCTTGAAGAAACAATTAGAATACTTTGAGAAACTAAGAGAAGAAACCATTTCCTTGAAAACTCTACTCGAAGAAGAAAGAAGAATAGGAGAAGGAATGTCCAAATGATGAAGAAAAAAGAAGATTGTGAGAAACTTGAACAAGAAGTTGTCTCATTGAGGAAGAGCTTAAGAAACTCTCAAGTGCCAAAAGACTTAACACATCTTGGATGCATGGGTGAAACTTCATACAAAGAAGATGAAAATACCAACAAGAATGTTGAAGAAAGAGCTACACAGACAGTTGATGAGAAGTGGACCAGGATACCAGTAAGAAGGAAGGATTACAAAAGAGATGAATATCCAAGAAGACCTCCTACCTTCAAGAATAAAAGAAGCTTCAATCAGTATGAAGGAAACTACAAAAGAATAGATCGTGAACCCAGATGGACTACATCACAAAGAAGCCCACTTACTCCAAGGTATCAAAATTTCTTTCTTGGTCATTGTTATACTTGCAAAATTTTTGGACATAAGGAAATTAATTGCAGAATCAATGAAAGGAACAGATACACAAGAAACATGAATGGTGTAAATAGAATATATGGAAATAATCATAGATTTGTCAACAGAAGTTATAATTCATTTTCCCCATTGATGGAAAAAAATATTGCATGCTACAAATGTAATTATCTTGGTCACAAAGCACGAGATTGCAGATATATGAATGAAGATCTCCCTATGCCAACCATAGTATGGAGAAGGAAAGAGATTCCAAACAATGAAGATTGCTGAATAACATTGACCGCTGAAGAATGTAAAGAATAAGATGAATGGTACATAGACAGTGGATGTTCTTCACACATGACCGGGGATCAAGACAAATCCATCAGCTTGAAGAGAAAGGGTGGAAATGTTGCATTTGGAGATGACTCATCTGCCAAAATACTTGGAGAAGGTGTAGTAGATCTTGGAAGAAAAAATGTAAAATCAAATAATGTTCTATTGGTTGAAGACTTGAATCATAATCTACTTAGTGTTAGTAAAATGTGTGATCAAGGATACACTCTTACGTTTGATTCCTGGAAATGTAAAATTAGAGAAATTAACTCAGGAAGATTGTTTGCAACTACAACAAGAAGACCGAACAACATATACATCCTAGCATGAAGAAGAGAGAGAGGACAAAAGCCACACAAAAGGATTCTAAGGAAGAAAAAGTCCCAAAGACCAAAAAAAAGGATGAAGTATTATTGAGTGCCACATGTTCAGGGGGAGCAACCCCAAAGAAGAGAGTTACATTTTTCCATTAAACTCAGGGTGAACAGCCCTAACCTTTTCCATTGATGTCAAAGGGGGAGAGAAATTGGGTTCATGATGATAGGGGGATCATGAGTGTTTCCATCAATGAAAAAAGTGGAGATTGTTGGAATATTGGTTGTTGTCATTGATGTCAACCCTAGTCATGGGTTTTGGACCGCAAGATTGATGAAGGTATTTGGACATGAAGGAAAATGCACATGCAGATACAACACCCATGGATGGATAATATACATCATTTTGTTTCCAATGGTATGTGGCACGTCACGTGGATCCTCATGGTTGAGGAGAAATGAATTTTTGAATATGACAAAGTGAATTGAAGAAGGAAGTATATGTAGGCCCTGAAGATAATTAAATAAAAGAATTACAAAATAAGAAAGTGTAAGGTCGTCCCTAATGTTAAAAGGAAGTGACATAATTGGTATAAATAAACATCATTATACATTCATTTGATACAAGTCTAATTTCAGAGGAAATAAGATGAAAAGAAGGCCGGATTTCAAGGGAGGATGAAGTCTTTTGGTGATGTGTTCTAAGGTATGTTATTTTCAGGCCATCTTACCATTTTTTCTATAACTTTTTTTCTATAACGATTCAGATGGTGAAATCTCTATGATATTGAGAAGACATATCAAGGTACCTCTGGTAAAAATTTCAGCTCTTTGTTCTCTATAATTATGGAGATACACTCTGTGGAAGATAGGGTTTGTGACCAGTCCTAAAGCTAGTCAATAAACAGGTGTTCCGGGTAAAACAGACATAAATTATTCATCGAGAATCCAAAAGAAGTGGTAAAATTTTCATTGGAAAGAGTACGTACTTTATTTTCTTGTGTACGAGTTTCAAAATCAGATGTTAATTATTGAGTGCGGAGCATTCTGTGCAAGTTCACTCTCCTGAATAGACCAGGATTGAATAAAGTCTACCATTCTCTCTATAACCTCTTTTTGGGCAAGATTCAAGGAGTGAAAATTGGAGGAGTTTTAGAGAATACATTGAGTAATATTATCTATAGGATCAAAGTGCTCCAAGAATTGAAGAATTGTAGAAATTGAAGAAGTCTCAGGAAGAATTATCAGGTTCTGTGTAATGATTGGTTGATGGTGATGATTTAATGTAAAGTTTTATTATCTCTCATATATTCTTGGGTGGAAGGAAGGGGGAAGGATGGAGAGTTCAACTCTCTCTTGATATTGGAGGATTGTATATTCCTCTTGAATTTTTATCCCTCCCTTTACATTTGGAAGCTGTAGCTACCTTTGGAAGTCATTACTTCCCTTGAACAATAACTATTGATTATTTCTCATATATTGTGCATGGTGTATTATAGTGTATTGTTGTAATTCTTATACTATTGTTGATTTATCATTAGATATATTTGAATGGTTTAAGTATAAGTTGAAAAAGGTTTTAAATTGTACTTGATACTGATTCACCCCCCTCTCAGTATCAACAATAACACCCATGTTTCCCCAAATTATACTTAATCATAATTAGTTATTTCCACGCAATGCCATGCAAATATTGTAACTATGTTTTTGTTTAATTATAACTGCCAACAGTTGAATGTGGGGGTGAAGCCTTAAATTATTGGTGATGATATCACTAGAGGAATGAGAGGGGGTTATTTTAAGCAAAAGGGTCCCAAACCTCCTTGCTGAAATATTTAATTTGGAATTATTTAGATTATTTCCCTTAGCCTTGATTTCAAGACAAATCGGTTAATGAAGGGGGTTAGTAGTTGAAAAACCCAACCACCCCAATAAATGGAAGTATAGAAGGATTCCACAAGGGACCAGTAAGTTATAGGAAAACATTTAAGATTACCATGGGTCTCCTTGATTGACCCACAAGTTTCCTTCTGACAAAGGAAAAAATAAAAGGACAGGTCGAGAACCTTCCCAATAGAGGTGTGCAAGAGAAGCACATGATTTCAGGGAGAAGGAGGAGAGTCTAAAGGGGGGTAGTAGGACTTGTGGGAGATTTTAGAACTTGACCTGAGAAGAGAAGGCTATGAACATGATACTGGGAAAGTATCTGAAAAAACTCATTAAGGCATAAGCTAGGTGGGTGTGGGAAAACCCTTACCAAGAATGGTGTGAAGAAGAGTGTCCTTCACAAAATGTTTGAGAACTAGAGAGAGAAAGGATCTCTAGTGGTATCATTTTCTATCACGGGGGTAGCCAAAGTGATAAGAGTGAATGCATGTGAACATATGGTTGGGTGGAAAGGAGAAAAACCACAATTAGTTGGCGGGCTACATCTTGTGTACAGATAAGTGTTTCTCACTCTATGTATTTAATTGAAAAAATCATTTTATGCCTTTAATTGTGTCACAAATGTGTATGTCTGGATAATAGGCTTGATATCTTTTCATGGGGAAGCATTTGCACTTAGACAATTAAGTAATAGAATAGGATTGCTTTTGTGGTGCATAATCGAGTAGGATGACTTTATATCTCATTTTGGATGCTTAAGGAGATGTAAAACTAGTTTTCTCCGGTGAATTTCCTCATGGGTACACCTATATAATTGTGTCCCTTGTGTGCATAGTAGGTTTTTTTTGTTGTAGTGTAATTATTGTGAAAGGAGTATAGGAATATAAATTAAATAAGGAATTATAAATTCCAAGAGAAAGGAAGTGATGTAACCATTATTTGAAGGGGTCGATCTTTTAAATATAACAAGGGTCTGAGGGAGGCCAGGGAAGGTTGGTTATAGGTTTTTGTCACATATTGGTACAGGTTTATAGTGTTATATCTCACAGTAATAGTGTGGAAGTCATTTTCATCATCTATTTGGCATTTAACTTTAGGGAGAAAGGATGGGTCAAGGATAGGTAGTTGTATCCAGCTTCCGGTTGTATCCGGAGAATATAAGGGGTTGTATCCTCCTTATGATTGAAGTCGTAGAATCAAGGAGTTGGAGCTTCCTTCATGTTGGATCCTAAGAACTAGGTGGTTGTAGCCACCTTCTGGTTGGATCCAGAGAACCCAGGGGGTTGTATCCTCCTTCTGGTTGGATCTAGAGAATCAGGGAGTTGTAGGTTCCTTCAGGTTGGAGCCTAAGAATAGGGGGTTGGAGTCTCTTTCCAGTTGTATATGGAAAATTGGGAAGTTGGTGACTTTTATGAATGAATTCTTGATATATATAAGAAAGAATTCTATGGTTTTCTCCCATTTGGGTTTCCACGTAAATATTGGTGTATTGTGTTCTTGATGTGATGTTGCTTATGTTTACATGATTATGGTACATTTATTGGATGCATTCATAGATTATACATTGATGATATACTACTAATCATTATTGGTAAAGATAAATAATATATATTGTGGTTAAAAGTGGAATAATTGTTGATTAGGGATTCACCCCCCTAGTAATCCAAAAATTGGTATCAAAGTGTGTTTCTTCAGGAAATAGTTTAACCAATGAAACGAGATCATGGAATATGTGAAACTCACTAAGAATGGAGTACCAATGTTTGATGGTTAGAGTGTTCTAAAGTATGAGATGTGGAGCATAAGAAAAAGAACCTTTTTAGAGGCATATGGATATGATATTTGGTATTCAGTTGTGACAGGATATAATGCTACAAAGAAATCAAAGAATAAAAACAAGAAGGAATTGAAAAAGAAGAACAAAATAGAAATGGATTTCATCATGGAATGATTACCTGATTCTGTAAAGGACAAAGTGGGAAAATGTTCATGAGCTAAAGAACTCTGGGATATTCTACATGATATCTATTCTTATTCCATCACAGAATCAAAGATTACTAAAGAAGATACAGGTAAGGAACAAGAATAAATATGTTCATCATGTTAGACTAATTCCGAAGAAGAAGAATACAAAAAGGTAGAAGTTGATTACATAGAACAATTGATCAATACAATTGAATATCTAAGGACTAAAAGAAAATAAAATCAGTCACTCCATGAAGAACTAAAGAATATGAAAGAACTACAGAACTCCAACACTGAAGAAGTCAAGTAGATGATCATGATGCTAAAAGGACAACTAGAGGAAGCTATAAGTATTGAATAAAATATCGAGGAGCAGATGCAGTATTTGGAAGCCAAAATGACAACACATAAGGAAGAAGCAGAAAAGAGATAAAAGATACTAACATATCATTTCACAGAAAGAAATAATTATTTAAATCATATTGAAGCAGATTCCAGTCAACAAGAAATAAGACTTGAAGATGAAATAATCATATTGAATATCCAACTTGTAGAAGAAAAATGAATAGAATAAGTCCTGAAAAACCAGATGATGAAGAAAGAAGAAGAGGTGGAGAATCTTGGAGAAGAAGTTGTCACACTAACAGTCAAAATCATCAAGCTAAGCATGAATGTTGAAGAGAGATAAACATCTACATCATTAGTTGAAGAGAATCCTCACAGGTTTCCAGAAAGGAAGAATGAAGAGAATCCAAAGACGTATGAAGTCATTAAACATTCAATAAAGAAGGTGTTGATTATTTGGGTTGGTTGTCATTGATGTCAACCCTTAAAGAAATTCTGGTAGCAAATTCTGGTAGCACAAAGGTTTGGGTAATGGACCCAAGTTTGTTATATGTATAATGGTATGAGTTTTAATATATTTGAAGGTTGTTGATTAAGGTTGGTTTTCATTGATGTCAACCCTTGAAGAAAGTTTGGTAGAAAATTTTGGTATCACAAAGCTTTGTGTAATGGACCCAAGGTTGTTTCATGTATAATGGTATGAGTTTTGATATACTTGCAGGTAATACTATTCTATATGGATAGTACATGTCATGCCATTTCTGGTGGTATGTGGAACGTTGCATAACTCCTCGCGGTTTGAGAGTTATGGCCTTACGAAGTTGGAGGACCCTCATATGTAGGCTTGAAGCCCCAAAAGGTCAAAGAAGTCAAAGAGCTTGCAAAGAAGAAATTATTATTTAAATGGTAAAGAAAAGTGACAAAGTCAAGGAGGATTATTTAAATAATAAAGTGAAGTGACAAAATCAAAAAAGATTATAAAGTGAGGTGACAATGTCAATGAGGAATATTTAAATGATAAAGAAATGGAGAACTTTCTAATTATGGAAAGTGGTTAACCCTAAAAATGAGGAAAATAGGTTAAGTGGCCTAGAAATGGGTTAAGTGACCTAGAAATAAGTTGAGTGACCTAGAAATGGGTTAAGTGACCTAGAAATAGGTTAAGTGACCTAGAAGTGGGTTAAGTGACCTAGAAGATGCTTTTAAGGAAGCTACTTGGAGAGTATAAATAAGAGGCAAGGCTCCCTTATTTCACATAACACTTGAGCATATTAAATATATATAGGCGACTGAGGTAACCAAAGGATATCTAAGCTGAATTTCAGAGGGAAGGTGAAGAAAAGAAGGCCAAAATTCAAGGGAGGATAAAGTCTTTTGATGATGCTTTCTAATATATGTTATTTACAGGTCATCTCACCATTTTTCACAATTAATTTTTCTCTAGAATGATTCAGACCATGAAATTGATAGGGAATTGAGGAAACATATCCAAGTATTTGTGGTAAAAAATTCATAGTGTGGGTCATTCTATTTTTGGAGTTACACTCCGTGGAAAATACGGTTTGTGGTTAGTCCTAAAACTAGTCTAAAAAAGGTGTTTCGGGTAAAAACGTCAGAACTTCTTCATAACAGATCCAAATTCAGTAAGAAAAAAATTCTTGGTTAGAGTATAGTCTTTAGTATTTTGTGTAACATTTTTAGATCCATTCAACAAATATTCTTTGCGGGGCACGCTCTATAAGGTCACTCTCTAGAATAAGCCATAATTCAGCAAGGTGTGCCATTTTTGCTATAACTCCTTTTTTGAGAGATTCCAAGTAGTGCCACCTAGAGGAATTGCATAAAATAAATTGAAGAAAATTGTGTACTATTTTCAGATCTTTATTCATTACAGGTACACAATTATGATTATTTCAAGTTAGGATTGTTGACTAATCCCAAACTAGTCGTGTGAGACTAAAGAAAAGGTTGATGAAAATGGTAGTCTCTTGTTGTGAAAATTAAGGAAGGTTTGTAGGTATGTCATCAGATACACCAGGTCTATTACAAAGTTACAAATCATATTTTGATGATGAAATTGATGAGGGATTTTGGTTAAGGTACATGTTGGGTACATGGTTGAGACAAGTAGTTGATGAGTTGGCACATACATGAGGTGTATAGTTGATGATGTTGGTACATTTTGATGAGTCATAGTTGATGAGTAGTTGACACATGATTGGCACATAATTGGTACATAGTTGGATGCACTTGATTATGGTATAGGTTGATTTTGGGTTGTTTTCGTACATGATGGTGCATGGTTGATGCACTTGTTTATGGTACATGTTGATTACAGGTTGAGGTATAGGTTGATGCATGGTTGATGCATGGTTCAGGTTTATTGGTACAATTTTACAACGATATATCTCATAGTGATAGTGTGACAGTGGTTCCAGCATTCTACTTCTACTCAGGGAGGTTGGATGAGGCAAGGACATGTGGTTTTAGCCACCTTCCGGTTGTAGCCGAAGAACATAGGGGATTGTATCCTCCTTCTAGTTGTAGCTAGAGAATAGGGGAGTTGGAGCTTCCCTTAGGTTGTAACTTGAGAAACAAGGGGGTTGGAGCCTCCAGTTGTAGCTAGAAAACAAAGGAAGTTGTTGCTTCCAATGAATGTAATTCTTCAAGACATATAAGAAAAAACATTATGTGGTTTTCTCCCGCTTTGGGTTTCCACATAAAAAACTGGTGTACTATGTATGTGTATGATTTATCATTTGTTCATTTCTTATTTACTCTACATTTATTGGATGATAATGCTACATTGATATAACACTTGGATTATATGGTTAAAAAGGATTAAATTTCTCTATTACTGATTCACACCCCCTCTCAGTAATCCAACAATTGGTATCAGAGCATGTTCCTTCAGAAATCAGTTTAACCATTGAAAGGTATATAATAGAGAGAAAAAAATTCAATAAAAATGGAATAACACAGTTCAATAGGCATAAGTATGAATTTTGGAGCATAAGGATGAAAACATATATATACAAGTACAAGGATTTGAAATTTGGCAATCAATTGTAGATGGATACATAGCACCGGTGGTTCCACCAACAAACGACAAAGCAGTGAAACTTGGTCAGAATAATTCCAAAGCCAAAAATGCACTTTTGAATGGTCTTAGTGAAACAGTATTCACCAAAGTTCCACATTGTAAATCCGCTAAAGAGATTTTGGACAAACTTCAAAATATTTATGAAGGAGATTCAAAAGTCAAAGAAACAAAGCTTCAAACTTACAGAGGTCAATTAGAACAACTTAAGATGAAGGAAGATGAGAATATTGCAGCTTACTTTTTACGAGTTGATGAAACAGTAAAAGCAATCATAGGATTGGGAGAAGAAATCAAAGAATATGTAATTGTTCAAAAAGTACTAAGATCTCTTCCTATGAGATTTGACCCTAAGATATCAACACAAGAAGAAAGATCATATCTAAACTCAATAAGCATGGATGAATTACATGGAATCTTCACAACATATGAAATGAGAACTGAACAGGAAAATATAGATATAAAAGAATCAACCTTCAAAGCATCCAAAAATTCAAAGCAAAAGGGAAGGAAAAAAGAAGAACATAGCAGCAACAGTGACGTCTCAGAAGATGATGAAGAAGTAACCAACTTTTTCAAAAGACTGAACACAGGAACCGACGATAGGTATAGAGGTAAGATTCGTTTAATTTGTTTTAATTGTGATGGTATTGGTCATTTTGCTAATAAATTTCCTTATAAGAAAAAGAGAAATGATGAAGGTTACTCAAAGGGAAAACAAACATATAAAGGTAAAAGAACCACAAAGAAAGTTTTCAAGAAAATATTATGCACCAAAGAAGACATCTCATCATCAGATGAAGAGGAATTCAGTGACAGTGAGACATAAAGAGTTCTATTCATGGAAGTAGAAGACTCTAATAAAGAAGAATATGAAGAAGTCGAATAAGAAATTGAAGAGGCAAAAGTTGACTACTGAGAGGAATTGATGTGTGCCATAGAAGTTATCAGAAGAGAAAACAAGAAAAACAACTACAAGAAGAACTAAACAATAAAGAAGACACTCAAGAACTAGAACAAGTGATCACAAATTTGAAGGTTCAAATAGAAGAAGATAAAAGAATTGAAGAAGCACTCAAAGAATAGCTAGAAGAAAAAGACAAGATCATTGGAAATTTGGAAGCAGAGATTGTCACATTAAGAAAGGATCTTCAAAAGAAAAATATGCAGAACAACTCAAAAGTTTTGGATGACATTATCAGCTGTAATGATCCCAAGCCAAATTTTTTCTTGGAATCACTGACTACTACTAATTTATTGAGTTATTAAGTGCATACAAGATTCATCAACACATGGAGATCACAATATATTCAAGATGTAGAAGCACAAGCAAAGATCTGACCTTTTTATTATGAGCAATGTAAGATCAATACAATAGATGGCCGATCTGGCATAAACCTCATATGGTCGTACAAGCAATAGATATGAGCTGCTACAAAATGCTCCCGACAATACAAAATAAGCCTCCAAAGGATGGATATACAATGAAGACTAAATCAAGCAGATCTAAGCCGCACTAATGCTCAACCTCCAAGATGGAAAGTTCCATGTCCTGCTAGAATGTTGAAGCCCTGAATAATTCTTCCCTGCTACCAAAAGTGTCCAATAATCCCGAGAAATATGCCAATTGATATATCGGGCAACTGTAAGGAAAACCCAGATGTCCAAATTCCCAAATCCCCTCTCAAACCCTGTAGATATGAATTCTTCATTGAATGGTGTACCCCACTAGATGATTGAAACCCTAGCTAGTTCGACCCTGATGAAGGAGGCCTCCAAATGATATGAAACTCTCCAAGAATATACATCAGGCTATGAGAATCCCATGGGAGAAGTTTCAGGCTCAGATCTCAAGCAGATCTCCCTAGATCTGAGTTTTACTGAATCACAGGACGTCCCCTATGGCTCCACGACGTCCCAATATGAAAACAAATATAGAATGATGATAACCCTCCAAAAAATCCCTCAAACTAATGGTCCTGCCCCTGCAAACAAAACCCAACTGTCGGAATGGCCCTAGGCCCAGCTGGATCGAACCCCCCTCGATAAACTGGCCCTGAGACTAGAATGGTGTGGAGGAGTCTTTCATCCCCGAGACCAAGCTGTGGAACAAGGTGAGTGGATATTTCAC
The DNA here is from genome assembly GCA_009831015.1 of Picea engelmannii. Classification (NCBI taxonomy): domain Eukaryota; kingdom Viridiplantae; phylum Streptophyta; class Pinopsida; order Pinales; family Pinaceae; genus Picea; species Picea engelmannii. Next base: position 331,157 of record ML803306.1, on the reverse strand, counting down.
CACTGAGTTTCTCACAATGGTTTGCACAGTAAAATCCCCAAACTAAATGCTCAAGAGCAATAGCAAATGCTAATCCAAAACCAGCATGAGTAATAGGTGCACCCCAGCCTCTTACTTATACTTTTCCTTCAAATTCTCTGTTGAGTTAGGTTAACTCCCAGGGTTAATATTCTATTCTTCTATTGAGTTATCTTTTACTCCTTTCCTTTTCCTTTCTTAAGTCAACTTAAAAATATAAATTTTAACTTCTTGACTCTTTCCCCCCTTCATTGTGAGACTATGACCTAGTGGGGGTGCCAAGGCCACTGAGTCTCCTCAATACCTCTCTAAGAGGTGGGGGAAATTACAGTCTACCCTGCTTGAAATTGCTTGTCCTCAAGCAATTCAAAACCTTCTTCTCTAAGCACATGCTCCTGCTCCCAAGTGGCATCCTCAATGGGTAAATCCTTCCACCTGATGAGATACTCCTTTATGCTTCGTTTTCGGAGCCTCTTCTCTCAGACTTCTAACACCTCCTCTGGAATCAAAACAAGTTGTCCCTCCTCATCCATGGGAGGTAATCCCTCAATAGGCCTGACATGTTGACCGAGGGATTTCTTAAGGCATGAGACATGGAAGACGTTGTGAATTTTTCTACCCTTGGAAGCTCCAGCTCATAAGCTACTGCCCCTATCCTCCTGCTGACTCTGTAAGGTCCAAAGAAACGTGGTTGCAGTTTCTTCGCTCCGCTTCTTTTAATGGAGGCCTGCCTGTATAGTTGCAACCTCAAATAGACTAAATCACCAACCTCAAAGGTATGATCAACTCTGTGCTTGTCTTCTTGGACCTTTTGCTGGTTTTGCACCCTCTGTAAATGATCCTTCAACTCCCTGAGAATGTCTTGGCTCTGCTGTATCCAATCCTGTACCATCAGAGCCCTATTGTCACCAAATGCAATCTCCACAAATGATAAAGGATCATAGCTATATAAAGCTCTGAAGGGTGATATGCCAATGAACATATGTTGGGTGGTGTTGTAGCAATATTCTCCCAAATGTAACCATCTGACCCATGCTTTCTATTGTCCTGCTACGTAGGTTCTAAGGTAACCTTCCACCCATTTGTTGACTATCTCAGTCTGACCATCCGTCTAAGGGTGATAGCTAGTACTAGGAGTCAATATTGTACCCACTAATCTGAACAACTCCTGCCAAAACGTACTCATGAATCTGTTGTCCCTGTCACTGATGATGGTTTTGGGTAGGCCGTGTAGTCTGAACACCTCTCTGAAAAATAATTCGGCCACCTGTGCTGCACTGAAGTCTGTGGCTATGGGAAAAAAGTGTGCAAACTTCGTCAACCTTTCTACCACTATGAAAATGAAATATTTCCCCTATGCTCTGGGCAACCCGGTGATGAAATCCATGGATATACTTTCCCACTTGTGCTCTAGAATAGGTAAGGGCTGCAACAGTCTTGCAGGGTGCGTGTGCTCATCCTTGTTTTCTTGGCATGTAGTGCATTCTTTGACATGCTTCATCACATCTTCCTTGATGCCTTTCCATGCAAACCTTTCTCTCACTTGCCTGTATGTCTTACTTATGCCCTGATGCCCCGCTACTGGTGAGTTATGATATGCATGCAGGATCTTAGCTTTGAGAGATGATCCAGTAACTAAAAAGATCTGACCTTTGTAATAGATGAGGTCATTTATGACCCTGAAGTTGTCATCCTGTATTTTCCCATCCAACAATTGACAAGCGAACTGATCCTTTGCATATTAAACTATCAAGTGTTCCTTCCATTCAACTGACATACTGGACATGGCAAAAATGGATGGCCTTTTGGATAATGCATCGACCACTGTGTTATTCTTTCCTTTGACGAATTCAATGTCAAAGTCGTAGGCTTGTATTTTGCTTACCCATTTTTGTTGTCTTTCATTCAAATCCTTCTACTCCAATAGGTATTTAAGACTATTATGGTCTAATTTGACCACAAACCTTGCACCTACAAAATATTGCCTGAATTTGGCTAGTGCATGCATGATAGCCAACATTTATTTGTCGTAAATGTTGTAAAGTAGTTCAGGACCCCTGAGTTTCCGGATTTCATAGGCAAGGGGGTGCTTGTTCTACATCGACACGACCCCTATACCTTCCCCCAAGGCATCACACTCCAAAGTGAAGGGTATGTTGAAATCAGGAAGAGATAGAACTAGACAGGTGCTCATGAACTCTTTCATTTTCTCCATCATGACTTGGGCCTCATCATTCCATTTGAAGGACCCCTTTTTGGTCAGGTTAGTCAAGGGTGTGCACAGTTGAGAAAACCCTTTGACAAATTTCCTATAGTATGTGCATAGGCCCAGGAATCCCCTCAGTTTTGTGAGTGTTTTTGGATTAGGCCATTCCCTAATGGCTATTATTTTCTCCTGGTGTACCTATACCCCTTTTTCCCCTATGATGTGTCCCAAGTAAAGCATTTATGTCATTCCAAACTCACACTTGGATTCCTTGGCGTATAGTGATTGTTCTTCCATGATTGAAAGGATTTGGTCCACATGTCGAAGTGTTCCTCCCAGGTCTTGTTGTAAATGAGTAAGTCATCAAAGAATACCAACAAGTGTTTCCTTAGCTGTTTGTTGAACACATGGTTCATGCAAGACTGAAATGTGGCTGGGGCACTAGTTAACCCAAAGGGCATCACCAAAAACTCATAATGGCCATAGTGACACCTAAAGGTTGTTTTTGAGATGTCCTCCCTCATCTTGATTTGATGGTATCCCGAGCGAAGATCAATTTTTGTCAAATATATAGCTCCATGCATCTCATCCAGCAACTCATCAATCCTGGGTATGGGGTACCTTTTTTGATTGTCTTTTTATTCAAAGCCCGAAATTCAATGCACATTCTCATCGTTCCATCCTTCTTCTTCACTAAGACTACTGGCGAAGAAAATGGGCTTGAACTTGGTCTGATGTGTCCCATGTCTAGAAGCTCCTTGATGGCCTTCTCTATATCATCTTTATACTTCTTGGGATGCCTATAGGGTGTGGTGATAACAGGCTTAGACCCTACTTCTATCTCAATGATGTGCTCAAACCCCCTATCTGGTGGAACACCTGGAGGAATCAGCCCAAACACTTTATGGTGCTTATCAAGGATTCTTTTGATCTTTGGTGTGTAATGCACCTTTCCCTTCTCATCCACCCATGTTGAGACCTTACATTCCGCTGCGTATACAATTTCTTCCCTTCTGAAGATGGCTTCCATCCTCTTGGCCGTGACCACTCTGGAAAAGTTACCTATCATTCCTCTAAGCACAACCTTTCGTCCTCCTTCCTCCACAAAGGACATTTCCATGGTCTTGTAATTTGTGGTGATGGGTCCTAAAGTGCTGAGCCACTGCACCCCTAGGATGATGTTGGTATCGGGAAGATCCATCACATACACATC
>ML803306.1:307757-327670 GCA_009831015.1 Picea engelmannii | reverse complement strand
CGGGAAGATCCATCACATACACATCCTGAACTAACTCATGCCTTCCCAAGGTGAGTTTCATACCTGGTATGTATCTGTTACAAGGCATAGTACTACCACCTACTACCTCCACTTTTAATCCTTCAAACTCTACTGTAGGTATGTGCCTCCTCTTCAGTAATGTTGCATCAATGAAATTGTGGGAGGCTCCTCCATCAATCATAACTGACACTCTCTGTCCTTGTAAGACCCCTCTCATCCTGAAGGTGTTGAACTTGGGTACCCCACTGATATATGCTAACGTATCCTTCTCTCCAGTCGCACAGTCTAGTTCTGGAACCTCCTCTTCTGTTGCCTCTAACGTTTCGGCCTCCATGTTTTGTATATGACCATACTCATCCTCTTATTCATCATCTGAAGTGACCTCAATGTAATGTACCTGTCCTCATTCCATGCACTTGTGTGAGGGATTCCATGGCTCCTTGCATGTGAAGCAGAGTTGCTTCCTTCTCATTTCCCTCCTGGTGTTGTCATCTATTCTGCCACAACCCTTGTCATAACCCTTAGGGTCACGTCCTCCCTGGTTTATTGGAGGCCTTTGATCTCTTCCACCACTATTAAGAGGTGGTCTGGGTGTGAATTTTGGTTTAGCAGCTGGACCCAGATCTCTCGTCTTCCAAATGGCTTCCTGTAGGCTGGTAGGCTTGAAGGCCTTAACCCAACCCTTCAAGGGTTCCATCAATCCTTTTGTAAAGAGCATCATGAGCCTGGTTGGAGACATATCTTGCACCATCACTGCCAAGCTCTGGAACTCATCAATGTATGCCTCAACCATACCTGTTTACTGCATGGATTTCTGAAGGAATCCCTTCAACTTGGGAGAGGATCATGAGAATTGTAGGAAAGAAATACAAAAAGAGAATCATATCAAGTTGAGGCAAGTAAGCTTCAAGGATGATTTTAATTGCTTTTTTATCCTCAATAGATTTCAGAAATGGAAAAACTTTTCTCAGCTTATCAAGGGTTGTAAATGTAGAGATTAAGGTGATGGGAATCATGTAGAAAACAAAAATTAGAAACACAATAACATATAGAATGTTTTTTCGAATCATCCTCTGATAAAAGGGAATGGTAAGATTTTTCCACACTACTTGGCGAGGCTCGGGAGCAACCATTGTAGTCTAACTATCCATAGTTTCTGAGTGTACAACATGTGTTGCGGCTATTGCAGCACGCCTACTGTTAAAATTATAAAGGTTTTTGTAACCTACTTCTCTGTTAGTGTCATCTTTTGTTTTGTTTCCATCTTGAGTGATAAATCCTTAATTTTCTCATTGTAGAAATTTATAGAGTCAACTTTTTTTCCCATAAGTCCCTTTATGGAATCTCTTCTCTTTTGGGTCCCTTTATTGACACCTCTTCTCTTTTGGGTCTCTATCATGAATGGATCACAAGAAGCCTGCCTCTTCTAATGAAGGTGAATGCCTATACTACCCCAAGCTCTTCTCCTTGAATCTCAAACTCAATGGGAACATGGACCATTCAACACATTCTTCCCCTCAATCTCTCTCCTTTCACAAATGAAAGGGTTTCATCAGACTCCTTAAGGAGGTGTTAAGCTACATTGTCTGAGCAAGAATGTCTCTTTCTCCGTGTGGAGATCATTTAAGCAATTGATCAAAGTCATTTTCCCTCAACTCCAACATTCCTCTCAGGTAGGAAGATTTACATTAGGGATAAATTGGGGATTTCCTTTGCTTTAGCTCTTAATTGTGATATACAAATACTAATATTATCCAAATCAAAGTTTTATAAAACCCCTTTACTTCAAAATACTCCAAAAACACACACACACGTAACCTAGCAATTAGATGGGAGTATATGTTCTCAATTTTTTTTATATGGGAACAACGTTTTAATGCCAAAGAGAATAATGTTGCACACTCAATTTATTACAAATCTACTTGCTATAGGAACAGGGTAAACATTTTATCCTTCTTACCGATGCATCTTCTCATATGTTATGCAATCCAATCAAAATGATGCACACCGTAGTTGTAATGATCCCAAGCCAAATTCTTTCTTGGAATCACTAACTACTACTAATTTCTTGAGTCATTAAGTGCATACAAGATTCATCAACACATGGAGATCACAATATATTCAAGATGTAGAAGCACAAGCAAAGATCTGACCTTTTTATTATGAGCAATGTAAGATCAATACAATAGATGGTCGATCTGGCATAAACCTCAGATGGTCGTACAAGCAATAGATACGAGCTACTACAAAATGCTCCCGACAATACAAAATAAGCTTCCAAAGGATGGATATACAATGAAGACTAAATCAAGCAAATCTCCCTAGATCTGAGTTTTATTGAATCATAGGACATCCCCTATGGCTCCACAATGTCCCAATCTGTAGAAAAATATAGAATGATGATAACCCTCCGAAAAATCCCTCAAACTAATGGTCCTGCCCCTACAAACAAAACCCAACTGTCGGAATGGCCCTAGGCCCTCAGGATAAGCTGGATCGAACCTCCCTCGATAAACTGGCCTTGAGACTAGAATGGTGTGGAGGATTCTTTCATCCCTGATACCAAGCTATGGAACAAGGTGAGTGGATATTTCACCACTGAGTTGCTCACAAGGGTTTGTACAGCAAAACCCCCAAACTGAATGCTCAAGAGAAATAGCAAATGCTAATCCAAAACCAGCATGAGTAATAGGTGCACCCCAGCCTCTTACTTATACTTTTCCTTCCAATTCTCTATTGAGTTAGGTTAACTCCCAGGGTTAATCTTCTATTCTTCTATTGAGTTATCTTTTACTCCTTTCCTTTTCCTTTCTTAAGTCAACTTAAAAATATAACTTTTAACTTCTTGACTTTTTCCCCCCTTCAGTGTGAGACTATGACCAAGTGGGGGTGCCCAGGCCACTAAGTCTCCTCATTACCTCTCTAAGAGGTGGGGGACAGTACATCAGCAGTCAAAAATCTCATCATGACAAGTCCGTACTTGGATACAATCAGACAAAAAAAGGATCAAGCTCCAAAACAACAGAGCAAGAAACATATCCAAAAAGATTTGCAGAAATAATCAAGGGGGATAGGAAGATCTACAAGAAATATTATAGGGACACTCCTCCTTTCAGAGTATCTTCAACTCCCATATATCAAACTATCTATTTTAGTTTATGTTATGTATGTACTAATTTAGGACATAAAGTTGTGAATTGCAGAGATAACAACATGAAAAAAACAACTTTGAAAGTTATACACAAAGTGGTTATCCAAGAAAACCTAGTGAAACATAGAGAAGAAGTTACAATAGGTTTGAATCTTTGAGCACTGAAGTGGAATGTTAAAAATGTAACAATTTTGGACACATGGCCAAAGATTGTAGAATGAAATTCTCTCCTAGAGAACCACAACATAATAACAACAGTCATAGACAGGAACCTTAGAAAAGGACATGGAAAAGAAAGCAAGATCGGTATAACAATGAAGAATGCACACTCACTGTACAAGATAAGCAGAAGAAACGTAGTTGGTATGTTGACAATGGGTGTTCAAAACACATGAAAGGTGATAGAGACAATTTTCTTACATTACAAAAGGAAAGAGATGGACCAGTCTCCTTCGGAAATGATGATTCAACCAAAATCATTGGAAAAGGCACAGTTAGAATTAGGAACAAGAATACAAAGGCAGAAAATGTTCTACTAGTAGAAGATATGAAACATAATCTTCTAAGTGTGAGTCAAATGTGTGACCAAGTTCATAAATCTACTTTTTATTCACAAAAGTGCGAGATAATAAAAGAAGGTTCAGGAAAATTGATTGCTACAATTGCGAGAACTTCATGCAACATATATTTGTTAAGTGAAATTGGAAATGAAAAGTGTTTTCTAGGAAAGGAAGATGAAATTTGGCTATGGCACTTAAGAATGGGTCACATACATTTTGATAACCTTTTCAAAGTCAGCAAAAGAGAAGCAGTCAGAGAAATGCCCCAGATCACAAAACCAATCAACACTTTATGCAAGCATTGTCAGCAAGGAAAGCAAACAAAGACCAGGTTCAAATCAAAGGAATATTCAATGACAAGACCACTGGAAATTGTGCATACTGTAGTTGGACCAACTACAACAAAGTTCTTAAAAGGTGAGAAATACTCTATGTTATTAGTTGATGATTATACAAGAATGACCGCAATTTGATTTCTCAAGAACAAGTCAGAAGATTTTGAAAACTTCAAGATCTACAAGGAAATGGTTGAAAATGAAATGGCTTCAAAAATCAAATGCTTGAGATCTGATAATGGAGGATAGTTCACTTCAAATGAATTTATGTACTACTACAACAATCATGGAATAAAAAGGCAATTCTTCGTTGCTAGGACACCTCAACAGAATGGAGTTGTTGAAAGAAATAACAAGACAGTACAAGAAATGGCTCGCAAAATGCTAATGGATTCAAAATTGACAGATATTTTTTGGACACAGGTAGTGCATACAATAGTTCACATTCAAAAAAGAGTAATGCTAAGAAACAACACTGACAAAATTTCTTACGAGCTATGGAAAGGAAGACCAGCAAATGTAAAGCACTTCAGAGTTTTTGGAAGAAAATGCTACATCAAAAGAGAAGATGGTAGAATGGGAAAGTTTGACTCTCATGCAGACAAAGGAGTACTTGTTGGTTACTCAAGTACAATAAAAGAAGAAAAGTGTCACAACCTGAGATTGAAAAAAGTGTAAGGTCTCTCCAATAGAGCCTTATAAAACATAAATTTAAATAGAGAAATGTTATCCTAACTTCTTTGCAATTCATTATTCAGCATATAACAACTCATTGTTCATCATAATTTAAAATTTAGCAACATAATAATGAATAACATATTCAACATAAAAAATAATGAACAATATAAAAATAATTAACACAGCATAATAATGATGATAAATACCTCAAACATATGTTGTTCTGAAACTCTGCCCCAAGATGAAGCTCTGCCCAAAACTGACTAACCTCCCAGCTAGCTAGGAACAACCTATCTGGCTCCTTAGCCCCAGGATTCCTTACGGTTTCCTGGCCCCCGAGCCCAAAATTCCCAGCAATAGGAGCCCCCTCTGAAAGTCCTCAAGCAAGCTGCCAGTAAATCTAGAATATAGATCCAATCCCAAAACTCCCTCTCTTCCCCTTCTCCTTCTCTAATCTCAAAATATTACCCCCAAAACAAAAGAAGTCTCCCTTCCCGAGTGTTTCGCTTTGCCTTATCCTCCTTTTCCCCATTATTCACCGCCTTATCCCTCCATTAAACCTCAACCACCTTATCCCCCCTTCCATAAATGGGTCCATCTACCGATACACTAAATCTCCAAAATAAAAATTAATAATTTATTAACTAAAATTCATTAAACAAATATTTAATCATGAAATTAATTAATTAATTAATTAATTAAAAAAATATTTAATCATGATAATCAATTAATTAATTAGGGTTGTTACATACACCCACCCTTCAGGAAACTTCGTCCTGAAGTTAAAGTATTTTATGATACAAGGGAAATGACACATGGTTCACACATTCATATCCAATAAACAACATTATCAGTAAGTAAGCCAAGAAAACGCATACATACTAGTGTACATGTGAAAGAAATGCATGTGTAGCTAGTACATACAAGTCTCGTGCATGTACTAATAACAATAACTATCACCTCTATAGTAATTTATGTATGCATCCAATCCAATCAACAAGACTATTCATTTTATAAAAGATAATAAACTAATCAATTGTTTGTGAAACCCCTTAATTACAATAATCTAGCTCAACAATGTTTATTTAGAAAATTGTAGTTTAGTTAAGTAATTATGAATATACATCTATACACATTTTATTTTCAGAAGGAAAAACAATAAATTCTACCATAAGGCAAATCTCCATACACTCTCAACTATTTCTATTCATCCTTCCTCCCTAACTTACTTCCATCTTCCATTCCTATCCTTCCTCTGCTGGACTATCTTGGAGTGTCAACTATATTGACCTAATTCCAAATAGAACCCGTAAGCGGAAGTGTCACTATCTTGACCAAGCTTCCCCAGAAGGCAACTGACAGTCATCATCACATGTCTAGAGGTGCGTGAACTAACACTGTCCTCCCATGACTCCAGGTTTCAGAGGATAGATGGTGGGAAATGCCTCCACCCCTCCTAATAGGAATAGGGTCCACACCCTACAATGAAATATACAGTGGCACCATGTTGCTGGGAATTTTTTCATCGTTTATTCAGTTTTAGGCAGTCTCACCACCTGAAATCCTGCATTGGTCCACATATCATAGCAATGCATTCAAACCAATATAATTTCACATACAAATATTCATACCATATTGTTTCTCAGTCAGTGGTCATGACATCCACTTTCATTACCATTATCCCTTGGTTATTTCATAGCCCAACGACCTGCAAATTAGTCTATAACAAAAACTCATACATGTCTATGCATTATCATCATGTAATTGCACACAACCATAATCTCAATTCGGTATCCACGTACCAACAAATTTAATATCAAAGTTTTCAAGTTAGAAATAGGTCTCATAATATCCCCATAATTCAATTGATGTTACTCGTTCATAGAATTTTAATTTACATAATAGATTGCATCATATCCATCATTATTCAAATAACATTTAAACATTCATAAAATTTACATTCTCATAATAGATTGCATCATATCCATCATCATTCAAATAACATCTAGACATTCATAGAATTTGCATTCACATAATAGATTGCATCATATCCATCATCATTCAAATAACATTTAAACATTCATAAAGGTTCCTACATCTTAAAAGTTCAAGTGTATAATTAATAGTTTCACTATGAATAGAAAATAAAGGTGATTAGGCCTCAGGTAATCCTATTTGTCTAAGTCAAAAGGTGGTGTTATATACACCCAACCTTCGAGAAACATATTTTCGAGGTGGTAAAAAAAAGTGAGGGATAATCTCGTCGTAATTTCTCAGCATCCTCCCAAGTAGCAGATCCTAGAATAAACTTGTCCCACTAGACCTTAACTTGGTCTACCAGATGGTTGCTGAGCTATTAGACTCTACGGTCCAATATGTGTAATGGTTCTACCGTGAGGGTTCCCACATCCGATACCTGTAATTCCTTCCAATTTAGTTTATGTGATTCGTCAGCAACATAATGACGTAGAACATATACATGAAAAATAGTATGAGTTTTATGCAAGTGGGGTGGCAGTACAAGACGATAGGCAACAGGTCCAATTTTCTCTTGGATTTTGAACGGTCCTGTAAATAGAGGTGACAACTTTGTCCCCTTCCTGAACCGAATTGTACTCTTATTAGCCATGATACAAATGAAAACCTGATCTCCCACTTTATAACTTTGGTCAGTCCTGTGTGCATCGACATAACTTTTTTGTCTATCCTGCGCTTCCTTTAGTCTCTGCCTAATATGAATCACCTGTTCCTCCATCTCTTGAATAAATTATGGCCGAACTGTCACTCGGTATTATAACCTCTCCCAACTCAACAGTGTTCTGCATGGCCTTCCATACAGAGCTTCATAGGGTAGCATTCTTATGGAGTTGTTGGCCCTTGACCAAGTTTTGAGGAACACTTGATCATAATTGACCATTTTTGGGACTTCGACAGCCTATCGAAGACAAAGCAGAAATTTCGGAAGCTAGGCCCCTTTTGGGTCCTTTTTGGGTTTTTGGGAATATGTAATGGGAAAGGGATGTCGGCCCATGGTTTTACCCACACTGAGGCCCACTTTTGTAATGTATAAATAGAAGGATAGGCAATGTAAGAAGTAATAGATGTTATTTCTTAGTGCTATTGGTAGTGCATCTATGTGATGTTGAATAATTTCTTTGTGTGAACTATGTAATGCTTGCAAGGCTAAGTGCAAGTTACCATGAGGTTTGTATAGAAAGCTAAGTGTTGTAATGCAAGGAAGAAGGATCTAGTGAGATACATAGATCTTTTTTCCTATGTGAAGAAGGGTTTTGGAGGCTTTGTGCTTGTAATAGACTGAAGGCGATAATAAAGAAGAAGATCTTGTAGATGTAGCCATGGGGTGGGGGTGAACCACGTAAATCTGTGTATTATGCTATGTGCTTTGATTCAATGTGTTTATCTTTTTTTTACGCTATGTGCTTTGATATATCCACTTATGCTATGTGCTTCTTAGATATATATTATTGTAGATATGATGTGTATGAGGGTGCTTAGTGCTGATATTCTGGATCTGATCTGGGTTACTATGGTTAAGTGCTAAAATACTGTAGATCTGAGTGTACACTGCGAAGCTCTGTGTTGTCTGCGAAGTGTAATAAGGGTTGAATATTGATGAATGATCGATGCTAAGTGCTCTGTAAATGATATAGTCACGGATCTGTGTCCCAGATAAGGTTGCAGACACGTGAGTCTTTAAACCACCCCTGCCTCTACCTCGGGTGAGACTTCATCTGCTTCACAGGTGTTGCCGAAAGGGTCTGTAGTTAGGGCTTTGTTGGTGCGCTCTTGAGCATTGAACCCTGGGTCTACCCCTGTGCCAACAAATGGTTCCGTTGTCCAGACTGAAACTATGATTGTTGGGAACTAAGGAAGAAGAAACTTTGTGCAAAAGAAATCTTTGTGCATAGATATGTTTCCCTAGTGCACATATTTTTACCTAACCTGTGAATCTTTGTGCCAGGAATAAGTTCAAATCTGAAGAAAGGAAGATCAGATCTAAAGAAAAGAAGCGAGATCTGAACGTTCTGTGCTCTAAGAAAAGTAAAAGTGGAAATTTATGAAGAAAGAGGTTAGATATGCAGAAAAGAGGTAAGATGTGTAAGCTCTATCCTCTAATAAAGTTAAGAATAGTTAAAATATTTTATATCTGAAAGCTTTGTGCTCTGTAGAAGTAAGATAAGTGAATTTTTTTATTTCTAGAGCATGGATCTAGGTATGTTTGATAGATTCCGTCCTAGCTTAAAAACTAGGGCATTAATATATGAAAGAAAGTTTGATATGAATAGATCTGATAAGTATAATGATAGATATGTTATACATATGCATAGAAAGAATGTCTGGACTAACAAATGAATGCAGGATCCTAGAAAGAATTTTTTGCAGGTTATCTATCATGATTCTAGTGCACAGTACAAAAGAGGCTTGGGATCATTTAAAAGAAAGAGAGGGTTAACCCTATGTTACAGTTGCAGAAAACCAGGCCATCTAGCTAAGGAATGCCTTGGTAGAAGACCTAGTTGTCTCTATTGAAAATCTATGGACCATGAGGTATTGGATTTCCCTAGAATGATCGTTAATCTTGAAAGGATAAATTTGAATCAAGAAGACCATAAGGCAGATCTAGAAAAGGCAGAAACCCAAAAAGAATCAGAGAAAGTATTAATACAGGTGAAAGAAACCCTGAAGGAACATAAAGATGTCTGATTATTAGAGATCTTCAAAGAAAAGGAGCAAGTCGAAGAAAGACTAGGGGACTTCGACATTGATTGTATTCTTGATGAAGAAACACAAGTGAGCATTATGCCAGAAAGAACTTGGGAAGCTATAGGGAAGCCTGCCATGATTCCTTCATTGGGAGGAATAGGATTGTTCAGAGGAAAACTAGTGATGTTATGTGGAGAAATCGCTCAGATACCTATGACAGTTAATGGAACTTCGATAGAAGAATATTTTGAGATTATCAAATTCATTGAGGACAGCACCTCGTTTACTATGCTACTCAAAAAACCTTGGATTGAAATAGATAAAGCTAGAAAGAAAGAAGAAGAAGAGGTTTTAGAACAAGAGAGACAAGAGTTAAAATATTTCATGACTAAAAGGATTGCACAGTTGATAGAAGAAGAGGAGAACCGCTCAAATTCATCTAACACTAGAAGCCTAGATATCGAGGCCAAAGCTATGCAAAAGATTGAAATTTCTACCCCAGACAAATAAGAAGTGATATACCTAAACCCTAGGAGAGAATCCCACCAACACAAAGTGACTATGTCCAAGGAAAATAAGAATCAACATCGAAAGAGAATCACCGAGACAAAGCTCACTGGAAAGAAGGCTAGAAAGCTAAGTAAGAAGAAGGCTAAGATTGAAAAATTACAAAATATCCTAGAGGGTACCTTGCAGCAAGACACTTTGCAAAATTGGAGCTTCGCCAGGATATCAAAACAACGACATATGCCACTTTGTCAAGGGGAAGTAATATAGCCATTGGAAGCCAATATAACCATTCGATTGCCGCTTTGAATAGGTTGGAAAGCATTTATGGCTCGCCACTAGACCATTAGATTGTGCCATAATGGACAGAACATAAGTTAAAGAAGCCTCATACCTGTTGCAAGCAAACTGTTGCTAAGTTTCCCTACTTAGTCCGTCGTGCCACGCACCGAGAATATTTTTTACTAAGTGAGAATTTGAGCCCGAAATATGAGATTACTTCACCCTGTGATCATTGCCTTGTTCCCATACCGTTCACTGTAGTCCCTGAATTCATTTTCACACTTGAGCTAGTTGACCCGAGCTTGTATGTCAGACGAGCTCAATGTTGTTGAGAAAGTAGTTGAAGAAGTTTTGATTGAATTAATGACTAAGAGAGTCATGTTGAAGCAAGGATTATCTATAGGAGTCCAAGCATCACCAACGAGAGGACTCCAGGCCTCCCCTTCCATAGCTCACACCGGTCCATCTCGACGGATTGATGAGAAACGAACCAAGAACAGGGATGACATCGCAAATGCCAAGTTTATCCCATGCATTCTACCTACTTACTTACCACCTCTAAGTGGTGCCATCAACCATGACAGTGTACCTAGATACTTCGAGTACACTTTGATCACCATGTACCTTCCGAAAGGGGTGTGCGCAGTTCATGCTGACTAGGATAAGCTCGTAGCACTGAAATTTAGTGATTTTAACCTTGGAGATCATAAAGTTTATAACATGTTAGCCCCACATAAGTACTTAACCAGGACCAAAGGCAAGAATTCTAAGATTGTCCCACAGTCATGGACCTAGAACCTCACACAGTTCACACTGCTTAATGTAATGAAGATATCGCACTTCAGCAGACACGAGGAAGTCAACGCATGTGTCAAGTTGTTGTTGTCTTGCTACCATGGAGGATACTTATGGTTGGACCATCGCATCACTATGGATCCAACCTTGATCAATAAGATCACAGGACTTAGTATGCAGGGCCCTGACCCATAGGAGTTTTACCCTGGAAAGACCTCAGACCAAGCACTAGCACATAAGATAAAAGAAACTTATGGAAATGTCAAGAAAGGCACGCGATGCTACAAGGTATCCTCTATCCATAGTGATGAAGTGCACCTTGCCTATCAGTTGATCACAGGAAATCCATTTCGCAAGAACAGACAAACACAAGTGACTGGATTCGTAGTTGACCTCGCAGGGAAGTGCGTCAAGGGACTACAGATGAACTAGGCGTAGTACCTTGTAAACCAGCTAGAGATTGATTGCAGAGAAGCGCAAGACTAAGGGTATGAGTTCCACTTTAGTTGGTTGCTCATACTAATCAATTTCATCGCCTGGGAGCTACCAGAAGGTGCCACTTTTTCAGCGATTGAACCCTTTGAACCACTGGCTGTGAAGTTCTATACGTTGTGGTACTCCAGGGACATGAACAGGTAGTGGTAGTCCAATGTCGCCTTCCATGCCTATTACAACCAATTGAAGAATGCAATCCAGTCTACACCACGCCTCACCCCAAACACACTTCACAGGCTTAGACCTTTGATAAATTCAGCGTGGACCGCCACTTCACCTATATCATAGTGTGCACTGATGAGCACAAACAACAGCTCCATTAGTACTACAAGTTGACATAAGAAGACTTAGATCAGATTACCAAGGAATGGTCGGAAAACCTCCTTATTGCAACGGACCTCGTAGAAATGTCTTACGTGGATAGCCCTTAAGCTATTCCAGATACACCTGGACCAAGCAAGACTAAGAAGGATGATGAATTTAAATATGTCCATAGCACATCCACGAAGACTACTTTGATCGCACCTGCACAAGGAGGTGATGGTGAAGAACTAGGTGGCACAAAAGTTGAGAAAAAAAAAGGCGAGGTTACTCTGCCTAGAGAGGAGGAGGATCCTTCTAAGAAAAGGAAGATTACACCACCAAATTCCTCATCCCGAAAGAAAACTAAGGCCACCTGAACTACGTTTAATAATACCCTCACATTGGATGACTTCAATTTCTTAGTCATTGTGATGAATGATCCATATGGATATCAGTGACCACCCACCTTTTCCAACTAGCTCAAAACAGTTTTCTGACAATTTTGGCAATTTACTATTTTTAACAGTTTTAACTTCCGGGGACATTTTGAGCGCCTAAATGAAGGTATTTTGGGATTCATCTCCTCAATGATATCCAAAGGAATAATTGATCCCCCAAAATGAATCTCCTTGACAATACCTTTCCAATGGGCTATCACACGCCTAAAACATAGATCGTATGCAAAAGTTACGACCCCGGGAAGTTGATGTACTAACTTACCCAAACAGAGCCCACATGAATTTTGGTGCTTCATGTCCTAGGGTTAGGTTTTTGGATGTCTAGGGTTTTTGAAATTCTTGCTTATTGTAAAAATGTCTTCAGAGCCTCATTGTAACCTTCTTCTTGTGAATGTGCACTGTCGTCACATCTCTTCTCAGAGATAAGCCACCACCATTCTAGCAAGCTTGTTTCCGCTACATTTTACAGTTTTAGTTTATTTCATTATTGAATAGAAAACTAGTTTTACTATATCTCTGTTATTTTGTGTTAAGCACCTGTTAATAATCTGTATTCATTTCATTATGCTCAGAAAATCCAGATCAGTGGTATCAGAGCGGCCTACTCCTTTTCATCTTAATGCATGTTCCCAACGAGGTTGGAGTACAAAGAGTTGGGTCTCGAGCTTATTTCTCTTGAGGAAAGAAGCTCTTGCATGCCAAAGCGACCTCCCATGGTAGGAGAAAATAAATATGATGGGACAGGAGATCCTTTCAAACTGTTGATTCAGGAAGCCCTCATGCAACAGAGGAACGAGATGATGGATAGTTTCGCGCAAATCCTTCAGCGACTACCAACAGGCGATGCATCTTTTTCGAACAGAGGCACCGCCCCCTTCAAGGTACAAAAAAACTTTGATATTCCTATATTTGAAGGTCATATAGATGCATATGTTGTAGACAATTGGTTGAATCTACTAGAAGGGTATTTTTCTGTCCATAAATTTTCGAATAAAGAAAAGATTACTTTTGTTCTCCTGAAAGTTGTTCCCCATGTCAAAGATTGGTGGGAAACTTTCTGTGAGCAAAAGGAAACAAAGGAAACCTCATTATTTTCAGTCATGGCCACCTGGGAATCCTTCAAGAATTTTATTAAGGAACAATACTACCTTGTCGGAAGTTATGACGACCTATATACCAAATGGACCACACTATGGCAAGAAAGAGACCAAGCAGTGCTAGATTTCACAAATATCTTCCATACCTTGTGCACCAAGTTGGGTATCAAAGATTTGGAGTGAAATCCAGTGCTCAAGTATCGCGATGCTATCCATAGATACATCCAGACCAAAATGGAATTTTTGGACATATCATCCTTGGGCACGGCCTACCGATATGCCGTCAAAATTGAGCTGAAGCTCAAACAAAAGACGTGGCAATTTGGGCCTGGGAACCCCTCACAAAAAAAGCCAAGAAAGGGTGGCCCCAACCCACCGAAAAAAGGAAAGAACAAAGATGGGCAGTATCAGGACAACCAGTCCAAGCCGCAAGAAAAGAAGGACACCGAAAAGACAAAGAAAGATACTGAGAAGTGGTGCGACTTCCATAAGAACCCTTGGCATAGCACTGCTGACTATTGCTCAAAGAAGTCACTGGTGGCCAAAGTGAAAGCCTCTGAATCAGATGCAGATTATGACTCTCATCCAGAACCAGAAAGGGGAAGAAGGATCATTGACGTGAAACCCAGTGCCACTGTTGCTACCACTGAGCTCCAGCCTGGTGAACCAGACGAGCTAGAAGAAAGAGAGTGCCTCTTCCATTCACAGATGTGGATAAAAGGCACCCCACTGCACTTCATCATTGATAGTGGTAGCCAGAAGAACCTCATCTCAATGGAGGTCATCAAGCTGCTAGCCCTACCAACAATGTCACACCCACAACCATACACCATTGGATGGCTCCACCAAGGAAGCGATCTCCGCATCATCCAACAGTGTCGATTGTCGTACGACATCAAGCCCTTCAAAGACAAGGTATTGTGTGATGTTTCTCCTCTCGAAGTTTGTGATTTTCTTTTGGGCCAAACTTATTTATGGAAATGTCATGCTATATATGAGTCTAGGCCTCGTAGTGTTATTATTACTTTGAACAAGAAATTGTACAAGATACCCAAGGCAGTCCCACCTAGTGCTATTTCCTTGATCTCTACTAAGGCAATGTAGGAAGGTCATCTCTTAGATGGGGAATTTTATCTTTCTCATGATTCACTCTTAGAATAAGTGAAATATCATAGCCACCTTCAGTGTCTTTGTGGCCGACCTCTCCACACAGCAGAAGCAAGTAGATAAGGTCATGGAAAAATACGCGGATATCTTCTCCTCACCTATAGGGGTACCTTTACACTGCCAGGTCAAGCACCCCATCGATCTGACCCCCGGTGCACCGCTACCCAATGGGCCAATCTATTTTCTCTCTTTGTTAGAGAATGAGGAGATCAAGCGATATATCTAAGAACTGCTCCACAAGGGGCACATCCACCCCATCTCATCACCTTGCGAGAGCCTAATTGTGCTGGTATAGAAGAAAGATGGTACCTGACGACTCTGTATTGATTACTGGTCTCTGAATAAAATCACAATCAGAAACTGGTACCTGATTACCTGAATCGATGACCTTCTTGATCAACTCACAGGTGCCAAATACTTCAATAAGATTGATCTAAAGTCTAGCTACCACCAGTTCCTGATAGAACAGACAGATGTATGGAAGACTGCCTTCAAGTCAAAGGAAGGCATTTTTGAATGGTTGGTCATGCCCTTTGGTTTGACAAATTCTCCAGCCACTTTCATGAGGATGATGGATGATATCCTACGAGCATTCACCAATACTTTTGTAGTGGTGTATCTGGATGACATTCTAATTTACAACAAAACTTGGGCCGAACACTTGCAACATATTCAGCAGGTTTTGCACACCCTACGACAACACAAGCTATACGCCAACTTAGAAAAATTCTCCTTCGGCATGGACAGGGTCCATTACCTGGGCTACATCATTGATTGACATGGCGTACATGTGGATCTAGCCAAGATCCAAGTCACCCGTGACTGGTCAGCCCCAACAACACTCACTGAGCTTTGGAGCTTCTTGGGCCTTGCCAATTTCTACTGCAGGTTCGTGTTGGTTTTCTCCCATATTGCATGGGCCCTCAGCCAAATAAACAAGGGTGGTGGTAAGGAAAAATTTGCGTGGGACCAGTCCCAGCAACAAGAATTCGATGATTTGAAGCAGCTCTTGTGCTCAGCCCTAGTAATTTCACTACCATACCTGCAACATCCTTTTGAGATCGAGACAGATGCTTTAGACTATGTTGTGGGCGTCGTTCTCACTCAGCACAGCCACCCCATGGCCTATCATAGTGAGACATTGTCAGATACTGTCTATAAGTACCCTACTTATGACAAATAAATGTACTCCATTGTGAAAGCATGTCGCCAATGGATACATTACATTCTTGGGAAGAAGACAGTCATCCACACTAATCATAAGCCACTATGGTTCATGCAAACACAAGGAAAATTGCAGAATGATCACCATCAAAAGTGGTCCACATACTTGCATCAATTCCACCTCAACATCAAGTATAAAAAAGGAAGCACCAATCGCGTCACTGATTGCCTCAGTAGACTACCAGTCACAACACTCACCATGGTTCTAGACTCTTGCGGCCATGAGACATCTGGATGGCCCCAACTCTATGAGATAGACCCTGACTTTGCCACCACCTACCAAATGTTGGGTGCAAACATAGTTGTCGATAATTTCCATCTTCAGGATGGGTTTTTGTGTCATCTAGGCCATATCTGTGTTCCATCAAGTGATCAAGTGAAGATGATATGGGAAGCCCACTACAATCAGGTGGCAGGACACTTCGGAGTTGAAAAGACAGTGGCGATGCTATAGAAACATTTCTACTAGCTGAAACTTCGACAGGAGGTCAGCAAGTATATCAGGTCCTGCATTGCCTGTGCTATTGCCAAACCAAACACTAAGAAACAGGGCATGTACACCCCTCTTCCTACTCCTGACAGGCCATGGGAATCCATATCAATGGACTACATGTCGGGCCTCTCGTCCACCAAGCGGGGAAATGACTGTGTTTTTGTGGTTGTTGATCGCTTTTCTAAGATGGCGATTCAGGTTGCCTACAAGAAGAGCATCACAACAGAGGCCACTACCAATCTCTTCTTTGAACGAGTCTGGGTACATTTTGCAATCCCACAAACCATTGTCTCAGATTAGGATAGTCGATTTCTCAGGACATTCTGGTCGAGCCTCTAGTCACTATTGGACACCAAGCTCACCAAATCCATAGCCTTCCACCCCCAGATAGATGGTCAAACCGAGGTTGTAAATCGAATGATTGTACATATCCTTCGCATGTATAATTCAAAGCACCCTCGCACATGGGATGAGAGCCTTCCCTATGTCTAGCATATCTACAACCGAGCCCTGCATAGCTCAACTGGCCACAACCCCTTTCAAGTGGGGTTGGGATTCCAACCATTGGGACCCATAGATGTTTCACTTCCCCTTGCATTCACCTCGACCGACTCATCTCCTGCTCCAACTGAAGCTAACAAAGCCACCTAGCTCATTGAGCAGATCTAGCACATCCGCCAACAGGTTCAGGATATCTTATAGAAGTCCAATGACAGGTAAAAACAACGCCATGATCAACATCGGGTGCTGCATAAGTTTCAGGTGGGCAACAAAGTTTGTTTTCACTTGTAGAAAGAATGTCTTATAGGAACCCATCGAAATATTTTCCCACTCCATTATGGGTCGTACACTATCACTAAGGTC
Organism: Picea engelmannii; assembly: GCA_009831015.1. NCBI lineage: Eukaryota > Viridiplantae > Streptophyta > Pinopsida > Pinales > Pinaceae > Picea > Picea engelmannii. The sequence continues at coordinate 310,515 of ML803306.1, read as the reverse complement.
GTGGGGGGTAATGATTTTGAACTCAACATTCCTCCTTTCCTTGGTTTGCACCCAGTGTTCAATGTGGATCTCCTTCGCCCTTATTTCTCACCATTATTGGACACCTCAGAAGTAGAAGAACAACTGACACCAATAGAGATCAAGCCCGACTTCCTACAACAGACATCCAATGATCATATTGTGGACAGACAGATCAAGGGCATGTTAGAAAAATAGGACCATGGAGCAATAAAATAAAACAAATGCAGAAACAAAACACAAACGATACACAATACAAGAGAGACACAGATTTACGTGGTTCACCCAGTGTGGGCTACGTCCACCAGAGAAATTCTAGATCCTTCCTTTATTATTATCTAGCATATGAAGGGATACAACCTACAACAAAACCCGTTGTAACTTCCTGTTCTTTCTCTCATAGTCTCCTATCTCAAAATACAATATTTACCATCAACCATAGCCGCAATACATTTCCCTCATAAAATAGGGTTGCCTTCTAGGGAAAAAAAACCCTAACATAATCTCTACCGTTAGATCTGTGACCTTATAATGAATGGTCTATATTTACAATGAAATTACAATATACTTTTACAAGGAAATTTTTCCTTCAGGGGCTTCACCCCCACACCCCCACTGGGGGCCCACTTGCCCCCAGACCCCGCAAAGGGGGTACCCCCCCTCTGCACTCCCCCACGTGGAAGAGTGTACATACTTCTGGGGTGTAAATACTTCATGGCATATAAACACGACTGAAAGTAAAAGACCTCTGAATTAGGAATATAATCAGGCTCCACAACCAACAATCTCCCACTTGGAGACTGATCTCAACAACTCCACCGCTGTTGTATATGATGGACTTTGAACCTTCTTGGACCTAGCAAATTTCTCATCTTCATCTTCATTCTTGAAGACCAACTGAAACTAAGTAGGAACTTAGTTTCTCCCTGGTTACTCCCTTTGTTAACATGTCTGCAAGATTCTGGCTAGTGTGTATCTTTTCCAACTTCAAATGTCCATATTCCAAGAAAGATCATATGAAGTGGTACCTCAACTGTATATGCTTAGTATTCGAATGGAAGGTTTAGTTCTTTGCAAGGTGAATGGCACTCTGACTGTCACAGTACAACCTATTATTCTCCTGCTTCTTTCCCAATTCCTCCATAAACCTCTATAACCAAATCATCTCTTTACTAGCCTCTGTAGCAACAACATACTCAACCTCTGTTGTTGAAAGTGAAACAATCTTTTGCAGTTTCAAAATCCAACTTACTGTTGTTCCACCTATAGTAAAAACATACCCTATGGGGCTCCTCCTGTTGTCTTTATCACCTGCCATATCTGAATCAACATATCCCTATAGAAAAGTTTTTGAACCTACAAAACATAATGCATGAGTAGTAGTACCTCTCAAATACCTGAGAATCCACTTTACTACCTCCCAATGTTCTTTACCCAGATTGTTCATATACCTGCTCACAACTCCCACTGCATGTGCAATATCTGGTCTTGTGCAAAGCATTGCATACATCAAGCTACCAATTGTTGATGAATAAGGGACCCTAGACATGTATTCTATCTCCTTCCATGTCTTGGGACACATTTCCTTAGTTAATTTGAAATGGCTAGCCAAAGGTGTACTAACTGGTTTTGCATTCTGCATTCTAAACCTGTCCAACACCTTCTTTGTGTACTCACCCTGAGACAATGTCAATTTGCGATTTTTTCTATCTCTTGTTATTCTCATGCCAAGGATTTTCTTTGCATCACCCAAATCCTTCATCGCAAATGAATTGGCTAATTTGTTCTTGAGCACATTTATATCATTCATATTAGACCTTGCAACAAGCATGTCATCTACATACAATAGCAAGATAATAAAGCTTCCATTTTCTAGCTTTTTAAAATAAGCACAGTGATCAGAATGACATCTACTATAACCTTGTTCTGTCATAAACCTGTCAAACTTCAAATACCACTGCCCTGGAGCTTGATTTAGGCCATACAAGCTCTTCTTCAACCTGCATACCAAATTCTCCTTCCCTTTGACCTCATACCCTTGTGGCTGCTGCATATAAATCTCTTCCTCCAAATCCCCATGGAGAATTTTTTTTTTTACATCTAACTGTTCAAGATGAAAATATTCTACTACCACAAGACTTAAAATAGTCCTAATTGAAGTCATTTTAACAACAGGAGAAAATATTTCATCAAAATCTATACCTTTCTTTTGTGCAAATCCCTTTACAACAAGTCTAGCCTTGTACCACTTTTCTCCTCCATCTTCTTCCTTCAACTTGTAAACCCATATATTCTGCAATGCTCTTTTTCCCACAGGCAACTGAACCAAGTCCCAAGTCTAGTTATTTGCCAAGGAATCCATTTCCTCTTTCATGCCTTGCTCCCACTTCTTTTTGGTGTCTACCTGCATTGCCTCTTCATAACATTCTAGTTCACCAAAATCAATCAACAATAAATAATACAATGAAGGAGAGTATCATTCAGGGGGTATACTTAACCTGGTAGATCTTCTAACAACACTTGCAGGTGTTTGAGGTACCTGTTTCTCCTGTTGTTGTACACTTTGATTTTTTGGTTCCTTTGGAATTTCTTTTTCGGTGATCTCATCAAGCACTGTGTATTCTTGTTTCTTTCCCTGCAACTGATCTTTGTACATGACCTTCTCATTGAATATGACATCTCTACTCCTAATGATTTTTTTATTTTCATAATCCCATAAGCGATAACCAAAATCATTAAC
>ML803306.1:257598-307134 GCA_009831015.1 Picea engelmannii | reverse complement strand
CTTAAAAGTATCAAAAACATCAGATTTTTGTCGAATGCAATAAACCCAAGTTTTTCTAGTTGCGTCATCAATAAAAGTAACATAATAATGAGAGCCACCAAGAGATGATACCTGAGCTGGTCCCCATACATCTGTATGCACAATCTCTAACCTTTCATTCTTCTTTTCTTTTCCGACTCTGATAAATCTGACTCTCTTTTGTTTTCCATAAACACAATTCTCACAGAAGTCCAAATCAATTTGTTTAAGATCTGGCAACAAATTTATTTTGTGAAGTATCTGCATTCCCTTCTCACTAATGTGTCCAAGCCTATGATGCCATAGTGTTGTATCCACTCCTGTAGAAGCTAAATAGATAGAAGAGTTAGTATCACCAGTACATAAATACAATGTACCTACCTTCTCTCCTTTCGCTATCACCAATGATCCTTTGATGACCTTCCACGTCTTATCTGTAAATATGGATACCCAACCTTCACTTTCCAACTGCCCTGTTGAAATTAGACTTTTCCTTAAATATGGAACATGCCTTACCTCTTTCAACAACCATTGGTTTCCATTTCGTTGATTTATTTTTACCTTTCCCATTCCAACAATTTTGCATGGTGCATCATCACCCAAATGAACCTGTCCAAAATCACCTTGAAGATAATCTAGAAAATGTTTGCTATGGGGTGTGGCATGAAATGAAGCTCCTGAATATACTACCCAAGACTCAGAAACATTATCTATAGAAAGAATCAAAGCATCTTGTAACACATCACCTGTTACATTTGCTTCCTGATTTCTCTCCTGTTGTCCATCTCTTTGTTTCTTTGGAGCTCTGTAGTCTTTCTTTAGATGTCCTTTCTTCCCACAATTCCAACACTCTATCTTTCCAATTTTGGATTTGGATCTGCCCTTCCTTTAATTTCTGTGGTTCCCTGAGCCCTTTCCTCTATCCTTTTGTCTTCCCCTGTTCTCCATGTTCAACGCATTACCTGATGTCTCACCTATGATTTTCCATCGCATTTCCTCACTAAGGATAACACCAACAACATCATCAAATTTTAAAGTATTTGAACCAGAGACAGAATTACTTACAGCCATGACCAATCCATTCCAACTTTCTGGAAATGAACACAATATTAGAAGATCCCTAACCTCATCATAAAAGTCCACTTTTATAGAACTTAGTTGATTAGTAACTGTATTAAATTCATTTAAATGATCTACAACAAACCCACCTTCCGACATATTCATATTAAATAATCTCTTCATTAGAAATACCTTATTGGACACTGAGGGGTTTTCATACAATTTGGCCAATGCATCCATCAAACCCTTCATTATCTTTTCTTTGGAAATATTGAAAGACACCGACACTGCCAAGCTCAGTCGTATCGTTCCTAGAGCCTTTCTGTCAAGAATCTCCCATTCTTTGTCCTTCATGGCCGTCGAATTCTTTGCTACTCCACCCAATGGTAGGAATATATCCTTCTGACATAAATAATCTTCCATCTGCATCTTCCATAACTGGTAGTTTTGGTCGTTTAATTTCTTTACCCTAAACTTTCCATCTTCCGACATTGCTCCCACTCGAACTAGAAACCCTCTCTTTCGCTCTGATACTAGTTGTTAGAAAAATAGGACCGTGGAGAAATAAAATAAAACAAATGTGGAAACAAAACATAGGAGATACACAATACAAGAGAGACACAGATTTACGTGGTTCACCCAATGTGGGCTACATCCACCAGAGAAATTGCCAGGTCCTTCCTTTATTATTATCCAACATATGAAGGGATACAACCTACAACAAAACCCATTGTAACTTCCTCTTCCTTCTCTCACAGTATCCTATCTCAAAATACAATATTCACCATCAACCATAGCCACAATACATTTCCCTCATAAAAGAGGGTTGCCTTCTAGGGCAAAAAACCCTAACATAATCTCTACCATTAGATCTGCGACCTTATAATGAACGGTCCAAATTTACAATGAAATTACAATATACTTTTACAAGGCAATTTTTCCTTTGGGGGCTTCACCCTCGAACCCCCACTGGGGGCCCGCTTTCCCCCAGACCTCGCAGAGGGGGTACCCTCCCTCTTCACTCCCCCACGTGGAAGAGTGTACATACTTCTAGGGTGTAAATACTTCATGGGGTATAAACACAGCTGAAAGTAAAATACCTATGAATCAGGAAGATAATCATGCTCCAAAACCAACAGGGTGCTCGACAACAAAGGATCCAGCTTTATCGAGTCGTCAAAGCAGGGCAGCTCCTGCACCAAGGCAAGTGGCTCACCCGAGGCCAAATTCAATAGAAATTTCCTCATCTAATGGGGGACCTCAACGCAATGGAGACCATTGCTTCCTAAGGAGGGAGGATTGATCCATATGGATATCGGTGGCCACCCACCTTTTCCAACTGGCTCAAAATAGTTTTCTGACAATTTTGGCAATTTACTATTTTTAGAAGTTTTAACTTCCAGGGCCATTTTGAGGACCTAAATGAAGGTTTTTCTGGATTGAGCTCATAAATAATAGAAAAAGGCATGATAAATCCCCCAAAATGAATCTCCTCGATGATACCTTTCCAACGGGCTATCACACACTTAAAACGGAGATCGTATGCAAAAGTTACGACCTCGGGAAGTTGATGTACTAACTTACCCAAACGAGGCCCACATGACTTTTGGCGCTTCATCTACTAGGGTTAGGTTTTTGGATGTCTAGGATTTTCGGAATTCTTTCTTATTGTAAAAAGGCCTTCAGAGCCTCATTTTAACCTTCTTCTTGCAAATGCATGCTGTCATCACATCTCTTCTCGGAGATAATCCCCCACCATTCTAGCAAGCTTGTTTCCGCTGCATTTTACAGTTTCAGCTTATTTCGTTATTGAATAGAAAACCAATTTTATTGTATCTCTGTTATTTTGTGTTAAGCACCTGTTAATAATCTATATTCATTTCATTCTTCTCATAAAATCTAGATCACTGAATGATGCTTCACTAGAGATCGCAGAAAAGAAAGAAGCGAAGCAGTAAGAGGTATTCAGTCGAATCAAGGGTGAACTTCAAGAAGTGCAATAGGCACTCCAGTATAGCTGAGAATTTTCTACTATGCCCTTGACAATTAGAATAATAGGATCAGGTGATGATCCCACCCAATTACACCAAATCACCGATAAAGTCAAAGCTCGCCCTCAAGGAGCTCAAGAAGACATGGCACAAGCCACCCAGGGTTTGACATAAGTGCAAAGCACACTTGTAGAACAATAGAGTAAGGCTTAACAGGAAAAGTTTTCCCTGCAAGCAAAGTGGGATGAGGAGAAATCATAGTTATAGCAGAGCAAGGACTAGTTTCTAGCAAAGCAACTTGAAGTATAGGAAAGGGTTCACAAAGCACTTCGCTCTGTGGCGGTCATAGAAGTGAAGATTGAAGAATGTGTCCCACAACAGGTGGCACAACTTGAAGAAGTAATCTAGCAACTTTAGTGGTGCATCATAGATCTAGAACTTTGTACCATGCCTGAGACTCCTCAAGAAGTAAGAGACCTAAGGGAGGCAACTACCTGCAGTGCAGTTGGCCGATTAAAACCCCTTGCCTTGGAATGCAAGCATTTGAGTGCTAGAAGCGCCCAGACTTATGAGAAACTCATAGAGAACCTAGAGTTTCAGGCATTGGAGACATAGCTCCAAGAAGCAAAGAAGCATGCAGATATGATATAGGCTTAGCTGAAGGCCTTGACCCTAGTCGAAAGAATGAAGAGATTTCCTAAAAAATGCACCGCCCAACAACAGGTACACACACTATAAAGTAAAGTGATGAAAGTCTCCCAACGACTTCAACCAATCCAGAAAAGCGCATTCCAACTGTTCACTGAAGTTGAAATCCAAGAAGCTGATCTTGAACAGGTTGTCATCAATGTGGAACAATGCCTGGAAGGGCTAGTAAACGACACAGTGATCCAAGAGTTCACTAAGCAAGAGGTTGTTTCACTGCAGCAGGTCGAAGAAGCTCAAGCCAAGCTCAAGGCATTCAAGGGAAAATTGATCAGACCAGAGTGATTTGGGACAAGTCATAGGTGAGTTTTGGGGGCCTGTTGGCTCTTGACCAAGTTTCGAGGAACACTTGGTCATAATTGACCATTTTTGGGACCTCGAAAGCCTATCGAAGACAAAGCACAAAGCGAAGCGAAAATTGTGGAAGCTAGGCCCCTTTTGGTTCCCTTTTGGGTTTTTGGGAATATTTTTGTGGTGGGAAATCCCCCTACAAACTAGCACTTAGGGTTATATTATGCATGCAGATAAGACCAAAAGAATCCTACTTTCTACCGTCGTCCTAGACCTAATCCTCATTTCTTTTAAGCAAATACATGGTTAAATGAACATACCTTGTTTCAGATGTTCGATGTTGATCCTTCTTCACGCTTGATCGCTTGCTAGCAACTATCCTCCCAAGACTGAACTGCGTATAAAACAAGCAACAAACTCTACATGCATTTGTTCTACATATTAATGGGTTAGAGAGTCAAACATATATTCACTAAACTATGAAGAACTCATATAGTGTGACAGGAAAAGCATTTCTTTATTATTAACTTTAATGAATCAACTTACAATGTCGAGACCGGCCACTACTTCGTGAACCTGATCCTGGGCTCCTCTTCAAATGTCCTCCAACTTCTTTGCTTTTTATCTCTCTTTGCACAAGGATGGCTAAAGGGTTGGGACAATGGGAATGTGCAATTGGGTAGAGTTTCCTTACTCTTATTCTCCTCTTCCAAATAGGACCCCTAACCCTTCTTTTATAGGCTAGAATAAGCTAGGTATTTGGACGAATCCTCAGCCATGCATGGCCGGAAGATTCAGTTAACTCACCCAAAGTTGTATGTTCTGTCGGCAACTTTCCTTTTTTCGTGCTTTTTTAGGTACACGCAGGCTATTTTAGGTCAAATAGCATGTACATGTGTGCAGTAATGGAGTAGGTCACGTGGGCCCTTATAAAAGAGGTTTTTTAAAGAGTTGTTCAGTAGTGCTTTGGCAAAGAAGGGATCTGAGATGGCCTGATGCTAGGTAAGCATGTATGGTACAAATTAGAGTTATAATAGATGCCTCCTAATGTGTGAGGTTAGAAGAGCATATGATGGCTGAAATACATTACCAATCTTTACTGATGTGCTGAACAAGTGAGCCCAGGGACCAGGAACCGGGAGGCGTCGTCTGCAAAATAACAAATGTCTCACCGAGGCGGGCATACCCATGCTCGGGATAAAATAGAATCATGGCTACCAATCAAATACACTGTAGATCCATGTCAAATAACTATATAAAGTGTAGCCATGAACAATACACAACGGATCTACATCTCAAAATAAAAAAGATATACATATAGAGTATCCATCTTCTAGAAGCTGATACAGACTGATGGTTGGAGATGAGGTCTTCAGAGCTCGAGCAACAACTTCAAAATCTTCAAAACTCGGGTAGGAGTGTAATATGAGTGTATGAATTCACTACCCATAGGTCTTCGATGGCTCATCGGTCATGGACTAGAGAATCTTGATGACCAGACTGAAGGCTTCATTGATTTTGAACAAAGACTTGATTGGATGTTCAGGATGGTCAGGTATGAGGGCAAGAGACAAACTGTAGAGGGGCCGACTCAGGCTTGGTAGAAACTTCCCTTGGACAATAGCATGACAAATGATGAGACTTAGGCAGCATTGCATTAATCATAAGTTTACGAAGCAGAAGGCAACACAAACTCTCCATATGTTTGGGAGAATAACCAAATAGAGGAGGACACAACTCTATGTAGCGAGAACAACTTCCTAAGGTCGTATTACATCCCATAGTTTGACGAACAAATGAACAAATGTGATTTATCCAAGGGTGACTCATTATGCTGCCAATAAAGAAAATACTTTTCCCTTCCTCTTTTTGGGGTATATTTGATTTTTTTTGTCTTTTTCAATAATTTTGGAAAAAGGAATAAAGGAATGTTACGTTACAATGGAGGAATGAGTGTTACAAACATACAAGTTCAAGGCACAAGGACGAGATTGATGTTCAGAATAATGATACTCAAGAAAAATCCTCTGGGGGCCAAGGGTGTTAAGACGAAGAAGCAAAGTGCTACAAGGCTGGTGTATAAGGGATGCAAACGCGGTTAACAAAACACACAATGGTAACGTCCTTCGATGTAAGGTTAACGAGCCCAGATAAGGTAAGCTCGGTGTTTTTTCATATTTAGAGAGTCTGAAAAGACATAAAAGGAGACTCCATTGGGGTACCTTTTTCGAAGATAGTCTAGTTGGTTCAAAAAAGGAGTAAACTAGCACTGACAAGACATCTATTCAAAACCATTTTAACGAGTGTGAGAAAGACAAGATCACTCAGCCATTTTTTCATTTTTAAGGAGTCTGAAAAAAGATTAACTATGGACTTCGTCATGAATGTTCTTTTGGACGAGTTTAACAAGTGTGAAAGAATAAGGTCACTCGACGATCTTTTCAATTTTACGGAGTCTGAAAAGAGATTAACTATGGACTCTGTGGGGGTTCCTTTTTCGTAAATTTAGTCCCTCAGGCCCGAAAAAGGGGTAAAATGATACCTGAGAATACTCTTCTGAAGAACTAAATTTCCATAGAGTATACCTTTGTTCGTATAGTTGACCGTCTGGACCGAAAAAGGGGTAAACTACCGCTGAACAAACATGACTTCAAATTTCAGTTTAATGAGCGTGAAAGGCCACAAGATCACTCAACAATCTTTTCATGTTTAGAGGGTCTGAAAAGGGATTAAAAGAAGACCCGTAGAGGTTACTTTTCTTAGTTAATCCAGACGATATCGAAAATCAAAAATGCAGTCTCGCCAGATGTGTCTTTCAGATCTCAAAGCGAGCTTGAAAAACAACAAAGTTATCTCATGATCGACTCTTTGTTGGTCGATGCCTGGCATCTCCTTGGGGGAGTTGTATGCTCCGATGAAAACATTGTCTATGACACCAGGAGTTCTGGAGATATTGATAGGTATCATTTCAGCAATGGTTTCCATATTACCCTCAACATAGATCTCATGCGTAGCTAATGGATTAATAGGACAAGACCTATCTCCAGTCATATTCAAGGTGAATTATTCGGCCTTGATTCTGCTTAAATTTGGGAGGAAGTATGATTTGTGATGAAGATCATCCCAGGGTTTGTCCGGACTAGTCATTGCTTCAATTACTGCTTCGTCAGAGGGAAATACTAAGTCTAACGAATCAGTGTCAGTGAGAGAACCTTGAGCCCAAATAGGCTCTAGAAGTGGATCTAACTCTTGAGCAGGAATTGGATCTGGGTTGGTTGAAGCTTGTTGGACTAAAGAGTCACTACTTCAGCTGTGGACAAGGGCATGGACATGCTCGGGTGCCCTTCCCTATCCATCATGGTTGATGGGAAATGAAGTATCCATGGATCGTTGAAGTAAGTCATGCGAAACGACGAAACTTGAAAAATCTCAACCTTATGGTGATTGGATATATACTGGACATCGCCTTGAGGGGGCAAGTATTCAAAGGTACCCATCAAGGATGGGCACAAACCAACCCCTACGTTGACTCTGCCTGGTTGAGTATTATCAATCATCGGGACCGTGGATGCCCCCAATGAATTGTCGGGTTGGGAGAAAGACACTTGATCGATGGTCACAATCTGTCCCTCATGTGGAAACAAAAAGACCCAGAAAACTGTAGCAACCACAACTTGCATGGCATAAGTCCAACTCCTCCCTAACAAGAGATTATAGTCGAGGAGCGAGTCGACTACTTCTACCTCGACACACACGGTCTTCCCTCCTAACTACACGGGGAAAGAGGGAATGATACCGTGTGTTCAGAACGAATGACCATCAAAAGCAGTGAGGAGAGTAGGTGACAGAGACAAAACAGGTTGGCCAATGGCCTTCCAACATGCCAACGACATAACGCATGTCGAGGCGCCCTCATTAACCATCGTGCAGAAGATATTCCGAGTAAAATTTTTTGTGGGATAAGCCACTACTATCTAAAACGCTACGTGGTAAGGCAGACGAGGTTTTAGGTCAGTTGTATCCAGCATGATTGTACTCGGATTACAAGTCTCAGTAGATCCTAAAGAGGTTAACAAGGCTTTCCTCTGGGAAGGGAAGCTTTGGAGGACCTCCAAAGTGGACATCGCACAAGGGGTTTGTGATAAATCTTCCACCACTGAATAGTTCTGGGCGGCCCTTACGTTTGGGTTGTGAGAAGATTTTTTGAATGTGCCTTTTGGGATGCGTATCATTGTTTCTCCCAACATCTTCTCAATCTGTAGAGGAAGAGATGGGATTTTGGCTTCTTTTCCCTTCTCATAAGTGCTTGGTTTACTATAGTCATGCGCTCTAGTAGATATAAAAGCATCACCCTTCACCATATATACGTTTGCGGATGCGGGGTTGTTCGAAGACGGAGAGGGTCCTTGGTTGCCTCCTTCCATGCTTGCAGAGGCTTGGGTTAGATTTTTCCCATGTTGAAATGGATTGGTTAACACAGCAGGTTGTTGCTACGTCACAAACTTTTGGGCTTCTGCAAGCCGAGGACATAGATGGGTCGAGTGGTCTTTTGTGCACAATTTGCATGGATACCTCGCCTTCTATTTCTCAGTGTTGTCCCAACCAGCATTATCGGTAGGATTTTTATCCCCCTTACCCTTATTTCATTGTTTTTTCTTTCCTTCAGGCTACTGGGCGACCTTTGGATTAGTCAATTTCACTGTGTGTACATCCGAAATTTTGGTAGGGGGAGAAGCCAAAACAGTAGTTTGGCTGACCATTGTGTTTTGTATAGACAATCGCTGCAACTTCTTCGTCAGTGGCTCAGTGGGATTTGTTTGTGTTGAACCAACAATACCATTGGCATGTGGTCCAGCTCTCTGTCTGGTTTTATCAAGTATTGAGCGTGGTGCATCTGGCAAGATCTCGTATAATAAACCAGACTGAGAATAGATGAGCTCAAGATGTTGAGATCTCACGATGGCATCTTCTTTAGAGAACACTCCTGAAGTTGTGACTTCTTTGGATAACTGCGGGACCAAAGACTTAAGGAACCACTCGAGCAGGAATGCTGGTGGGACTGGTACCTTAATTAAACTCTTCTGGCATCTCCATTCTCGGATGTGATCAAAGATATGGTCTGCTTTTGTCTGTGATAAATTGGCCAGCAATTCTGTGCCAGTGTCATATCTCACAGGTAATTGGAAATGGTTTAGGAAGGCCATTGCCAATTCACCGAAGGAAGAATATCTTGAGCGGTCAAGATCAATGTACCATTTTGCAGCACTCCCAATGAGAGTACGTTGAAACAATTGCAACTATACATAGTCATGTTTCAACGAGTTAGATGAACACCAAAGGTGGAATCTAGTCACATGATCTCCTGGATCTTCGAATTTTTGGATGTCCGAAGGCAACTTCATCAGCATAGAAGGCCAATGCGGATTGTGACAGATAGGGTCATTCAACAACCTTGTCAATTCTGGAAAATGCAAGGTTTCCAGGAAGGGTAGTTTGGGTTGTTGGTGATAACCTGGGAAAAAGGGGCCTAGAGTTTGACTAGCACCAGGTTGCCAGGAAAAGTTCAGTTTTTGGCCTAGGTTCTGGTAAAAACCATGGCCATGGTCAGCATATGGATTTTGGGTGTGAGGAGACATCATCAGTTGATTTATTTAAATAAGACATAGATGTTTGGGCATGCATTACATTCGAAGGACTTTGGGAAGGATTTCCCCATGTCGATCCCGTGGGGATAGACATTGCGCTTTGTCTGGGGTTCCATTTATTATGAAAGGAATTACCCCAGATCGACATTCCTGACAAGGGAATGGATCCCTGCCAAGAATTCCAAGGCCCTGATGCAGAAGAAGTTCTTGGGTGTGCCTCCTATGCAGGAATAGTACCCTGCATAGGAATAGGTTATCTGAAACCGGGGTTGCCCCCAGTTGGGAAAGTAGCGGATGAAAAGGCATTGTTACCAAACGCACCAAAAAAGGAGAACAATGTCGAACCTACCGACATATTATGCGAAGCTGGTCCTTGACTCCCTGCTCCAAGTAAACTATGGTGTGCAGGTGGCTTGGCAGATTGTTGATGCATGCCACCGAGTGAAGGGGACAAAGGAGGTTTATGACCTCCCCATAAGGGAAAGTGTTAAAAGGAGCAGGAGTTCCCCCCATGTGACCATGTGACCATGAAAGTGTTAAAAGGAGTTCCCTTCCCCTAGACCTGAAGTCTGTGAAGTGAGTAGGAAAGTACAGGACTTGTACCTGAACTAGGCATCCCGTATGAGAACAGAGGGCATGTCGCACTTGGTGTGAAAGGGGTTGTGGCCACCGCCAGAGATGGTATCGGACCACTGTGCAAAGTAGAGGCGGTCAAGACCATGGTGGCTCGGACCAATGATAGTGGGTTAGGAGGTGGAAACTCTCCTGTGGTGACAACCATAGTGGGAATTGAAGGATTCCCAAAAGGAGTAACAACATTTGTTTCCATTGCTGCGTGCGACACTATCTGGCACTCATAAGGATGAATCAGTACTGTTGAAGCAATTCTTAAATTTTTTATCCCTAAAGCCTAAATTTTTCTTTTTCAAGTTTCGGATTTTCACAAAACACGAGTTTCGTTGTCAATCCTAAGCACACGATACCTTTTCTTAAAGATTTTAATTATTTGGATAATTAAAGGGACAAATTCTTACAAAATTATAAGACCCTGGCGCTTTTTATTTGAAATTATTTAAAACATGTTAAATTTTAAAACTAATGATTTTAAAATAAATCTTAAAGAATTTTTGGGACTTGGGGTTTGCTACAAACAAATTTTTCGATGCAAATCGAATCGCGAAATCTCGATCCCCGATTTCCCGAAATGTTGAAGTCTTAATTAAAACACGGATTAATTATTCCATTTTAAGAAAGGTTAAGGGTTAAGATAATCATGTCGCAATTTTGTGATTCGCGGTTCAGTGAGATCACATATCCTATCATCATGTTTCCCGAAATCCCGAATCACAAAACCTCGATCTATAGTTCGCGTCCAATCAAACTAATTTTGTTTTAGCCTTAATCATGATTAGTTAGTTAATTAAGATGAGTTAAGTCTTGCTTTAAAAAAATAAAATAAAACCGTCGCGATTTCTTGATTTCAGAGATCGGATTTCATTGATAACACACTTCTTGACATCAGGATCCCCGAAATCCCAAAAAATTTTAATCTCAATTAATTAATTTGCTAAAAAAAATTTTAAGTCTTAATTAAAAAAAATTGCTATTTCACGATTTCATATTTTCAGAAATTGTTTTCATTGACGACCTACCTCTCGACATCACGATTTCCGAAATCCCAAAAATCAAAGTTTTTAGTTGTAATCTATGATTAGCACTAATTAACCCTTTTTTCAAAACAGGATTAATGGTAATCAATCTTTAAGTGTTTATTCAAGTTTCGCTTTCCGATTGAGTAAGTGTCTCGTTTTCTTTAAAAACCCAAAGACGCCTAAATATGGACAATAAATGCGTATCTCGAAAATATATATTCCGCATTACAAGCCCTAAAATCGTGACAGTTGTGTCAATCTTGTCATTTTTAAATATATTCAAAATGAACATTCAAATGTTTGTGTTTCCATTTTAAGCTAAGCTCGTTCATCCATTTTCTGTGAAAGGTTTTCAATTAAATGCAGAAGTCATGGCACCGAAAAAGGCACCGAAGAAGAATGAAGACACACAGGAAGGAGATATCATCTCTAACACCACTCCTCACGCTATAGATTCTATTAAGTCTTGGCCTCAAATCTCTGAATTGCTGGAATACGAGTTTGAGAATGCTCATCCTGATTCCGAAAATCATTTCTGGGACATAGCTGAGTTAGAGCTTCATAAGATCGTTGCACGCCCGTGGCTCGTGGCATACACTGATGTGATCAGCTGGGCTTTGGATAAGGTCGATATACCAACGAGGAGCATCTTAAACGACCAAGGAGCTATCATCAGCTCATTCAGGCTAGAACACATACATGTAATGTATAAGCTCTCGCCAAATCCTAAACATACTTTTAATGCTGAATTTTTAGCAGAGTTTTAGAGAAAAGAATGTATTGAGGCAGACTAGACATATCCAGATATGATTAGAGAATGGGCGAGGTGTCCAACAAATTTTAGATCTGATTCTCATGGGATTTATGCTACAACATCTTTGAATGAATACATGGTATATGTAGCCATTATGTTATGTAGACCTTTTGGGAGAAAAGATCATTGCCATTTTCATGCAGATTGGGTGCCCTTTTTAGAAGAAGCTTTAGAAGGAAATGGTTTTAACTGGCATAAGATTTTGTCAGATAACCTAACACAAGAAGTCTTAAAATACAAAGCAGCAAAATCAAAGGGACAACCAACGAATTTTTATATGTCTACATACATTATGGATGCAATCTGTTATGTGAATCCTTTTCCATTAATGAATTGGAGTTGGAACATTTCCTGTCCAAAACCCATTCATAAATACCACTCAGCCCTTTGGGAAGAAAATGCTAAAGATGCATTTTATGAGGTTTGTCATTTTTTTATAATTCCTATGCACATAATATTTTTTGGATGCGAACCCCCTCGCATTTCTGATGCAATCACAGAAAATATTAAAGAAGTTGCCGACTAGTTTATTGCGGAGAATTTCTCCTACGTTAGGGTTTACGGTTGTTCCATTCCTCCTCATGCACTCCCTAAATTCCTACTGGACAGATTGGTGTGCAGAGAGGTAGCCCATCAGATAGTAAAGGGCGGTGTTGGATTAGAATGAAAAGCAGCTCAGAAGAAATCATGGCCATCTTTCCCTGTTCATATTGGAAAATTTTATTTATTAAATTTACGCCATTCCAAGGTAGAGGAATCATTAGAAGAAGTGAAATTAGTAGATATTGAACACAGAAAATATGATCCCTACCAAGTAATAAGTAGGCATTTCATACATTGTAATCTAAAGGCGTATGAACATGAAACATCTATTTATGATGATGTATTTAAGGATATTAAATCCTATGAATAAGTACTAAATAGAGTACAGGCCATGCCACCTGACTCACAGACTGGATTCACGTCTTTTCAGACCCATAGGTGAAGTTGCCTGCCCAAGAGTTTGCAGGGTGAAATTTCAACCCCACCACCAGAACAGGAAGGCCCCCCTCCAGGGTTTGAAACTAATACACAGGATAAAGCAAATACCAAAGGCAAGATGAAGAATATTGAGATACCATTCCAAGATAAAGAGGGTTCTCAAACAAAAGAATTAGAGACAGATAGGGGAAAAGAGCTGGAAACAACTCCAGAAATCATTAAGGATGTTCTAGAAAAGATAGGAGGAACAACATCAACAGAGCTCTGTAGTCCTATCACCTCCTTAACTCCATTGCAGTCAACTTATGGAACCCCCCATGAAGGATCTTTATATGTCAGTGATCTAGAGTTGATTTCAAGAGATGAAATCCCTCCATTAGATTACTTTTTCATTAAAAAGAGAAGTGCAGTCTTGAAACAGGAAATTCATCCAAGAGGAGAGGGGATGATTAAGAAGCATAGGGTCATTACAGATGGAAAGAAGCTCAAAGATGGAGAATTTGCTATGGATTTAGTAGGTACAATGGGTGCTATAGCATCAGCAAATATGTATTCTATTGGAAATTTAACAACCATGCTCGAACAAAAAGACCAAACAATAATTCAGTTGCAAGACAAATTAAAAGACACTGAAAGAAGTATCAGTTGGGGAATACAAAAGGGTCTAGAAAAAGATAGACTAAAAGATATGCAAGAAATTCAGAAAATGCAAAAGGACTTAGAGGAGACTAAACAGATAATGCAGGTCACATAGGCACAGGTACAAAAGTTGGGAGAAGAAAATAAACAGTTATAAGATAAAATTAATTTTATTACTAATCAAGTAGTAGAACTTGAAATTTTCAGGACACAGGCATTGGGGATATATTTGAAAATAGAGGAAGAACAACAGAAGTTGTTTTTGAATCTGGAAGTAGTCCAAAATTATTTTCAAGAGACAAATAAATCCTTGGAAAATGTTTTCCAGGAGGAAAGGGAGGCGAAAGTGGATAGAACAACTTTCCAAAAGGCAGTAGCCCTCTTGACCAAGGAAGAAGTCAGAAGGATTCAAAAATTATCCATTTTTGAACATGTTAAAGGAAATATAATGCTTAAGGTGTGGTAAGCAGGCCTGGCCGAATATAAAAGATTGACCAGAGATGTCAATGATGATTGCCAGGGAATTTTTGATCTCTTAGAAAGAACTTATTTGAATATCGGAACAAATGACTGCTCTGGATTATTAGGTGAGATTAATATTGCCAAGCATCAACTAAAGTTCAAAGAAGATCTGGAGGAAATGAAGATAGAGATTTCAAAAATTAAATTAATAAATATCACCAAAATCAATAAATGGATGGTCACACTGAACTTAAGGTTGCAAACTATTAAGTTCACAGAGAAGATGATAGAAAATCATTTGCCTGAATTACAGAAAAGATTTTTCTTGTTTGAAGCAAACGAGATACCAGATACTCCCAGAATGTTTGTGAAATTTTTGGGAAAGTGTGTTCAGTGTCTTGAAGCGAAGAAAGGAAGTTCTTCAACACCAGTGTAAAAACTTTTTTTTTAAGTTTTTATCATTAGAAATTAGAAAGGAAATGTAAACGGTTGACATTATTCATATATGTAACCGTAATATTAGGAAGTTGGTTAGTCACCAATGAGAAAATTTTGATGAAGATGTATAAATATATTTTCTAAAGATTGAGAAAGGGATTTTACTTTTGGGAGAGAGCCGATTGTAATAACAATTTTCAATCCATCATAATATAATTTACAAACGAGATTATGAATCCTGCAAATTTGTAGCTATGTGTTTTTCAACCTTGTTTACTATACTTTATTGTATTTTTCGTTCAATGTTTTTCTAATGAATAATCAATTTGAAGTTATCTGCATCCTTGATTTCTAGTTCAGATTGGTTTGGATATCAAATTATTTACAGTTTTTCCTCTGAAATTGCTATCAGCGATTTTAAGACCTGTTAATTATTTGAACCTTAATACTTAACTTTCATTGGAACTTCGTTTTCTTTCTTTATTATCTGTCGAAATATGAGATTCTTTCTTGATTAAAGCCTCATATTTTTCTGTAGTACTTCTTTGTTATTTTATAATTCTAAAATTGTTGCAAATCTAGGAAACGACCTCGAATGTTTTTATGTTAGTGTTTTGAATTTTAAAATTGTTTTTCCTATTCTCATCTCTTAAAATTTTAAAGTAACATTTGATTAAAATTCTTTCACGATTAAATAAAATCTTATCCTCCATGACTGTTCCAAGTAGCAGACAACCCAACATTGATCCAGGCCTTCAAGATCAAACCAGTATTGCCTTGAACCTGTTTAATACCATCTTACAAACAACAACTAACCGGGTCGAATTAGAACGTTCATGGGCTGCTATTGAAAGAAATATTAGCATCCAAGAACAACGTGAACCTAGACAGAGACAGTTGAGAAATTGATTCTGCTCCACCCTTCCTTTTTAATTCCTATCTCCAAGATTATTCTTTTTAAAATTTACGGATGCCTTGATGGTATACTTTACAACCTTAAAGTATAAACTCAGGAACAACATATTTTTGGTGTCATTGCCGAGGAACGAAGAAACGAATCTTTTCCCTGGGAAGAACGACATTGACATTTTCTTTTTTTGACAGTGAACAAGGAAAGAAAACCTTCTAAGGCTACTAATATTTTTCACTTGAGGACTCCACGATAACTAAAATGGCTATTAGCCGAAAGAACACCAAAAAAAACCCGGACAGCAAGCAGACCTCACCAGTCTCTAATCCGGAAAAGATTTTAAAATCACGAAAATCACTTAAACAAGTCTTTTTACCCACATATATTATATGTCATCTTGACTTTATGCAGTTAAATGTTTCAGAAACTCTTGAAAGATCTCTTTCACTTCCCCTCTCATACAATACGTTCTCTTTTCCTGAGGTTTCCTCCCTAGATTTCTAAGAATATTCTCCTCACACATTCCGAGCTTCAACCTCAAATCTAACCATGGCTACACAAGGAGGTGCTGGAGTTGGAGGTGGTGCCCCTGGAGGACCAGCTAGTGGTCAAGTACCGCTTCCCGGAATCTTCGCTAAAGTAGCTGCTAGATATGCTCCCCTTGTTTTTCTCGTTCCTCTTCATGATCTCCCCGAGAATTGTATGAAAAGTCTTCTGAAATTTACAGGGGAAGGGGATCTGACTGCGCAAGAACATATAAACTTTTTTGACCAATTTGTTGACATCCTCAGAATAGAACATGAAGATGTTTATTCTAGACTCCTCGTTCAAACTTTCGAAGGACAGGTGAGGACCTGGTTTCGATCCTTAGTAGCTGGATATTTAAGATCTTATGAAGAGCTTGAATTTTTTTTTATTATACAATGGGGAGAGAGGAAGGACCACCTCTATTACTTGACCGAATTTGGAGACCTTAGAAAGAAAAACTCTGAATCAGTTCTAGAATTCACACAAAGGTTCAACAAGTTGTATAATAAAATCCCGGTTGAGGTTAAACCTTCACAACCTGCAGCAAAAGTGACTTTTGTTGGTGCTTTTGATCCCAACTTTGCCTTATTATTGAGATAAACGAGATCAATAGATCCCACGAAAAATGTAGGATGATGCGCTTGAGATTGAATCAAACATGATGGCATCAGGGAATTTAAAATCAAAGACTGAAACTGGAAACAAAGAAAATAGGAAATTTAAAGAACAAGGTGGACCTTCATGATCGGGAAAATCCTCGGGAGATAGAATAGAAGAGATGGCTAGGGTTATTAGAGAACTTTCAAACAAGATCTCAAAAATGGAACTAGAGAAATTGAAAAGAGATAATTTCCCCAGAAAAGATTTTAGAAGAAATCCTTATCCTCAGGGATCACAGAAAATAATAAAAAATGAAGATCAAAAAATTCCAACACCTTTCAAAAGTGAAAACTTCATTGGAGAGGAAGATTTAGGATATTTTGAAGAAATCGATGAAGATATTAATAATCTTGGCGACGATAATAAATCACCTTATTTATCAAGACAGGATTACGAAAGATCTTTAAATAAAGAAATTACATCGGAAGACAATGTTAGCAATAATATGTCTGAAGATTTTACATATCAAGATATCGCAGAATATATCATATCTGAACTACAGGGAAAATATAATTTAGGACCAAGGAACAAAAGTCTCCAAAATGTTTTGACAAAAAATATTTTGCCAAGAACCGAAACCAATGAGGCAACTCCAAAAGTTGTTGATAAACAACCTGCGAAAAAAAAACAGTTGATACACAACCTGTCCAGTCAGAACTAGTAGAAACACTCCCTATGAAGACACAAGCTCCTATAAATTAAAACAAGTCCACATCACAATGAAAAGCTAAAAAGAAAGGAATGGAAGCCCTGAATATAGAAAACGACAAGGCCTTAGGAAATTTTAATTTGGAAAATGAAATAAATAAAATCAAAATTCCTATTCCCCTTGTTGAATTAGCTAAAAATCCCATATACAGAAAACAAATCACCAAGATGATTAACTTTTCCGAAGACGAAATCCAAGCCGACGTCAACAACTTAGAAGATTACAAACCAAACATAGCCTTTGGTCCACACTTTGAAGGTGCGAGAGATACTGTGGCCCCCTTTTATATTACGTTAACCCTGTTTGACCACCTTCTCCATAACTGTATGTTGGATTCTGGAGCTTCTCACAATGTGATGCCTAAGGCAATTATGGAAAAACTTGGTCTTGAAATCACAAGGCCCTGTGGTGACTTATATTCTTTTGATTTGAGGAAAGTCAAATGCATAGGTATGATTAAAGACCTAGTGGTAGGTTTGGCTCAGATACTTGCTAAAAGTATTCTTATGGATGTAGTGGTTGCTGACATCCCACAAAGTATGGTATGTTATTATCTAGGTCATGGGGTGCTAAGCTTGGAGGGTCTCTCCAACTGGATATGACATATGCTACAATTCTAGTTTTTGGAGGACAATACATGCGTCTTTACAGAGAGACTAGGTTAGCATTTACAGTAGGTGATCCACACAATCCAAACAATCACCCAGTTTATACTGCTGACCAAGACTTAGGAAATTGTATATTATCTATTGATGATGATTTTGAAGTAGATATAGATAAAAATTGTATAGAAGAAAAAATTGAAAAAAAAGAAATAGAGAAAAATGCATATAACACTGGTGTATGCAAAATGTGTTTTGATGGTGCCTCATCTTTCCTCGGAGCTGGAGCCAGAGCACTCCTTGTGGCTCCCGATGATCAATTTTTAATCCCTTTTTCATATAGGCTTCAGTGGAATGTAGATTGTACAAACAATGTATGCAAGTATGAAGCTTTAGTGCTAGGATTAGAAGCTGCTAGGAGGATGAAAATTAAGAAAATCGAAGTCTTTGGTGACGCCGAGTTAATTATAAAATAGGTGAATCGGCAGTATCAGGCCAAGAACCCTAGATTATGGTCCTATAGGATCTGTGTCTGGGATTTAATCAGGAATTTCTTCTCTTCTGTGAATATTCATTTCATCCCAAGGTCTGAAAATCAACAGGCTGATTTTTTAGCCAAAGCAACATCAACTTTCACACCCCCAACTGCTTTTAAATTAAAATATCACATACAAATGAGACATCACCCTTTGATACCAAATAACATACAACATTGGCAGGTTTTTGAGAATGATGAGCAGCTTCGAAAGTTTCTAGAATCATTAGATGAATTTGCAGAAATGCATACCAATCAAGAAAATCAAAATGATCCCATTTGGATCATGCAAGAGGGGGAGGATTCTAAAGAGTTTCACGATAAAATTGCAAATCACCGAATGCTCGTTCTCAAGAACAACCAGATTCCCAAGGGTCTAATTCCCTTGGAAAGATTATTTAATCAGGATGATATTCCTTCAAAAACTACCCTACAACCCCAACCAGACGAGGTTGAAGATTGTAACATAGGAACTAAAGAAAACCCCCGAATGGTAAAACTATCCAAATATCTATCTACAGAAAATAAAAATAAATACACGGAGTTGTTGAGAAAATACAAAGACATTTTCGCATGGTCTTATGAAGAACTAAAAACATATGACACTTCTGTGATCGAACATAAAATACCCTTCAAACCTAGTGTCAAACCTTTTAAACAAAAACTCCGACAAATTAACCCCATTTTACTACCTATTATTGAACGAGAAGTCAAAAAAATCCTTGATGCTAAGATAATTGTACCACTAAGATATTCTGATTGGGTAGCCAATCTGGTCTTGGTTAGAAAGAAGAACGGGGAAATTAGATTGTGTGCCGATTTCAGAAATCTTAATAAATCTTCTCTCAAAGATAATTATCCTCTTCCTAAAATGGACCATGTGCTTGAAAAAGTAGTAGGAGCTAATAGGATGTCAATGATTGACGGATTTTCAGGTTACAATCAAATTGTCGTTAGTGATATCGATAAAGAAAAAACCACATTTACCACTCCTTGGGGCACATTTATGTACGATAAAATGTCGTTTGGATCGATGAATGCGGTGCTACTTTTCAACGCGCAATGGATATTGCTTTCGTTGGCAAACGAGACAAATTTGTAGTCATCTATTTGGAAGATCTTACTGGTTTTTCTAAATCAGATGAAGACCATTTGATTCATCTCAAACAAACATTTGAAAAATGTTGCAGGTTTGGTCTATCCTTAAATCCTAAGAAGTCTCATTTTGCTATGCAAGAAGGCAAGCTGTTGGGTCACATGGTATCACAAGATGGAATTAGAATTGACCTAAAAATAGTAGAAGCTATAGATACAATAGCTATTCCTAGGAATGTGAAAGAAATTCAGTCATTTTTAGGAAAAGTAAATTTTTTGAGAATATTTATTCCTAATTTCATTGAAATCATGAAATTGATTACAGATATGCTCAGAAAAAATAGTGAAGTAAAATGGACAATAGAAGCTAAAGCATCCTTTGCCCATATCAAGAGGGTTATAAGTGAGGCGTTGGTACTAGCAAGTCCCGATTATCTCAAAGACTTTCTTATTTTTTCATTTGCCTCTGAACACACACTCGTTGTTGTACTCCTTCAGAAGAACGAAGAAGGTTTCGAGGAATCGATAGCCTTCTTTAGCAAAAGTCTCCGAGATGCTGAACTCAAATATAACATAATGGAAAAACAAGCATATGCTATGGTAAAAGCATTAAAATCTTTCATAACTTATGTTTTACATTCTAAGGTGATTGCATATGTACCCACTAGTTCTGTAAAAGATATTTTGGTCCAAGCAGACAATGATGGCAAAAGAGGAAGATGGCTTGCCAAAATTCAAGAGTTTGACTTGGAGGTTAAACCGACAAAATTAGTAAAGGGGCAAGGCTTAGCTAAACTTTTAGCTTAATCTAATTTCAGAGCTCTTGGGATAAACAAATCTTAGGAGGAGCAAGAGTGGGTAGACGTGAATGAACTTGAGGACCAAATAACTGAAAACAGAATCGATGAGAAATTTGCGTCATCAAATTGGTACAAGGACATAGTAACATACTTACTGACATTGAAATGTCCAAATGATTTGTCTCCATCCAAAGCTAGAACGCTAAAGATGCATGCAATCAAATAATGTATTTCCAAAAAACGATTATATTGGAAAGACCCACTTGGCTTCCTCTTGGTCTGTCTGGTCGAGTCGGAAACAGAAGAAGTTATAGGTCAATTTCATGAAGGAGTATGTGGAGGACACCACGTCTGGAGGGCTACGACATATAAAATCTTGAGGGATGGTTATTATTGGCCCAAACTTTTCCCAGATGTCAATGCTAAGGTACGAGCTTGCATCCCTTGCCAATTTTTTGTAGGAAAAAATAAACTCCTAGTGATTCCATTAGTCCCAGTCAAGACATAAGCTCCTTTTCAGCAATGGGGACTAGATTTCATAGATGAAATTAATCCTTATTCTAATGCTCAACACAGATGGATCTTGACCACTACAGACTACTTCACCAAATGGGTGGAAGCTATCCCAACAAGAAAGGCTACTGATTCGATGGTTATAGACTTCTTAGAAGAAAATATTTTGTCTAGGTTCGGTTGTCCCAGAAAGATAGTCACAAACAATGCACAGGCTTTTAAGTCTATGGCAATAGTCATTTTTTTCCAGAAATATAATATTGTGTTTTGTCATTCCACAACATACTATCCTCAGGGAAATGGTCTGGCAGAATCTTCAAGCAAGAGCTTAATCAGTATAATCAAGAAAATGTTAAACGAAAATAAAAAGTCTTGGCATTTTCATTTAAAATATGCTCTATGGGCAAATCGGATAGGCAGAAAAAAGTCTATCGGAACTTCTCCCTTCCAAATGGTATATGGAACAGATGTAGTGTTGCCTATAATCCTAGCACTACCTATAATGAAAATATGGCAAGACGAGAAGGAAGAACCGAATCCTCTCACAAGAAGGATAAACCAGCTGATTGAAGTTCAGCAACACAGGGCGGTAGTGGATGAAAGGTTGCAAAAGTACCAGGATGACATGAAGGTATTGTTCGATCGTAAAGTCAAGGACAAACATTTTCTCCCAGGCGATCTGGTTTTGAAATGGGATGCTCGAAAAGAGGATTCGGAAAAAAATCATAAATTCGATCACATTTGGTACGGACCATTTAAGGTAGCATCTTCTGAAGGAAAAAATTCATTTATGCTTGAAAATTTGGATGGTAAACTCCTGAATTCCCCTGTCAATGGGCGTTTTTTAAAACATTATATGGAATAATTAATTTCCAGAAATTTCCATTGTATATACCATTTTTTTTTTATTATCATAATTTTCTTTAGAAAGTCTATTATCATTTTGTAAAAAAAAAAGAAAAAAAAATAATATTTTCAATATTGTTTTGTTTATAGGATTCAAACAGACAGCTTGAACGCAGAAGATAAATTTTCCAAAAATAGGTGATAGATAGTACTTTCTGTTATTTAAAAAAAATAAAAAAATAAAAAAGAAGAATGATAATGGTAAGGTAAAGTTATGAGTTACAGCAAAGTCTATTTCCTGAATATATAAAAAATGCGTTGCTTATCCCGTAAGATGATAGGTAAATAAAAAGTGTTTTCAATACTTAAATATTAAGGGTTTCTCTTAGAACAAGTCTAAAGGAAATCAAAGTAAAAATATTTAAGAGAAGAGTCCAAAGCGTTATTTTTGAATTTACAACCTATGTTTCCTGACTTACAGATTGTTGGACATTTCCTTTTTATACCCTCAGTTATGTCTTTCACTTCTTCGGGTTTTCCCTTAGAAGTAGGAGAGATTATATCTTAACTTGTGAAGTTGAAAAATAGTTCTAAATTAGTGAGACTAGTCTTCATAGTTCTTATTCTCTGACTAAAAGTGGTTATGTTTAGGTTGATTCTAACTCTCCTAGGTTTCTTAACAGTTTTTCAGAGGATTTAAGCTTGCTCAAAAGAAAACCCTCGAAATTAATCTTCCCCTTTGTCTCTGCAGACTAAGATGTTTTGAAAGTTGAGAAAAGGTTGGTCTAGAGTAATCAAAACAGGTTGACAAAACTCTATTGTAAATTTTTACACAGATAGCCACCCCTGATATTTTATGTATCATTGATTTCCCCCTCTTCGTATTTATAAGCTAAATATAAGATAGATGGTGAAAGGAAATTCATATTTGATTTCCCCCATCTAGTCCCAAATACGAAGAAAGGAAATTCATTTAAATGATTGCCCTCGTCTAATATAAAAGAAACAGATAACTTCACTGGGGCACTGAATAGGCCTGCTGGCAGTGAAGCAATATCTGAGTGTAAATATATAATTAGCACTTGAAGCGGTGAAAGTAAATTCAGTAAAAAGGGACAGATAACTTCACCGGGGTACTAAATAGGCCCGCTGGCAGTGAAGCAATATCTGAGGTATCTGTAAGTTTGTCATACTTATCTATCACTCTATTCTAGTTACCAATTTTTTCAAAACCGAATTTTCATCCCAAGTCTAAATAGAGCTCCCCATTTAAATTTATAAGTTTTAATCTGATTGATGCAAGCCGAAAGTCACAAATATGTTGAGTTTCCTAAGATTGTTTTAATCATATTAATACTAACTTAATTTCATACAATAAGGATAATATTATGAAGAAGACTACAACTGAGTTTAAAACAAATAAGAAATTTTGAAACGATTTTCACAAGTTGAAATAAAATCTCTTTTTACTCTTTTTTCTCTTCGTTAGCATTTTTAGCAGTGATAAACCTTTGACACCATTAACCCAATGGAGGCACTAAGTCTACATGTTCTCCTCGCCCCACAAGGAGACAAGGTCCCCAGTTGGAGGCTATGTTGAAGCAGTTCTTAAATTTTTATCCCTAAGGCCTAAATTTTTCTTTTTCGGGTTTCGGCTTTTCACAAAACATGAGTTTCGTTGTCAATCCTAAGCACACGATACCTTTTCTTAAAGTTTTTAATTATTCGTATAGTTAAAGAGACAAATTATTACAAAATTATAAGACCCCGATGATTTTTATTTGAAATTATTTAAAACATGTTAAATTTTAAAACTAATGATTTTAAAATAAAGCTTAAGAATTTTTGGGACTCGGGGTTTGCTAGAGACAAATTTTTTGATGCAAATCGAATCGCGAAATCCCGATCCCCTATTTCCCGAAATGTTGAAGTCTTAATTAAAACATGGATTAATTATTCCATTTTAAGAAAGGTTAAGGGTTAAGATAATCATGTTGCGATTTCGGGATTCGCGGTTTAGTGAGATCACATATCCTGTCATCATGTTTCCCGAAATCCTGAATCACAAAACCCCGATCTACAATTCGCATCCAATCAAACTAAATTTGTTTTATCCTTAATCATGATTAGTTAGCTAATTAATATGAGTTAAGTCTGTCTTAAAAAAAAAAAAAAACGTCGCGATTTCGCGATTTCGGAGATCGGATTTCATTGATAACACACTTCTCGACATCAGGATCCCCGAAATCCCAAAAAAGTTTAATCTCAATTAATTAATTTGCTAAAAAACTTTTTAAGTCTTAATTAAAAAAATTCGCAATTTCGCGATTTCGTATTTTCGGAAATCGTTTTTCATTGACGACCTACCTCTCGACATCATGATTTTCGAAATCCCGAAAAGAAAAGTTTTTAGTTGTAAACTATGATTATCACTAATTAACCTTTTTTTCAAAACAGGATTAACGGTAATCAATCTTTAAGTTTTTATTCAAGTTTCGCTTTCCGATTGAGTAAGTGTCTCGTTTTCTTTAAAAACCTGAAGACGCCTAAATACGGACATTAAATGTGTATCTCGGAAATATATCTTTTGCATTAAAATCCTTAAAATCGTGACAACTGTGTCAATCTTGTCATTTTTAAATATATTCAAAATGAACATTCAAATGTCTGTGTTTTCATTTTAAGCTGAGCCCGTTCATCCATTTTCTGTGACAAGTTTTCAATTAAACGTAGAAGTCATGGCACCGAAAAAGGCACCGAAGAAGAATGAAGATGCACAGGAAGGAGATATCATATCTGACACCACTCCTCACGCTATAGATTCTATTAAGTCTTGGACTCAAATCTCCGAATTGATGGAATATGTGTTTGAGAATGCTGAGTCAGAGCTTCATAAGATCGTTGCACGCCCGCGGCTCGTGGCATACACTGATATGATCAGCTGGGCTCTGGATAAGGTCGATATCCCAATGATGAGCATATTAAACGACCAAGGATCTATCGTCGGCTCATTTAGGACAGAACACATACAAGTAATGTATAAGCTCTCGCCAAATCCTAAACATACTTTTAATGCTGAATTTTTAGCAGAGTTTTAGAGAAAAGAATGTATTGAGGTAGACCAGACATATCCGGATATGATTAGAGAATGGGCGAGGTGTCTAACAAAGTTTAGAGCTGATTCTCATGGGATTTATGCTACAACATCTTTGAATGAATACATGGTATATGTAGCCATTATGTTATGTAGACTTTTTGGGAGAAAAGATCCTTGCCATTTTCATGCAGATTGGGTGCCCTTTTTAGAAGAAGCTTCAGAAGGAAATGGTTTTAACTGGCATGAGATTTTTCCAGATAACCTAACACAAGAAGTCTTAAACTACAAAGCAACAAAATCAAAGGGACAACCAACAACTTTTTATATGTCTGCATACATTATGGATGCAATCTATTATGCGAATCCTTTTCCATTAATGAATTGGAGTTGGAACATTTCTTGTCCAGAACCCATTCATAAATACCACTCAGCCCTTTGGGAAGAAAATGTTAAAGATGCATTTTATGAAGTTTGTCATTTTTTTATAATTCCTATGCACAGAATATTTTTTGGATGCGAACCCCCTCGCATTTTTGATGCAATCACAGAAAATCTTAAAGCAATTGTCAACTGGTTTATTGAGGAGAATTTCTCCTACATTAGGGTTTACGGTTGTTCCATTCCTCCTCATGCACTCCCTAAATTCCTACCCGGCAGATTGGTGTGCAGGGAGGTATCCCATCAAATAGTAAAGGGCGATGTTGGATTATAATTAAAAGCAACTCAGAAGAAATCATGGCCATCTTTCCCTGTTCATATTGGAAAATTTTCCTTATTAAATTTAGGCCATTCCAAGGTAGAGGTTGAATCATTAGAAGAAGTGAAATTAGTAGATATTGAACAAAGAAAATATGATCCCTACCAAGTAATAAGTAGCCATTTCATACATTGTAATCTCAAGGAGTATGAACATGAAACATCTACTTATGATGATGTATTTAAGGATATTAAATCCTATGAATAAGTACTGAACAAAGTACAGGCCATGCCACCTTACTCACAGATTGGACTCGCATATTTTCAGAGCCATAGGTGAAGTTTCCTGCCCAAGAGTTTGCAAGGTGAAATTTCAACCCCACCACCAGAACAGGAAGGGCCCCCTCCAGGGTTTGAAACTAATACACAGGATAAGGAAAATACCAAAGGCAAGATGAAGAATACTGAGATATCGTCCCAAGGAAAAGAGGGTTCTCAAACAAAAGAATCAGAGACAGAGAGCGGAAAAGAGCTGGAAACAACTCCAGAAATCATTAAGGATGTTCCAGAAAAGATAGGAGGAACAACATCAACAGAGCTCGATAGTCCTATCACCTCCTTAACTCCATTGCAGTCAACTTATGGAACCCCCCATGAAGGATCTTTATATGTCAGTGATCTAGAGCCGATTTCAAGAGATGAAATCCCTCCATTAGATTATTTTTTGAGTAAAAAGAGAAGAGAAGTCCTGAAACAGGAAATTCATCCAAGAGGAGAGGGGATGATTAACATAGGGTCATTATAGATGGAAAGAAGCTCAAAGATGGATAATTTTATATGGAGTTAGTAGGTATAATGGGTTCTATAGCATCAACAAATATGTATTCAGTTGGCAATTTAACAACCATGCTCGAACAAAAAGACCAAACAATAATTCAGTTGCAAGACAAATTAAAAGACACTAAAAAGAAGTATCAGTTGGGGAATACAAAAGGGTCTAGAACAAGCTAGACTAAAAGATATGAAAGAAATTCAGAAAATGCAAAAGGACTTAGAGGAGGCTAAACAGATAATACAAGTCACACAGGAACAGGTACAAAAGATGGGAGAAGAAAATAAATAGTTACAAGATAAAATTAGTTCTATTACTAATCAAGTAGTAGAACTTGAAATTTTCAGGACACAGGCATTGGGGATATATTTGAAAATAGAGGAAGAACAACAGAAGGTGTTTTTGAATCTGAAAGTAGTCCAGAATTGGAAAATGTTTTCCAGAAGGAAAGGGAGGCGAAAGCGGCTAGAACGGCTTTCCAAAAGGCGGTAACCCTCTCAACCAAGGAAGAAGTCAGAAGGATTAAAAAATTATCCATTTCTGAACAGGTTAAAGGAGATATAATGCTTAAGGTGTGGGAAGCAAGCCTAGCCGAATATAAAATATTGACCAGAGATGTCAATGATGATTGCCAGGGAATTTTTGATCTCTTAGAAAGAACTTCTTTGAATATCGGAACAAATGTATGCTCTGGATTATTAGGTGAGATTAATATTGTCAAGCATAAGCTAAAGTTCAAAGAAGAGCTGGAGGAAATGAAGATAGAGATTTCAAAAATTAAATTAATAAATATCACCAAAATCAATAAATGGATGGTCACACTAAACTTAAGGTTACAAACTATTAAGTTCACAGAGAAGATGATAGAAAATCGTTTTCCTGAATTACAGAAAAAAAAATTCTTGTTTGAAGAAAATGAGATACCAGATGCTCCCAGAACGTTTGTGAAATTTTTGGGAAAGTGTGTTCAGTGTCTTGAAGCGGAGAAAGGAATTTCTTTAACAACAACGTAAAAAAAAAAAAAAAATTAAGTTTTTATCATTAGAAATTAGAAAGGAAATGTAAAAGGTTGACATTATTCATATATGTAACCGTAATATTAGGAAGTTGGTTAGTCACCAACGAGAAAATTTTGATGAAGATGTATAAATGTATTTTCTAAAGATTGAGAAAGGGATTTTACTTTTGGGAGAGAGCCGATTGTAATAACAGTTTTCAATCCATCATAATATACTTTACAAACGAGATTCTGAATCCTGCAAATTTGTAGCTATGTGTTCTTCAACCCTGTTTACTATACTTTATTGTATTTTTCGTTCAATGTTTTTCTAATGAATAATCAATTGGAAGTTATTTGCATCCTTGATTTCTAGTTCAGATTGGTTTGGATATCAAATTATTTACAGTTTTTCCTCTGAAATTGCTATCAGCGATTTTAAGACCTGCTAATTATTTGAACCTTAATACTTAACTTTCATTGGAACTTTGTTTTCTTTCTTTATTATCTTATGAAATATGAGATTCTTTCTTGATTAAAGCCTCATATTTTTCTGTAGTACTTCTTTGTTATTTTATAATTCTAAAATTGTTGCAAATCCAGGAAACAACCTCAAATGTTTTTATGTTAGTGTTTTGAATTTTAAAATTGTTTTTCCTATTCTCATCTCTTAAAAGTTTAACGTAACATTTGATTAAAATTCTTTCACGATTAAATAAAATCTTATCCTCCATGATTGTTCCAAGTAGCATACAACCCAACATTGAACCTGTCCTTCAAGATCAAACCAGTATTGCCTTGAACCTATTTAATACCATCTTACAAATAGCAACTAACCGGGTCGAATTAGAATGTTCATGGGCTGCTATTGAAAGAGATATTAACATCCAAGAACAATGGGAAGCTAGACAGAGACAGTTGAGAAACTGATTCTGCTCCACCCTTCCTTTTTAATCCCCATCTCCAAGATTATTCTTTTTAACATTTACAAATGCCTTGATGGTATACTTTACAGCCTTAAAGTATAAACTCAGGAGCAACAGGTACGATGGTGGGTGTCGAAAGATCAGTGGTAGAGGTTTCAAACAAACCAAAATCTTTCGCTCCAAGGTTTAAAATGGTTGATTCCTTGGGATGTTGGTTGGGCACAATTTCTTGTGACTCGGTCGCTTCAAAAGACCCTTGTTGGTCTAGATTTTGCCTTAGTGGTGGCGGGGGTGGCTCTAGTGTAACCGACGACAGGCCAAGAAGTCGTCGTGGTTGGCAGAGCTCATGATCCTCCACTGTATGAGAAGATCAAAGACACTCTAGGGTGTTCTAGTCATTCTAAACAACACACGCTAAAAACGTCCCTATAAGATAAGACAGGCAAACACTAAATTAATTGGAAGAACAATTACAACAACCAACACTAGAGCAACTTACCGGTGCAAGTGCAACTCGAACATAGAAGCACCCTCCGGGTATACTCTTCAAAGAATGACCCGATGTCTGTCCTAGGTACCATGGTATATCCCCGTAGTCACCTGTGTATGTCCCTAAGAAATATAGGCAACTAGGTTTCCAACGTGCGAACAGTCACCAGGCGGGTACAATCGAAAGTCGGGTAGACCACAATGAGCAGGGTATAGAGCCCAAAACCTATCAAGGGTATCGAGAGAAAGTGTTTTGGAAGACAACTGATGAAATCAAACAGATTCGAGACCCACGAAGCTCCGTGGAAAATGAAATCGACGGAATCCCAAGACAAGCCCTCTATATGTGTTCTCCACTACGATTGGTCCAGCTTTGGAGGGGTTATCTCCGCTACCTTTCTGCACGCAACCTCATGTTTATCCCCTGTGTTAGAGGGGGGTCCTGGATAAATTTCATGATACTGGACTTGGACACTCCTTAACTTAGACTCCAATGTTTGATTTTAACAACCTTGAAGAGTTTTCTCTCCAACCTAATCCAAGGCCCTAATCCTGAAGTAGTTGGTTAAACCTACAAACATAAAAGTCTAATGAATTTTATATTTAGCGTTAATTTTATGGATTTTCTTATTTCAAGGGGTATGAAAGTGAAACTAGTGATGTTTGAAAGACGAAAGTAAAAATGAATGGAAATATGGAAACAAAAATCTTCACTTAACGCAAATTTTCAACAACTTTTCAAAAAAAATATAATATTTTTTTTTAAAGAATTTTCTAAGATCTTTTGAACAGCAAACTTAAAGCATGATTTCACTTGTCTACGAGCTACTTACGATCTAAGTAAATTATCAATAACTTAATAAAGAAAAGACTTTTCCCTGGTTACTAATGAAAAACCACACTTTTCAACCAAACAAAGAAATGAAAGTTTTTTTTTTTATTTGAATGCTCACAAAGCAAAAAGGAAAAATATCGACAAGTCAAAAAATAAGAAAAAATTATGGCCTAATCACAAATCGCAAAGAATCACTTCAAGAAATCACACACTAGCAACTTAAAAAAATGTCTCTCACACTTGTCTAAAAACCCTAAAGAAAATTTTGATGAAATTTTTTTTAAATGAAAAACGAACGCTATGGATGAGATTAAACCTAAGCTACTGAATGCTAGGACAGAGATTCAAAAACTTGAGAGGTATAACTCTTGTCAAGGAAAAATATGACTACCTCACCCTCAACAAAAACTATCCTTCACAAGCACACTACTGACAATTCAACAACAAGCATGTGCACGCGAGCTGTGTAGATCCAAAGGGTGTGTACACGCGTGATGGCCTTATACAAGCCGCGTGTATCTATAAAACTCTGAAACAATTAAAAATAGACAATCCAAACAAGGAAGAGACCATTGATACTGAGAACCAAGATCTCTTGAAGGCTTAGACACTTTCTTTAATAGAAAAAAGAAAACAATGTAAGGAAAAAATTTGTAAAACAAACCAATCTGAGATGAACCCTAAGCTATAGACTGCAAACAACCAAGACTAGAAAGAGTTCTAGAAAACCCCTGAGAATGACTTTATTATTAACTTTAATGAATCAACTTACAATGTCAAGACCGACCACTGCTCCGCGAACCTGATCCTGGGCTCCTCTTCAAATGTCCTCCAACTTCTTTGCTTTGTATCTCTCTTTGCACAAGGATGGCTAAAGGGTTGGGACAATGGGAATGTGCAATTGGGTAGAGTTTCTTTACTCTTATTCTCCTCTTCCAAATAGGAACCCTAACCCTTCTTTTATAGGCTAGAAGAAGCTAGGTATTTGGACGAACACTCGGCCATGAATGGCTAGAAGATTCAGTTAACTCACCCAAAGTTGTGTGTTCCGTCGACAACTTTTCTTTTTTCGTGCTTTTGTAGGTACACGCGGGTTGTTTTAGGTCAGCTAGTGTGTACATGTGTGCAGTAATGGAGTAGGGTGCATGGGCCCCTATAACAGAGGTTTTTTAAAGAGTTGTTCAACAATGTTTTGGCAAAGAAGGGATCTGAGATGGCCTGAGGCCAGGTAAGCATGTATGGTGCAAAGTAGGGTTATAAAAAATATGTAATGGGAAAGGGATGTCAGCCCGTGGGTTTACCCATGCTTAGGTCCACTTTTGTAATGTATAAATAGAAAGATAGGCAATGTAAGAAGTAGTAGATGTGATTGCTTAGTGCTATTGGAAGTGCATCTATGTGATGTTGAATAAGTGGTCTGTGCGAAGTATGTAAGGCTTGCAAGGCTAGCTGCAAGTTATCGTGAGGTTGCTATAGAAAGCTAAGTGTTGTAACGCAAGGAAGAAGGATCTAGCGAGCTGCGCAGATATTATGTCCTATGCGAAGAAGGGTTTTGGAGGCTTTGTTCTTGTAACATATTGAAGATGATAATAAAGAAGAATATCTTGTGGATGTAACCCCAGGGTGGGGGTGAACCACGTAAATCTGTGTATTATGCTCTGTGATTTGATTCAATCTTTTTATCTTTTCTTACGCTATGTTCTTTGATATATCCCTTTATGCTTTGTGCTTCTTAGATATATATGATTATAGATCTGATGTGTATGAGGGTGCTTAGTGCTAATATTCTGGATCTAATCTGGGTTACTATGGTTAAGTGCTGAAATACTGTACATCTGAGTTTACACTGCGAAGCTCTATGCTGTCTGTGAAGTGTAATAAGGGTTGAATATTGGTGAATGATCGATGCTAAGTGCTCTATAAATGATATAGTCACATATCTCTGTCCCAGCTAAGGTTGAAGATACCTTAACCTTGCAACCACCCCTACCTCTACCTCAGGTGAGACTTCATCTGCTTCGCAAGTGTTTTTGAAAGGGCTGGTAGTTAGGGATTTGTAGGTGCGCTCTTGAGCGTTGAACCCTGAGTCTGCCCCTGTGCCAATAGGAGTTATGAAAATTGTTATTGTAGGCGAACTCTACCAAAGGTAGGTACTTCTCCCAATGGGTTTGATTATCCATAACATACATCCTAAGTATGTCTTCCGTGACTTTATTTACTCTCTCAGTTTGCCCATCTGTTTCAGGATGAAAATTTGTTCTTAAGTTCAACTGAGTCCCCAACACTGACTAAACCTAGAAGTGAATCTGGAGTCCCTATCTGAAATGATGTTCTCGGGTATCTCATGCAAAAGAATGACCTCACTTACATACACATGTGCCACATCAGTGAAATCGTAAGTCTCTCTAACTAGAATAAAATGAGCACTATTGGTTAACTTATCAACTATCACAAGAATGGCATTGTCTCTATGAGATGTGAGCGGAAACCCCACAACAAAATCCATATAAATGACTTCCCACTTGGACATAGGAATGTCATGTGGTTGTAGGAGACCTATCAGGTGATGGTGGTCAACTTTCACTTGTTGATACTCTAAGCACTTAGCGATGAAATGGAATACATCACACTTCATTCCTACCTAGAAGAAGAGCTTCCTCATGTCTATGATCCAGATTATTTTTGGCACGAAATGAGAGCGGAGATATAATAAAGAAATGCACAAAGATATTGCAAATATTCAATAACATAATAGAAATGTATCAAATATGCAACCATAAACACATATATACAGTAATACACAATTTCTATTAATCAAAGAAATGTATAGAGACTGTAAAAATATAGAGTGAAAGACTCGCTAGAATGGTGGCAGCTTATCTCTGAGAAGAGATGTGACGGCTACTCGCATTCGCAAGAAGATGGTTACAATGAGGCTCTGGAGGATTTTTTACAATATATGAGAATGCCAAAACTCATAGACATCCAAAAACCTAACCCTAGGAGATGAAGCGCCAAAAGTCATGTGGGCCCCGTTTGGGTAAGTTAGTACATCAACTTCCCGGGGTCGTAACTTTTGCATACGATCTCCGTTTTAGGTGTGTGATAGCTCGTTGTAAAGGTATCGTCGAGGAGATTCATTTTGGGGGCTCAAGCATGCCTTAAGATATCATTGAGAACCTCTATCTCAAAAAACCTTCATTTAGGCCCTCAAAATGGCCTCGGAAGTTAAAACCTGCTAAAAATAGTAAATTGCCAAAATGGCCAGAAAATTGTTTTGAGCCATTTGGAAAAGGTGGGTGGCCACCGATATCCACCTGGATCAATCCTCCCTCCTTAGGAAGCAATGGTCTCCATTGCATTGAATTCCTGGGGGAGAGGGAAAAGCATTTGTTGAATCTGCATCTTGGTGAGCTGCTTGTCTTGCTGGAGAAGTCACGCTGCTTAGTTTGTGGAAATCTATCACGAACCTGTGGCTGGAAGGTTTGGACCTTTTTAACCAATGTGGCTATTTTAGATGACTGTGTGCAGATGAAATCTTCATGCTTTGCTGCAAGCTTGCCGACCTAATTCTGTTGGATAGAAGGTTCTTGGGCCGAAGCTGTGGTGGTTGCAGTATCCTTCTGTTCACCCTTTGAACAGATTATGGAGAAGATGAATTTTGTAGTATGAGATACTACCTTGCGGCACTGTTTAGGTGGGGCAGTAATTGGAACTACCTCTGGTATCCTGTAGAGATGACCCCCCAGAGTAATAATGACACTACGGGGTCGAGACTCATAGATAGCATGGCGTTTCCACATATATGGCTGGCCCAAGAGAACATCACAGACATCCAGTGGGGCAACATCACATAATACCTCATCCTTGAAGGGTTGGATGTCGTATGACAATCGAAACTACTGGCTGACACGAAGATCTCATCCTTGGCAAAGCCACCCGATGTTGTATGGTTGCAGGTGTGGTGTTGTCGACAATCCCAACTGTTTGATGTCCTCTGCTGAGATGAGGTTCTTCTGGCTTCCGCTATCAACAATAAAATGTAGTGGGGTCCCCTTCACCCACATCTGTGAATGAAAAATGTGCTCCCCCTCTTATGGATCTATTGGTTCTTCTGGTTGAATTGCTGCAGTCACGACAATAGCAGTGGTGTCTACGTCAATGATCTGTCTTTTACCAGTATTTTCAGAATTAGATTCTGAACCATGGTTTGGCTCCTTGTCTTTGATCTCGGCCACCAATGACTGTTTTGAGCGACATTCATCGGTGTTGTGCCAGAGGCTTTTGTGGAAATCGCACCATTTTTCGGTGTCCTTCTTTGTCTTCCCGTGACCCTTCTTTTCTTATGGCTTGGACTGGTTTTCAGGAGACTGTTTGTTAGGGCTGTCTTTGTCATACTTTGGTTGTTGTGGATTTGCAGACCCAAACTCCCATTTGTTCTGGTGCTTAAATTTTTTCTCGATTTTAACAGCATATCGATAGGCAGCACCGAGTGATGAGATGTCCAGAAAATCCATTTCAATTTGGATGTATCTGTGTAGAGCCCCACGGTATTTCAGAACCAAATGTCGTTCGGATTCTTTGATACCTAGCTTGGTGCGCAAGGTATGGAAGGTATTGGTGAACTGCGGAAATGCTTGGCCCCTCTCTTGTCGCAGTGTGGTCCATCTCATGTATTGTTCCTCATAGTTGCCAACATGGTAGTATTGTTCCTTTACCGCATCCACAAAAAAATCCCAAGTGGGCTCGGCCCCATATATTATGGACTCCTCTATGGAACTCTGCTCCCAGTAAGTTTCCCACCAATGTTTGACATGGGGGAGAGCCTTAAGGAGTGCGAAGGTGATCTTTTCCTTGTCTGAAAAATTATGAATAGAGAAATAACCTTCTAGCATATTTAACCATTTATCTAGGCCATCTGCATCTATTTGACCTTCAAATATGGGAATATCAAAATTAACCTGTACCTTGAAAGGAGAGGTGCGTCCAAAGTGGTCACTTGATGAAGATGCACCTGATGCTATCGGTAGGTGTTGAAGGATGTGGGAAAAATTCTCCATCATTTCATCCCTCTGTCGCGTGAGAGCTTGCTCAAGCAACAGACTGATAGGATCGTCTGCTCCATCAATTTTATTTTATTCTGCCATTGAGGGTTTATTGGGTGTGCGAGAGCAATTTTCCTCAAGAGAGACAAGCTCGAGACCCAACTTGCTATACTCGGACCTCATCGGGGACATGCACTGAAAAACGATCAAGAGCAGCCTGCTCTGATACCACTGATTTGGATTATTTTCGGCATGAAATGAGAGCGGAGATATAATAAAGAAATGCACAGAGATATTGTAGATATTCAATAATATAACAGAAATGTATCATAGATGCAACCATAAACACAGATATACAGTCATACACGATTTCTATTAATCAAAGAAATGTATAGAGACTGTA
Source organism: Picea engelmannii (assembly GCA_009831015.1). Taxonomy (NCBI): domain Eukaryota; kingdom Viridiplantae; phylum Streptophyta; class Pinopsida; order Pinales; family Pinaceae; genus Picea; species Picea engelmannii. Next base: position 271,921 of record ML803306.1, on the reverse strand, counting down.
AAAATATAGAGTGAAAGACTCGCTAGAATGGTGGCAGCTTATCTCTGAGAAGAGATGTGACGGCTACTCGCATTCGCAAGAAGATGGTTACAATGAGGCTCTAGAGGCCTTTTTACAATATATGAGAATTCCAAAATTCATATACATCCAAAAACCTAACCCTAGGAGATGAAGCGCCAAAAGTCATGTGGGCCCCATTTGGGTAAGTTAGTACATCAACTTCCCGGGGTCATAATGTTTGCATACGATCTCCATTTTAGGCGTGTGATAGCTTGTTGGAAAGGTATCGTCGAGGAGATTCATTTTGGGGGCTCAATCATACCTTCAGCTATCATTGAGAACATCGATCTCAAAAAACCTTCATTTAGGCCCTCAAAATGGCCTCGGAAGTTAAAACTTGCTAAAAATAGTAAATTGTCAAAATGGCCAGAAAACTGTTTTGAGCCATTTGGAAAAGGTGGGTGGCCACCGATATCCACCTAGATCAGTCTATGTACATTTTATTCACACCCAGACAATAAAGTTCTCTATGGGCTTCCTTCAGTATGATGCTTCGAATATCCCCATCTTTGGGGATGTACATCCTTCCTCGATATCTTAATAGTCCGTGTGCTTCCAGGCTATATCCTCCATACTTTGGATCTAATTGCCTTCCACTATGGAGGTTTGAAGTAACCTTTAAATACCAACTATCTCCAAGGAGTTTTATCAACACACATTCCCTCATATTGACTTTTAAGGGTTCCAAGGAGAATACACGTGGTCTCCTGCTCAAGGCATCCGCAACCACATTTTATTTTCCCTTGATGTATGAAATACCAAAATTGTACTCACTCATAAACTCACTCCATCACCTCTGCCTGGTATTAATATCCCTTTGAGTGAAGATATGTTTTAAACTTTCATGGTCCATTTTGAGCTCAAATTTTGCCCCACTAGATAGTGCCTCCAAAGTTTCAGAGCTAGCATTATAGTTGCCAACTTTAAATCATGAGTAGCATAAATCTCCTTGTGTTTCTTCAACTTCCTTGATGCATAATATATCACTCCTCCATCCTACATTAGCACGGCCCCCAACCATTACTTTGAGGCATCCGTACAGACTGTGAAGTCCTTTTCCATATCCGGCACTCATAGAATTGGTGCACTAGCTAGTAACCTCTTAAGCTCGATGAATGGACTATCACATTCTTCTGTCCATTCATACCTAACCCCCTTGCACTACAAAGTGGTGATGGGTTTCACTATTTTAGAGAACCCTTCCACAAATCTCTGATAATCACCTGCTAGCCCCATGAAGCTTCTTACCTCATGAGCATTTTTCGGCACTGGCCACTCCATAATGGCCTTTACCTTTTCTGGGTCCATAGAGAATCCTTCCCCGGAAATGATATGACCTAAATAGTGAATTTATTTCTGGAAGAAGGAACACTTCGACAACTTCCCATACAATTTGTTCTCTCTAAGGTAGGACAACACCACTCACAAGTGTTCCTTATGTTGTCTTTCATTCTTGGAATAGATGAGGATGTCATCTAGAAAGACTTGTACAAAAGGGTCTAAGTACTTCCGGAATACACTGTTCATGAGGATCATGAATATTGTTGGTGCATTGGTCAATCGGAAAGGTACTACAATTGACTCGTAATTCCCAAACCAAGTTTGAAAGGTAGTTTTAGGAATATTTCCCTCCTTAATCCTTAATTGGTGATACCCTGATCGCAAATCAATTTTTGAGAATACCATTGCTCCTTTCATTTGATCAAAGAGATCATATATTCGTGGTATAGGGTACCTATTTTTCATTGTAGCACAGTTCAAGTCCCTATAATATATACATAGTCATAAGGAACCATCCTTCTTCTTCACAGAGATTACTGGTGCACCCCAAGGTGAGACACTAGGCCTTATTATCCCTAAGTCAACTATCTCTTTCAACTACATTTGCAACTCAAAACATTCAGGCGCTGTCATCCTATACGGAGTCTTGGAAATTGGTTATGCACCAGGTTTTAGCTCAATAGTAAAATCAAGATCCCTTTTAGGAGGTAACCCCAACAACTCATTTGGAAAAACATCCTTAAATTCTTACAATACTAGGTACTGATACAAGGAGGGTCCTTTCCTTTCATTCACTTCTTCCACTACATAAAGTTGACACCCTTGCCTCATGCACCGCTTAACCTTCATAGTTGAGATAAAGTATAGAGACACCTTTCTCCGTACACCATGGATCTCTACCAGCCTTCCTTCATTGTCAACACAAAGCACCCTTTTTGTGAAACAATCTACCATAGCTCGATGGGCTTCTAACCAATCCATTCCAATGATTAGGTCATACATCCCGAGAGCAGTGATGTATACCTTCAACTTGGTAGTACACACTCCCAGGTCTACTAGACAACTATCAACACTAGGTCCTATCGCTTTTTTTTCCCCCGAAACCATCTTGACTTGTTTAAAGTCATTGTGCTCGTAGGCTGCCAACCCACTCTTTTCTAATGCAGATGGTGAAATGAAACTATATGTAGCACCAGAATCAAATAAAATTTTAACATTAATATGATTTAACGTACCTGATGACTCCACCACCGTGGATTGATGTTCTTCCTGACGATTAGTAACTGCTGCATGAATCTGGTGGCTTCCACTTGCTCTTCCCATCGGGGCCTTTCCTTCTCTATACACAAATCCTGCTTGCAACTCTGGGCAGTCATGCTGGTAATGGGGTCTTCCACATCCCCAACATGTAACATCAGATTGAACCTGTGCAGTGTGTGGTAGTCTCTTAAATGTGTTCCTTCCCCTGGAACCCCTACCCCTACTAGTTGTTCCCTGAGAAGGTCATGAACCTACCTGGGTCATTGGTGATGAACGGGATGTTGTACTTGCTTCCATTGAAATACCTATGGCAACTGTCCTTCTCATGACTCTATTACAATAAGAAGGTGTCCTAGAGCTCCCTCCCCTGGAGAAGGTCATAGGGGCCTTCCCCACGAATTGAGGATGATGCAGAAAGGTCGATCTCATACCTCCATCTAATTTCATGTGTTCCTCCACATAACATGCATTTTCAACTACTTCCACTATTAAAGACGGTTTCCACATCCGTACCATGGACCTTATCTTAGGATTTAACCCATAGACAAATCATTTTGAATGTCGTTGATCATTATCCATGTATGAAACATATTTCACCAACTCTATGAACCTGATCTCATACTCTTCCATGGTCCTATTTCCCTATACTAGAGCATGAAATGCTCCCACCTATTGTTCCTCATAGTAAGCTGGTAGATATTTCCTTCGGAACCTTTCCTAAAACATTTCCCAAGAGACGGTGTCTGGGGTAAGGTGCAACCACCTCTCCAGGTTGCCCCACCAGTTCAAGGCACTATCCCTTAATTGAAATATTGTTATTTTCGCCTTTGATGTGGAAGCATAGTCTCTTAAGGTGAAACATCATGTCATTCCTTCCAACCATGTCTCTGCACATTCACTGGCACGACCACCGGAAAACTCTGGAAGTTTGATCTTCCAGTTCTCGAGTGATATCCTTGGGTGGAGGCCCTCCCCCTGAATCCTTCGATGCTTCAAGGTTACCCTCTCCAGATGGTGGGGGATCCACTTCGATCCCTGTTGGCTAATGCCCTGTTGGCTGACGCCCCTTTAACGTCTCATTTATATCTTCCAAATAGCATAATATGAGAGCTAATTCAAGTGATAGTGGTGTTGGCACCGACATTGGAGGTCCTTGCGATGATGCCCCTCGGCCTCGATTTCCTCGAGTCCTAACCATCTAGAACAATTAAATCTAAATCAAACCAAATGCTTGTCAGGGAAGAGTCTAAGGCAATTCACATTCACACAACTTATACTTGTAAACATAGGGTTAGGCATAAGTTTTTTTTACTTGTCTATAAACAAACGTTACTCTCTTTATGATAAGTGGCTAAAGATCAGTATCTTGGTAGGTATCCTTCTATTTTCTTACCTGGCTAGATGCGCTAGAATTTTGGTACCCTCGCTCCTTACCCTAACTAGCTTTCTTCTTTAGGTGTCTAACCCTTGCCCCTTACCCTAAGTTGGGGTCGAAAGCATATAAGATTCGTATCATGGTAGGTATCCTTCTATTTTCTTACCTAGCTAGATGCACTTGCATTTTGGTACCCCCGCCCCTTACCCTAACTGGCTTTCTTATTTAGGTGTCTAACCCTTCTGGGTCGTAGAGCCCTCCTTATTAAATATATTTTAATATAAAGATAAACAATTAATATAACATATATAGAATATTTATATATATATATTTTTTTTTAAACTTTAGTAAATAAATATTAAATAATAAAATTAAAACCATCTTTGATATTTATTCATAAATAAAATTTAAAACTTACAGACAAATTATTCTATTTAATTTTATACACATATTTAAAGATATTCGAATGGGGTTGGTATCGTGGGACCTCACATGAGGCCCACGTGTCCCCAGGCTCTTAGTGCCTAAAACCCTAATCCTGCTCTTACTCCTAATCATTTCTCATTCCTCCTCGACCACGTCTTCCTCTGCGACTGTAGGTCGAGGGTTCCTCTTCCTCTGCAACTGTAGCGGGGTTACGGTAATGGCTTGAGGATCCTCCCTTGATGTCTTTGGCGCTGAGATATTAGTCTTGGCTTAAATTATGATGTTGCATGTGGCAGGTGCGCTTGTTTCGATAGCCTAAGGAGTTGAAGATTGGGCCTACGTGGTGCAATGAAGCACCCATTGTGGGCTCCTCCTCCATTTGACTGAGCACTTTGGGTGTTGAGTTGTACTTGTGGAAACCCATTTCCTTCTTTTTGAATGGCTCTATTGTATTTCTCTATATTATGATGAAGTTGGGTTTGATAGGTTTTCAATTATTGTTGCAATCACAATAGGGTTTTGATGGACTGGGATTTAATGGGCTCTTAGGGTTTTTGACGTTTTTAAATGGTTTTTTTTTTGTTCATATCTTTTTTTTTTAGAGTCGTTTGTTCATTGGGGTAACATGAATCAAAGTAATATCCATCTATGTGGTTTATATGGTACATGGATCGATGAGCCTTAGGGTTTTCTGCATTGCATATCTATCGTTAACTTCTAATATGTATTCAGCTTCAGATGTAAACTTTCCATCTATCATCTGAATGTCTACTTTATATGTGGGCAGTCACCTGCTATATCATGTTTGATTCCATGTTTCAGTCATGCCATCTTAATTTGTTTGGTAGGCAACAAACTCTAGTGAGGGCGTGACTCTTAACTCTGTTGAGTGTTTTTTTTTTGTTTGGCAACATTTTTGGTTCACGATCTTAATCCTGTTCTTAGTTGTATGCATCTCTATTTTGTTTTTGAAATGCAGCAAAAATAATCCATGATTATTTTACATTTCTATGCATGATGTGTTGTGCACACACTATGCCCCTCCTTCCTTGTTGGCCTGTGCTAAGTTGGTACTTTATGTTATGTGTGGATGCGTAAATGCATAGTGCACTGGAGTTGGGCTTTGGTGCTTGTGAATGGATGCGTTGAGCACAAAGGAATCATGGTTTTATCACTTGGGTGCTAGGATTTGTGTTTTTGCTAACCTATGTGTCGTATAGTGTGCCTGTGCGCTAGGCCCTTGTGTGTTTTATTTGCTAATCTTTGTTGTTTTGTAGGTTCTTTGCTTGATGCATGGGCTTTCCTTGGAACCTTGTACATAGGCATTGAGTTGTGACTTGGTCTGTTTTCTATCAATACCTCTTCTCTTGATCATGGTGACATGTTGTGACTCCAAGGCTGATTCGAGACTTGAAGGTTGTGCTCATTGATAAACCCAACAATTTTATTATATATATATATTTTGCGTGAAAACAAAAATCCTACTACCGACACAAATTCCTCCTCCTTATCTAATGCAATCTCTAAGTCTTATGAATAGTTACAGGAATCAAACATCTTGTAACTGGATCTGAACCCAAACACTACAGGAAATCCTTGCTACGTTTTCCTAGAACTGAGCCAAGCGCTACAGGAATTACTTCAAGTACAAAAGACAATACAATTGCTAACAGATCTATATTTTTATTTTATTGTAACTGAGATATAATATTTAAGTTTTTGCCTACTCTTCTTGAAAGCTATACATTCATTTGATCCCAAGCAATTGTTTTTGCATCGTTCATCTTCAATCAGAAAGGGTAATTTATTCTTCTTGAATTTAACCCTTTTTCAGTACTTTAGTGGTTCAAACGTTATGTCTCGTAAAAAAACTCTATCTCACACACCTGGAAATTTTTATTGTTTGTCTTTCCATTGATTTAGCTAAGGATTCAACCTATAATTTCCCATCAAAGGAATCTCCAAATAATATTTCTACTAATAACTAGAAAACGTTATCCACAGGTGCGCAACATTGTATTTTCTCTAATTTTGAACCAGTTTTTATTTAATTTTTCACTAGGTTGTGAACATAATTCTTATTGACATGTTGTTTGGCTAGCAGGTTGAGTGGAGCTGGAGCTTTGAGTTTTAGCTTCGCCCTTGGGCCCAGATTTATAAGTTTTCCATAAATAGATTATTTATACATCTAGTTATTTATGTTTGTAAAATCCTTTCAAAGTTTTCACTTGTACAGGTGGGCAGGTCCTGGTCCAAGTTTTTAAACCAGGGCTCTGATACCATGTGTAAGGTCTCTCCAACAGAGCCTTATAAAACATAAATTTAATTAGAGAAATGTTATCCTAGCTTCCTTACAATTCATTATTCAGCATATAACAACTCATTGTTCATCATAATTTAAAATTTAGCAGCATAATAATGAATAACATATTCAGAATAAAAAATAATGAACAATATAACAATAATTAACACAACATAATAATGATGATAAATACCTCAAACAAATTCTATTCTGAAACTTTGCCCCAAGCTGAAGATCTGCCCATAACTGACTAACCTCCCAGCCAACTAGGAATAGTCTATCTTACTCCCTAGCCCCGGGATTCCTTACGATTTCCCAGCCCCCGAGCCCAAAATTACCAGCAACAGGTGCCCTCTGTGAAAGTCATCAAGAAAGCTACCAGTGAATCCAGAATACAGATCCAGTCCCAAAACTCCCTCTCTTCCCCTTCTCCTTCTCTAATCTCAAAATATTACACCAAAAACAAAAGAAGACCCCCTTCCTAAGTGTTTCCCTTTGTCGTATCCTCCTTTCCCCCATTATTCACCACCTTATCCCCCCATTAAACCTCAACCACCTTATCCCCCCTTCCATAAATGGGTCCATCTACCGATACACTAAGTCTCCAAAATAAAAATTATTTATTTATTAACTAAAATTCATTAAACAAATATTTAATCATGAAATTAATTAATTAATTAATTAAACTAATATTCATTAAATAGATATTTAATCATGATAATCAATTAATTAATTAGGGTTGTTACACAAAGTGGTGGAAATCATCAACGTAGCAATTGATGAAATAGGTAGACAACAATTAAAGCAAGAAGAAAATGAATGAATGGAAAAAATTTACGAAGAAGAAACAAAAGATGAAAAATAAGGGGAAGAAGAAGAGGATCCAACAGAAACAGAAGAGCAAGTTCAACAAGTAACTCCAAAAAAACCTAGAAGACAAGTACAAAAGAATCATCCTTCAGATTAGATTATCAGAAACAAAGACACGGGAGTTGAGACTAGAAGAAGAATCAGAACAAACGCACCTAACACTCACATCTATGATTGAAGAAACCTATTTTGAAGAGGGAAACAAGGATGCATTTTGGAACAAGGCCATGGATGAAGAATTAGATCAAATAGAGAAAAATGACACTTTGGAATTGGTTCCAATACCAAAGGATAAGAATGTGATCAACACAAAGTGGGTATACAGGAATAAATTGAATGAAGATGGATAGGTTACAAGGAACAAAACCAGGTTGGTATGTAAAGGATATGCACAGGTTGAAGGAATCAACTTTGAAGAGACATTTTCCCTAGTTGCCAGAATGGAAGCAATCTGATTGCTTTTAGCTTATGCATGCTCCAAAAATATTAAAGTGTATCAAATGGATGTAAAATCATCTTTTCTAAATGGGGAACTTGAAGAATAATTCTACATTGAACAACCAAAAGGATTTTAGTTGTCAGAGAATGCAGATTATGTGTGTAAATTAAATAAGGTCATGTATGCACTAAAATAGGCTCCTAGAGCATGGTACTCTAGACTGGATAAATATCTACAATAGGAAGGGTTCATAAAAAGAAGTGCAGACAACAACTTCTACATCAAGGTAAGTCAAGATAGTATTTTATTAATTGAAGCTTATGCCGATGATATTAATTTTGGTAGTGATGATGACAGGTTAAGTTAGAAATCTGCAAAGGATATGCATAATGAATTTGAAATGTCATTACTTGGAGAACTATCCTTCTTTTTGGGACTTTAGATACGTCACAACAACCAAGGAATTTTTATTTCTCAAATCAAGTATATTAGAGAAATGCTAAAGAGGTTCGGAATGTAATATTGCAAACCAGTTGCAAGTTAAGAAAACATGATGATTCAAAGTCTATAGATCAGAGGCAATACATGTCACATATTGGTAGCCTACTATATGTGACAGCATCCAGACCAAATGTAATGCAGGTAGTTGGACAGGTGGCACAATTTCAGGCAGCACAAAAGGAATCACATGTGTTAGCAGTGAAGAGGATTTTTAGATATCTCAAAGGAACATAAGAGTTTGGATTATGGTATCCAAAAGCAAAGGATCTATATCTTATTGCCTACACAGATGCAGATTGGGCAGGTTGTATTGATGAGTGATGAAGCACCAATGGAGAAACGTTCTACTTAGGTGAGTTTTTAGTATCATGTCTAAGCAAGAAACAATCATCAATATATCTATATATAGTCGAGGTAGAGTATATTACAGCAACAACATGTTGTACATAGGTTATTTGGATGAAACAAACTCTGATAGATATACAGGTTGAGTATGATGAACCCATTCCAATCTATTTTGATAATACAAGTGCCATCAGTGTCTCAAAGAACCCGGTGATGCACTCCAAGACAAAGAACATTTCAATAAAGTATCACTTTCTATGGGAACAAGTTGCAGAAAAGAAAATCAAAGTTGAGTATGTGGACACAAAAGAACAAGTAGCAGACATCTTTACAAAATCACTTCCACAAGAAGCCTTTTAGTATCTTTGCTAGAGACTCGGAGTTATTTCTACTCCAAAATGAATGATTTTGAATGCTTATCTTATATTTCTTAGATGTACACGAGGAAGCACCATAAAGAGGACAATCCAGTTAGGGGGAGAAGCCCCAAATGGAAAGATACCTTTGCCATTGATGACAAAGGGGAGAGATTTATCAGATGTATATGACATAGGAATGACTCCAGGGGGATCAATGGTCACAAAGATGTAGAGGACAGAGGCAGGGTTCTAGGGGGAGCATGAGTGATATGACTTTAGTATTGCATCAAACCATTTCCATCAATGCCAAAGGGGGAGATTGTTGATTAAGGTTGGTTTTCATTGATGTCAACCCTTGAAGAAAGTCTGGTAGAAAATTTTGGTAGCAAAAAGGTTTGGGTAATTGACCCAAGCTTGTTTCATGTGTAATGGTATGAGTTTTGATATATTTGCAGGTAATATTATTCTATATAGATAGGACATGTCATCTCATTTCTGGTGGTATGTGGAATGTCACATAAATCCTCACGGTTTGAGACTTATGGCCTTACGAAGTTGGAGGACCCTCATATGTAGGCTTGAAGCCCCAATGACTTGAACTCGGAAGTGATAAGTTTCCAATAATTGGTTGTCTCTGTCACTGCTTCAAAAGGGTCAGTTATAGATCGTTTTACTTGAGCGATTTGCAAACAAAGGTAAAGTTGAATTCGTATGTGATTGAGTTGGAAGTGACTGAAAACCTCTTTAGTCTTCCTTATGTGCAATATGTCATGCTTGCTTTTAACATTCTATGTGCGGAAATTCATATAAAAACAACATAAGAACATAATACACATAAGAGATATGACACTTCCCTTGATAACAGAGTTCACCCTTGCAATGGGCTACCTCTCTGGGTCATGCTCCAAAGCCTGACCACTTTATTATTCTCAATGTAATGATGTCTCTCCTTTACAAGTTGTAAGGCCAAAGTCCCTCTTCGGTGATGGCAACAAGAGATCTAAATGTGACCAGGAATGTATCAGCTTCACAAGTTCTACTCATGAGGCATCCATGAGGCTAACATGGACATCATTCCCACATACTCAATACATAAAAAGATGAAGAATAAAATATTACCCCCATCAACATGGATCCATCAAAATCCTTAGATCTGTTGCTTAGATCCAAGCACAAATATTCAGCCCATACAAGAGATCTTGAAACCATGAGAATCAGAACTGCTTCATTGGCCACTTGTCATGCAAGTGCCACAATTTCTCTGTCACATATCACTGATTGATTTGATGTGAAAAAAGATAATAAACAAATAGATAGAATGAATAAGATGATCTTTATGCCTTGTTGCAGCTTCTCTCCACTCCTTCAGACCTATAACACGCATGCTATGCTGCAAAACTGAATGACAAAACAACATAATAAAGAAACATGCTTACATTGGCTTCTCCAGCACTTAGCTTGATGATCGGAAGCTCTGCTGCAAAAAAAAACATCGTCATTGAATTTGCGTTGTCGAATTACCCAAAAATGACGGTCAAATCATCTCCATCTGAGTCAAACACTTTCAGGCCCAAGAGACACCTCTGCCTCGGTTACCATGCCACTGCCTCTGCAATAAATGACACATTCTAGAATGAAGTTGCTGAAGTTTTTATCAGATCAGGAAACTAATCTTACCACTGTGTTCGTGGCATCATTTTACCTAACAATGATTGTCTGCACACCTCAATCTGAGTTGGGCACTTTCTGGACCCAAGAGGCGACCTTGCCTCGATTTTCATGCCAAAATCTATACAATCCATACGGATTTCGTACAGTCCATACCAATCCCTACAGACGCACCTAGTGCTCTGTGCACTGGTGTGTTATGCTCTTTGAATGCACACTTATATACAAGTTTTTGGGAGATTATGCCATAATGAGGAAGTTGGGCACATTGGTTATGGAGGCTAAGTTAAGGCATAGGCTGTTGGGGAGGTTCTGGGGTCAAATCCCATGGACTCCCCCTTTTATCATATTGTTGGCATGATCCACTAATTCTGGTGGAGGTTTTGGCGGGCGGTTAAATGGAGGATAGTTCTAAATATAACAGAGTATGCTATATATATGGTGGTTTTTGAGTTAATCCCCTAGGCGAGCGGAACATTATGGTCATGTAGGCTGAATCATGTGAACAGGGGCTAGGCCAAAGGCCGAGCCCCTCTCTTTTGCGCCTTGTTCAAAGTTTAAATTCAAATGATATTTAAACCATATTATAAATAAGAAACACCGTGTGGTGTAGTGGTTAGTGCAGACTTGTGGGGCCTTTGGGATACATGGAGGAGGTCATGAGGTCGACTCTTGCGGAGTCGAATAAAATTTTGCATATTCCAGTCATGGGAGGGGTACCACATGGTAGCCCATGCCTAGGCCACATGGCACCATATAATTGGTCTACAAAAACTGCCACTTGTCACATTATGATTCTCCCATGAAAACTGACACATGTCATCACTTTACTTGCCCACATGTCTGCCATATTTTCCGTGTCATCTTACCAACTCAGTTGTGCCATGTGTCACCTTTTCATTGGTGCCACGTGTCACTTTGACTTTTGACTTTTGATCAATTTTGACTGAACTTTGACTGCTTATAACGTTTGATCCGTAACTTCGTTTGATGAGTCGTTTGCGCCATTGGAACTATTGCGGCATGCTCTTTGTGATCATGTTGTTTTAATGGAGTTTTTGGAACCTTGAAGATTTACCCTTTTCTGTCTGTTGAAGCCATTATGAGCGTTCTAAACTTCTTCTGTGCATTCTGGGACACTTCTGAAACTTTTGTGATATTCCCTAGATCCATCCAGATAACTCCTCCCAACTGTGAAGACTTTTGGTCCCCAAAATACATTACATTAAGTTTCATGTCCATTAGACTTACAATAAGAAACCCTTACCCAAACTACCTCACAAGGCCTAACAATATCAACATGTGCCGGAAAAAAAAAAAGAAAAAAAAAGTGATATCAACAATTACCACTTTTACACAATACCCTTCTACGGGGGATGAATAGAAACATGTGATTTACAAAGATGGTCACTCTAGAATAACTCAAAAGGATTTCCCCCATTTGTTCAACCATTTTGTTTAACATTTCCTCTTTACCGACATGTCCTTTATTTGGTAGTTGGTCTTCTCCTAGTGGCGGATTTTCCTGCAACACTGCCTGACTAACTGTCTCTCTTGAAGCTGTATGTCTGGTCTTCTTGTCCCACTTTGGGAATAGATCTGGATGTAAGGCCCAACAAGTTACCTCATGATTCCCATCTCTATTACAATGGTTGAAGTATCCTTTCTCCTTCAAAGGTGCATTCCCCCTACTCTTTTTCGTGTGTGGAAAGAAATCTTCCATCCTTGGAAAGATGAAAAACGTTGGCCCTCCCTGGGCCTCCAAACTCTGCCACACATGCCAAAATGATCTGTCAAGGTGCCATACACTGGAGGTGATGTCATGGCTCCTAGATGGCGTCTTGGGGCATCAGAAAGGACATGTTCCACCTGTAGTGGGTCAACCCCCCTGGGCTTGGCTCAGCCAAAGCATCCTGGATGAAAATGTCCTCCTTCTTCCCTCATGCAAAGGCTCGATCAATCATTGTCCTGTCTCTTCCCCTGATGAGGTCCCAACAACCATCTGATGGGCTCTTCAGCCCCATGGAGGTCCAAACTAATCATCTCCTCATGTGTACTGGTCCACTTGGTAATTGTCCCTCGGGCATGGTCCTGCACATCAAAAACTTCGACCTCCATGGGCTCATTAGTCCTAGGGATCATATAAATGTCAATCATATTTCATCATTCATTTTATCAAATGCATGCATAAAACCCTTAGCATATCATCCAATAGCTCAAAGACATTACAATGACCTACTATACAAAGCTGAAGAAAAAGACAAAATGCCTTATTGGGCTAGCATTTATAAGAAAAGGAAAGTTTCCAAAGGATATCATACAAGCCATGTAACACGAGGTGGTGTGGTCAAAGGATGTCCAGACATAGTGAAAGACAGGGGTGATATTATCCATGGGTGCCTTTGTAGGAGGCAAGTTGTACTTGTCATGGATGCAAATTCTTTCCAAGCCCTTTATTGCCTTTATTCTTTCTTTTCTTTATTACTTTTTTTTTCTTTTTATTTCAAGGTCTAACTAGAGGACACTACCTTGGCGTGGTGACTAGAGATAACAGTGTCACCCACAAGTACTTTCACAGAGATGATAAGGCTGGCTCGTGATGAGACCCCCTTTCCTTTGGCCATGCAACCAAAGGTCACTACCCTGGCGTGGTAACCAGATAATGGAAATTTCACACTGCTAGGTACCCATGAACATAATGGGTTGGCTCGTGATGAGATCCCCCATCCTCTTGGCTAGGTCTTGTTTTGTCATTTTTCTTCGGGTCCCTCTTGTTTCTTGTTGATAGCCTTTTTATTGTCTTCTTGGGGATCCCTGGGCGAGGCATCTCTAGGTTTTATTTTTTATGGCTTTTATCTCTTACCAGCTACTTTTACCTCCTGGGCCTTTATCCCCTTCTTCCCAAAAGAAAAGGTGTTACCCCACAAACAGGTCATCCTAATGTCCGGACTAGGGGAATGGGATAGATGTGTGGGAGATAAGATGTATGAGTGATGACATGATGGGAGGGGATGATGGCTCTTCAAAATCCCCCCTGGTCGCTAACCAAAACCTATGGGTACAAGCTTTCTAGGGTACCCTGTCGATCCCCCCAACCATGGTCAAGTGGGTTAATGTAAGATTCAAGCAGTCGTCAGAAATGAAAGGAATTTGATGCATATATCTGAAGGTTGTAATGATCAAATATGACACATACCATGATACCTGGACCAATTACCTCATGGAGAAAGAGTCTTCTCTGATACAAGTCCAAGCCGAAGGTGATGGATGTTGTTGCTGCTGACAGGACAAGTCTGATGAAGAAGAAGAAAGATGGGCCCTCCAGGGCCATGCTCAGGTCAATCCTGCTCTTGGTACTCCATGTCTAGGACATGTGGGCCTCGAGACATGATCTCCTAGTTATCCCTAGAAATCGGGGATAACATCTGGCTCCAACT
>ML803306.1:246841-257548 GCA_009831015.1 Picea engelmannii | reverse complement strand
GCAAAGCAAACTTATTACCTAAACTCACCTTTGGCTAGATGTTTGGCATAGTCAAATAACCAATGAAGCCAATCCAACAATGTCCCACAATACCTGCCTTTGTGCTTCATCATAAACTAGAACAGTGATAAATCAAACACAAAAATGACATGGGTTAGAGCATATTTTATATCATCGGAATTCATAAAGTCTAGCTCATGGAGGTGGGTGGGAGGGATAGAATCCTGCCAAGTGCATCTCTGAGGAAAATACTCAATCCACTTCAAGAAAGGATCAAGAGAAATGCAAAGTTCAGAAAACTGACTCAAAGTGCCTGCAAACTGGGTACCTATGGCATCCTCACACTCTGAAGTCAAGGAAGGGATCAACAAAGACCTAGTAGACAACTGGCAAACTAGCAAGGGAAAGTTGAAAAACTGGGATGACTGACTCAAACTCACAGCATCCAACCAAACCCTGGAGTTTAGGCTTGCCTAAGAGGAAACTCAACATAAAAAAGGTACTTCCCAGCTACACATTTAATGGAAAAGCATGCTAAAGTAATAACAAGTGGCTGGAGTGAAAATTCATGAGAAACCTTCTTTAGGAAAACAATGTCCTTAACTGTATCAAAATCTGAGCACAATGGTGGTTGGAAATCATCTTCATGGAGAGAATCCAAGTTCTCAGAAGGGTACTCATCAAAAATCTCAAGGTAATACTGAAAATCATCAGGAGAATAAGGTACTATGTCATCCTTGGTTTTTTGAAAAGTATGGATAAAAATCTCATCTCCTGGTTGCCATTGGTCAGAAGTAATCTATTGTGACAATTGCAAGGGCAACAACTGGAAATGACTCTCAGTGTCATAGATGGGATCCATGTCATAACCAATTATATCCCACCTACGTCTCCCAACATGTATGAACTCATCAATGTTATCAACAATGTCATTATCTGTTTCATAACATGCAGGGTTTGAAACATTTGAAAAATCATTCTCCTCCTCCTCTTCATCATAAGGTAAAGCATCATCAAAAACTAGGGGAGGAGGGTAACTTATTGTTTCTTCTTGTGCAGGAACTTTGAGGACTCTAGTGTTTTCAGCATGTGTTATTGTTTCATCCTCATGGATCACTTCTTTGCCTTTGATTGTATGGAAAGGGCCATCATCTTTGTTCAAATCTTCCTTTTCTCCTTCATCTTCTGAATCAAGGAACAAGGTGGCATTGGTATCTTGAAAGGGAAAGCAACTAACCTTATCGTTTCCTTGTTGTACAGGAGGAGCAGGCTCTTGGATCGCTTCATCAAAGGGAGGAGCATAGGCTGGTACTTCATCATCTTGTTCAGGACTTTGCTCCTTAATCACATCCTCATTCTGGTGGTTAAGAACTTGTTCCCTTCACTTTTGTGGGTCTTGAGAAAAATTTTCAGGCAGTCTTATCCAGCTAGGAGGATCCATGGTATTGGTTCTGGACAAGAAATTCTATTCGATTTGAATGGCCATGTTGTGAGCTTCTGAAAGTGTTTTCGGATTCTCTTTATTTAGGAGGAAGCTTAGATGGCCCTGAAGCCCATTAATATAGAGATAAACGAGGTATTTGTCTTTAGGACGATAGCTTTCAGGAATTTGGTAAAACAATTTCTGGAATTTGGCCCTGAAAAATCTGACAACCTCATACTCTGCTTGTCTTATTCCCTCAAGCTCTTTCAGCAATGATTGTACATCTTCCAATATCATAGCCCACCTTGCAAGGAAGATTTATTCAAAATGGTCCATAGATATGATGTTGGCTGCCGAAAGGTTATCATACCATTTTTTGGCCCCTCCATGTAGAGAGGTAGAGAAGAGTTTCATCACTAAGTCTTCAGCTTCGTCACTGATAGGGCGGTATTGAAAGAATTCCCAAAATTTTCTCATGTGATAATCGAGACTTTCTCCATCGAGGCCAAAGAATCTAGGGAGCAAATTCTTATAAGAGAGAGGAATTTTTCTAGGATATCCCAGGATTTTACTCATATCCAAAGGTCTATAGTTTCCTAGATCCGATTGTGAAGTCATAGTTGGCTTCGTCATTAGTGGATTCGCCAGATAGTTTTCTTCAAACTATCAAAAGATAAGGGAAAACACCCTAGTGGAGTCGCCAGGTAAGCTTGTAAGAATAAGGCATCTAGAGGATAGTCTTACCAAAAGATTTTTTGTTGAGGAAGATTGACTCAGTGTTCCCCGGCAATGGCGCCAAAATGTTATCTCACAGTTTTTAGTTTAGGTCAAAAGGCTAGAGAATTGAAGGAAAACTGGCATAACAGGAACCTTCCCCACCCAATGTCACCTCAATGGGGAGGCTCTTTCTGTTTAGGGAGGTTAACCCAGGGGAGACGTCCCTGGCAACCTAGGGTTTTGAAGAGGCTAAGGTATAAATTCAAGATCAAAGTTTCCCCCTCACAGGTTACCACCAAAGTTAGACAGTCTAGCTAATCATCCAATAAAGAAGTGTATGCCCAAATGAAAACACCTGCCTAGAACAAGACAACAATAATACAATGTATATGCAGGCTATAAATCAATGGGTTAGTACTTCAATGACTATCTAATATCAATTAATAAGAAATGTAAAAAAATAGATACTAATGAAGTCAATGTTTTATCAATTAGCTATGGTAGAAGCATCAATTCATCAATAACTATCCAGATGATCAAGCTAACAATGTATCCAATCAACACTTTGCTCAATAAATGATTCAAATCATCATTTAATTGCTTATATTCAACACTTGTTGTGTCAAGATGAGATAACCAACTGTGACGTCAGCCCTAATTTGGTTAGTTTGTTAGTTAGGGTTTCAAAATTTAAAGTTTTGAAAATGGTTTTGTACACTAAGACTTCAACGTTGGAGGTTAGAGATCAGTGCCTTAGGGTATATGGATTCAAACAAGGTAAGGGCACAAGGTTTTGAAAAGATGATGACTTAAAGACTAGAGGAAAGGGTTTTAAAGTGTTGCAAAGGCAGGGCCCTAGAATCAAAACCATAGGGGAAAGAGGCTCACTCCAGTGTTTCTTAAGCAAGGCCTCCTGCTCTTTCCTCCTTCCTTAGGTCAACTTGGCAAAACGGCTAGCATAAATGATAAATTTAACTAAAGGATGAGGTGAGAGAAAGTGTTGTAAAGAAAAGGCTTTCAAACCCTAGAAGAATATGGCCCTAGGTGTAGATAACCTAGGCCTAGGACGTCACCCTCTTTCAACCTATAAAAATCAATGTTATCTTAAGGGAAGAAGCAAGATAAGTGTAGCAAAGGCTAGGCTCAATATTTCTTCTTCAATGGCTAAAATATTTCTCTCTAAGGGGACATGAAACAAGGACCTACTTGTGTGCTTGTTACCTAGGGTTTCAAATCAGCAATTTAATAAGAAAATGCAAGAAATTATACCTACAACCATTCAATTAAGAAGTTTTGCAAGAAAATCACTTACATATATGAAGAAATCATGTGCAAACCCTAGTTGTAAACCTTCCTTGGAGAGAAATGCCAAAAGATGCCAAAAATATCCTTCCAATAACAAGTGTGCCTCACTTAGAAAGAAAATATACCCTAGGAGGGCGCAAAAATCAGACCTCACAAGTGTGAGTGAGTTGTGTTATGTCCAAATGAGGGAAAACATCCTCAATATATAGCATTCTCATGACCTTTAATTAAAATTAGGTCATTTGAATAGCTGACAAGGCTAATAACCAAAAATCATATTTTTTTACATTAAACTGCTAAATGAAAACCCTAAATGAGCAATAAGCAAGACATCTAGCCCCTTTGAGGGAGACGTTGGTCCTTTTTAGGGAAAAACATAGCACTATATGACAAACGTTGGCCCTCCCTGGGCCTCCAAACTCTGCCACACATGCCAAAATGCTCTGTCAAGGTGCCATACACTGGAGGTGATGTCATGGCTCCTAGATGACGTCTTAGGGCATCAGAAAGGACATGTTCCACCTGTAGTGGGTCAACCCCCCTGGGCTTGGCTCAGCCAAAGCATCTTGGATGAAAATTTCCTCCTTCTTCCCTCATGCAAAGGCTCGATCAATCATTGTCATTTCTCTTCCCCTGATGAGGTCCCAACAACCATCTGATGGGCTCTTCAGCCCCATGGAGGTCCAAACTAATCATCTCCCCATGTGTACCGGTCCACTTGGTAACTATCCGTCGGGCATGGTCCTTCACATCAAAAACTTTGCCCTCCATGGGCTCATTAGTCCTAGGGATCATAGCAATGTCAATCATATTTCATCATTCATTTTATCAAATGCATGCATAAAACCCCTAGCATATCATCCAATAGCTCAAAGACATTAGAATGACCTACTATACAAAGCTCAAGAAAAAGACAAAATGCCTTATTGGGTCAGCATCCATAAGAAAAGGAAAGTTTCCAGAGGATATCATCCAAGCCATGTAACATGAGGTGGTGTAGTCAAAGGATTTCCAAACATAGTGAAAGACAGGGGTGATATTATCCGTGGCCCGTGGGTGCCTTTGTAGGAGGCGAGTTGTACCTGTCATGGATGCAAATTATTTCCAAGCCCTTTATTGCCTTTATTCTTTCTTTTCTTTATTTTTTTTTCTTTCTTTTTATTTCAAGGTCTAACTAGAGGACACTACCTTGGCATGGTGACCAGAGATGACAGTGTTACCCACAAGTACTTTCACAGAGATGATAAGGCTGGCTCGTGATGAGACCCCCTTTCCTTTGGCCATGCAACCAAAGGTCACTACCCTGGTGTGGTAACTAGATAATGGCAATGTCACACTGCTAGGTACCCATGAACATAATGGGTTGGTTCATGATGAGACCCCCCATCCTCTTGGCTAGGTCTTGTTTTGTCATTTTTCTTCGGGTCCCTCTTGTTTCTTGTTGAGAGCCTTTTTATTGCCTTCTCAGGGATCCCTGGATGAGGCATCTCTAGGTTTTATTATTTATGGCTTTTATCTCTTTCCAGCCACTCTTACCTCTTGGGCCTTTAGCCCCTTCTTCCCACAAGATAAGGTGTTACCCCACAAATAGGTCATCCTAATGTCCGGACTAGGGGAATGGGATAGATGAGTGGGAGATAAGATGTAAGAGTGATGACATGATGGGAGTGGACGATGGCTCTTCAAAATCCCCCCTGGTGGCTAACCAAAACCTATGGGTACAAGCTTGCTAGGGTACCCTGTCGATCCCCCCAACCATGGTCAAGTGGGTTAATGTAAGATCCAAGCAGTCATCAGAAATGAAAGGAATTTGAAGCATATATTTGAAGGTTATAATGATCAAATACGACACATACCATGATACCTGGACCAATTACCTCATGGAGCAAGAGTCTTCTCCGATACAAGTCCAATTCGAAGGTGATGGATGTTACTGCTGCTGACAGGACAAGTATGATGAAGAAGAAGAAATATGGGCCCTCCGGGGCCATGCTCAAGTCAATCCTGCTCTCGGTACTCCATGTCTAGGACCTGTGGGCCTCGAGACATGATCTCCTAATTATCCCTAGAAATCAGGGATAATATTACCCACCTACATACCACCTCTGAGTGGCGCAGTAAATCAATATAGCATGCCCAGAGATTTCGAGTACACCTTGGTCACTGTGAACCTCCCGAAGGGGATCCATGAAGTTTGAGTAGACCAAGACAAGATTGCAGTGTTGAAGTTCAATGCCCTTAACCTCGGCAATAAAAAATTCTATAACATGCTCGCCCCACATAAGTACCTGACCAGAATGAAGGGGAAGAATTCAAAATCAATCCCCCATACGTGGACCCATAACCTCGCGCAGTCCACCCTGTTGAATGTTATGAAGATCCCACACTTTGAAAGACACCAGGAAGTGAATTCCTGTATCAAGTTTTTGATTTCTTGTTACCATGGTGGCTATTTGTGGCTAGACTACCGTATCACAGTTGATCTAATGTTGATCAATTGAATCATAGGGTTGAGTATGCAGGGACCTGATCCACATGATTTTTAGCTAGGAAAATCCATGGATCGTGCTCTAGCACAGAGGATCAAGGACACCTATGGTGATGTCAAGAAGGGGATGCGAGGCTACAAGCTAGATTCTATCCAGAGTGGCGCAGTGCACCTCGCTTGTCAATTGATTGCAGGGAAGTTAGTAAGAAAGAATTGACCTACCCAAGTCACCAACTTTGTAGTCGACCTCGCACTTAAGTGCACGAAAGGCCTACAAATGAACTGGGTGAAGTACCTGGTGAATCAATTGGAACTAGACTGCATAGAAGAACACGATCAAGGTTAAAAATTCCATTTTAGTTGGCTATTTATCCTTATTGCATTCATCACCCGTGAGATGTCAGAAGGTGAAACCTTCCCTGACATCGAGCCATTTGAGCCACTGGTCGCAAAGTTCAGTACACTTTGGTATTCCAACGATATGAACAAATAGTGGCAGTCAAATGTTGTTTTTGATACCTACTACGATCAGCTGAAGAGATCCATCTAGTCCAAGCCTCACATGACTCCGAACACTCTACACCGGTTTCAGCAATTGATGAATTTCAACATAGATCGACATTTCATTTACATTACAGTGCACACCAATGAACATAAGAAACAAATTCAATCCTACTACAATCTGACAAAGGAGGACTTGGAGGAGATTACTAAGGAATGATTCATTGACCTCCTTATCCCCACCAACCCCACAGAGATATCTGACATTGACAACCCAGAAGCTACGCAGGATACACCCAGACCTAGTAGGACAAAGAAGACGAAAGAGGTCCAAGTATTAGATAGTGCATCCATGAAGACTTCTTCCATATCACTAGAGCAAGGAGGTGATGGAAAAGAGTTAGATGGAAAATAATTTGAACATATGTAAGGAGACGAGGTTTATCCCCTAAACAAGAGGAAGGGTTCACCTCTAAAACCTTCTTCGCAGAAAAAATCGAAATCCTCCATGAGCAAGATGCAGACTTTCCTCACCTCTGACGACTTTGACTTCCTCATAGCATCCATGAACGATGATTCACTAGAAATAGCAGAAAAACAAGGGGCCAAGAAGGAAGTAATGTATGATAGATTGATATCAAACTCCGAGGGGTACAACAGGCACTACAGTCTAGTCGTGCAGTCTCCATTATGCCTCTACCATTGGGAACACCAGAGCTGGGAGACAAGCCAACCCAACTTCACTGATTAGATGATATAGTCAAATATTTCCTTCAACGAGTACAAGAGGAAATAGAACAAGCCACCTAGGATTTGATGCAATTACAAGGAGTACTTGTAGAACAACACCGAGTTACAGAACGGGAAAATATTTCCCTCCAAGCGAAGTTTGACGAATAAAAAGAATAGGTACAGCAAGGAAATGAACAGTTGCTCACCGAGCAACTCGAAGTAAAGGATGTGGTCAACAAAGAACTTCACTCTGTGACAGTCATAGAAATAAAGGTAGAATATCAAGTTCCACAGCAAGTAGAGCAACTTGAAGAAGTGATCCAGCAACTATAACAACACATCGTATACTTAGAACTATGTGCAGTGCCCGAGACCCCACAATATGTGAAGGACCAAAGAGAAGCAACTACCAGGAGTACAATTGAGAGACTAGAGGCCCTTGCTATGGAATACAAGAAGCTGAGTGATCACAGTGCCCTGACATATGAGCAACTCACTGAGAGTCTAGAATTAAGAGCACTGGAGTCGCAGCTCCAAGACGCAAAGTATCAAGCCGAAACGATACAAGCATAGTTGAAGCTCATGTCAGCTACAGAAAGAATGAAGAGATCTCAAGAGAAATGGATCACCCAGCAGCAGATTCATGTTATTTAGAGAAGAGATATGGAAGTAACTCATAGACTCCAACCTGTACAAGATAAGGCCTACCAATTGTTCACAAAAGTTGAAGGCCAAGGAGCAGAAATAGGGCAGGTTGTTAATGCAGTTGAACAATTCCTAGAAGGACTTATGAGTGATGCAGTCATCTAAGATTTTGTTGAACAAGAGGTCATAGCACAACAACAAGCTGAATAATCTCGAGCCCAGCCCGAGGCTTTCGAAGAAAAACTTCCTACATCAGAGTGACTCGGAACGATTCATAGGTGAGTGTTGGGGGCCTATTGGCCCTCGACCAAGTTTTGAGAGATCCTTGGTCAATTTTTACCATTTTGGACTTCGACATCCTGTCGAAGGCGGAGTGCAAGATGAAGCAGAGATCACGGGATCTTGGCCCCTTTTTGGGTACCTTTTGGGATTTGGGAATATGTAACAGGTATGGGAATGTCAGCCCATGGGTTTACCCATGCTTAGGCCTATTTTGTAATATATAAATAGATGTCTAGGTGATGTAAGGATATAGAGAAAAGAGGCATCTATGTGATGTTTTGCTAAGTGCAAGTGTGGATTGTAAATTCTTTGTGCAGATTGTGAGAGACTTGTAGAGCTAAGTGCAAGTGGTTGTAACAGGCTATGAAGGTTTTTGTGTTGTAACACAAGGAAGGAGGATCTAGAAAGGTGTGCAGATATCTTGTCCTATGCGAAGTAAGGATTTTGTGGATCTGTGCATGTATATTATTGAAGAATCTAGAAAAGAAGAAGAGTTGGTGGATGTAGCCCCGGGGTGCGGGTGAACCACGTATATGTTGTGTTTCTCTGCTTTGTGTGATGTGTTGGTGTACTTATGTTTTATCTGCTAAGTGCTTGACATAGATAGATAGATATATCTGTTTATACTTTGTTCTTATGATGAATTTTGATGCTAGATCTAACCTCTGTGAACTTTCTTAGTGCTTGAATCTGCTAAATCTGATCCAATTCCTTATGCTAAGTGCTTAGATACATTAGATCTAGGTGAATGTTGTGATGCTCTGTTTTATATACGAAGTAGATATTGGTTAAATATTGATGACGGTTTACTATTGAGTGCTCTGTTAAACACTAGAATCACATATATGTGTCCCAGCTAAGGTTTCATACATCTAAGTACTACAACCACCCCTTCCTCTACCTCGGGTGAGACTTCATCTGCTTCACAGGTGTTTCTGAAAGGGCCAGTATTTAGGGTTTTGTTGGTGCATTGGTGTAGCATTGAACCCTGGGTCTGCTCCTATGCCAACAAAGAAATACCATCAAATGTGAATCACTTCAGAGTATTTGGAAGAAATTTCTACATCAAAAGAGAAGATGGTAGAATTGGAAGGGTTGACTCTCGTGTGGACAAAGGAGTACTTGTTGGTTACTTAAGTATAAGGAAAACATACAAGTGTTACAAATCTGAGATTGAACAAAGTTATGAAAAGAATCAATGTAACAATTGATGAAACAGGTGGAAGAGAATCAAAGGAAGAATCAAATGAATCAGTGGAATAACTTTATGAAGAATAAACAAAAGATAAAGAATAAGTAGAAGGGGAACTTAAAGAAGAAGTCTACATTGAACAACCAGAAGGGTTTCAGTTGTTAGAGAATGTAGATTATGTGTGTAAATTGAAGAAGGCCTTGTATGATATAAAATAGACTTCTAGAGCATGGTACTCTAGAATGGATAAATATCTACAACAGGCAGGGTTCAGAAAAGGAATTGCAGACAACAACCTCTACATCAAGGTAACTCAAGATGGTATTTTATTAATTGAAGTTTATGTTGATGATATTATTTTTGGAAGTATCAATGATAGGTTAAGCCATAAATTTGCAAAGGATATGTAAAATGAATTTGAAATGTCATTACTCAAAGAACTATCCTTCTTTATGGGTCTTCAGATACATCAAAGAAACCGAGGAAATTTTATTTCTCAAACTAAGTATATCAAAGAAATGCTAAAGAGGTTCATAATGAAAGATTGCAAACCAATTACCACTCCTAGGAAAACCAATTGCAAGTTGAGAAAATATGATGATTCAAAGTCTATAGACCAAAGGACATACACTTCAATGATTGGTAGCTTACAATATGTGACAACATCCAGACCAGATGTAATGTATGTAGTTGGACAGGTGGAACGATTTCAAGCAGCACCAAAGAAATTGCATGTCTTAGCAGTGAACAGGATTTTCAGAGATCTCAAATGAGCAAAAGATTTTTGATTATGGTATCCAAAAGGAAAGGATCTGTCACTTATTTCTTACACATATGCAGATTGGGCAAGTTTTATTGATGACCAATAAAGCACCAGTTGAGCAGCATTCTACTTGTGTGAGTATTTAGTATATTACCTAAACAAGAAACAATCATCAGTAACTTTATCTACAATCAAAGAAGAGTATATTGTAGTAGAAAGATGTTGTACATAGGTTTTATGGATGAAACAAACTATGAAAGATATACAGGTTGAGTATGATGAGCCCATTCCAATCTATTGTGATAATAAAAGCTCCATCAGTATCTCAAAGAACCCAGTGATCCACTCCAAGACGAAGCTGTTGGCAAATATTGAACAAGCAACGAATGTGTATTGATGGTTGTTGTCATTGATGGCAACAGCGGAGTTGGCGTGCAGAAGAGAAGGAAGACAGAAATCCACAACCACAGGATCTCATTCAAATTTCCCGAAAGAACGAGGGCCGTCAGATCAGATAGAAACTGCGAGGGAGATATTCCATCGGGAAAAGCCAAGGTGAAATCCCGATTGAATCTGGACCGTCAAATCCAGAAAGGATCAGGACCGTTGATCACAGCTCTGTACGGATCGGGGTTTGGGACTTTGAAATGTCCAAATCA
>ML803306.1:213671-233881 GCA_009831015.1 Picea engelmannii | reverse complement strand
GACATACCAAAGTTTGAAGGAAAGGCAGGGGATGACCCCGCCAACCATGTCATGACCTTTCATCTATGGTGTTCTTCCAATAGCATTATGGATGATTCCATCAGACTGCGATTATTTCAACGCACACTCACTGGCCCATCAGCTAAATGGTATGTCGAAGAAAAATCAGGGTCCCACACAACCTTTGAGTCCTTGGCCAAAGCATTCTTGACCTTTTTTCAATTACCCATCCACCATGACAACGGTCTAGAACTACTGTCTAACTTCAAACAGACCTTAGCCACCCACCTCACTGACCACATTCATGGGTGGCGTAGGCGATGTAGTTTGTGTAAAGCAGAAACCACCAAACAACAGTGCCTTGACTGGTTTCTTAGATCACTTGTCTCTCTCCTTGGAAAGGATGTGGCTTCCACCTTCCCGCAATATGAAGAAGAAGCTATTAGTAAATCCCAACAGTATGACCTTATTTATGCACAGTCAGGATACTTATACATGGTACTTCCAGATCTTCCAAAACCTGTGCCATTTGGTCAAGACAAACCTAGGATGTCTCACTCAACAGACGGACTAATAGGTACCACCACACACCATGGTCCACAAACCCAACCACCACCGATGTATGGAACACCTCAATACCCGCCGGCCTATGGGGGCACTCCTTATTACCCCCCACCCCCTTATCAACAGCCATATCCTGTTGCTATACCTCCACCCATCAGTGGACCTCCACCGGCACCTCCCATACATCCCCCTATTCCCACAAACAGTGGTACCCCCTCAACATCAGCTTATAGTACTAGCGAAATCACTATGCCTTCCTATGTACCTTATGGATCGGTACCACCACAAAATCCATACTTCCCGTTTCCGGGTCCTCCACAACCCCTGGTTCCCCCACATCCTCATGCGGGGGTCAATTTTGTTCAACCCTCTACTGCTCAACAATACCAAAATTTTGAACAGTTGAACATGGCCAACCCAACTCATCCTTCAAACAATGCCAAGAAGAAAGGACGGAACAAGAATAATAACAATTCTGGTCAAGGCGGGAATCAACCCCCACAGCACCAACCCACTGGGGGAAACCCAAACCAAGGGAACCAAAACCCCCAAGGGGGAAATAACAACAAACGCCCAGGGAGAAATAATGTTAAAACCATCCATCCTTGTGATATTTGTGGAAATTTTGGTCATTACACTCACCATTTCCCCCATATCATTGATTTCAAACGGTTGAAAGACTCGGGGAGTCTTCCCCATACCCCTGCACAAACTGCCCCTCAACAGGCGCCACAACAGTATGTGCAACAACCCCCTCCCACTGTGCTGCAAAATCCTATCCCACATCAAGGGGTGATAAACACCCAACAAGACACGCAACATCCCCCACCTCAGGTGGGTCAATACCACAACCCCAACAATCCAGCAGAGTGAGCGATTCTCCTCACCAGTGAGGAAGAAATTCTTCTGCAAACACGCAATCGTCAATATCAGACACCAGCTGAGTCTACCCCTATCTCTCTAGAGACAAACCCTACACCGACAGGACCCCCGTTGGTGATCCCTCGCCCTTCCGCCGAACCACCACTTTGCATCCCTCGCATCCCCTTGCGAAGGAATGTACAGAACCCACAGGCTAGGGCCGCTCATAATTACAGCCTAGTAGACGACTTAGCGCAATCCCCAGCTGCCATGTCAGTCTTGGAAGTCCTCCAGACTTGTCCTACACAATGGAAATCACTGCTTTCCACCTTGGGGGTAATCGACC
The DNA here is from genome assembly GCA_009831015.1 of Picea engelmannii. Classification (NCBI taxonomy): domain Eukaryota; kingdom Viridiplantae; phylum Streptophyta; class Pinopsida; order Pinales; family Pinaceae; genus Picea; species Picea engelmannii. The sequence continues at coordinate 232,110 of ML803306.1, read as the reverse complement.
CTGCAGATACTCGACTTATCACCTTTGATCTAGACAACAACGAACCTCGTCTTCCCGCCCTGGACGCTATTCAAATACCAATAAAAATACGGAACATCACAGTCCATCGGTGTATCATCGATGAGGGGGCATCTACATGCATCATGTCCAAAACAGTATGGCAGAAAATTGGTTCCCCGGAACTCATACCGTCCGCCATCACATTAAGAGCTTATGACGGATGACCATCATCTCCTGAAGGGATCTTCCAACATGTCCCCGTTGAACTCGGAGGCAAAACCATTCTCATTGATATCGAAGTTATCGATGCCCCACTCGATTACAATATCTTGTTTGGACGTAGCTACATGTATGCTACGAAGGAAGTGGCATCTTCCATCTTTCGGACAATCATGTTCCCTCACAATGGGAAGATTGTGACCATCGACCAAGTCTCACATTATGAGCCTAACCCATCTGCCAATCTCGATAACATTCTTCCCCTTATTCACACAAACTAGGACACCTACCCACTCGTAGAGATGGGTCCTGGGATTTTCAAAGACCCATCCTTATTAGGGACATACCATGGAGCACCACCACTCCTTCCCCCTAATCAAGTATGTGTCGTCTCATCTAACGGAACTCACACAGAGGATGCTCTTCCTCCTCAGGAGGTTTCAGTCATTCTTGACGTCTCAATAGTCACAGAACCACTCCAGCCGGAGCCTCCTGCGCACTCGTTGGACCCAACCGTCCACGAATCTACATCCCCTCAGGGGCATAGTCCCAGTCGGGAGACAGTTCCCCAACCCCTCACTCAAATTCCCTTGTTTTACCCTCCACCCAGTATAGAAGCTTTCCAGGTAGCCGCAATGCTCACACTACCTAATATGGTGTTAGCAATCCCAGTGTGGTATTTACATCCACCTAAGATGGTCCCTCACCCATCCCTTCCTCCACAGGAAGGCTTCCCCATGACAATTCTCGTCCTCACCCCCACTACCCCCATACTCCCTACCCCCCCTGCTCCAGCTGGGGGCAGGAGAAAGAATAAGGATCCCACATCTCCACTTCCTCCACGCATCCCACCACCTTGCGCACTATGTGAGAAAGAGGGTCACCAAACCAACAACTACCCATCACTACCAAAATTACAGAATTTGATTCCCCTCAATCACACTCCCACAACACCCATCACTATTGCTAGTCCTAGTTCTACCACCCAACCTTCCAGTAGTAAAAGGTTAAGGACCAAATTCGTGTGGACTATCTGTTCTGAGTATGGCCATTACACCCATCATTGCCTAGCACTGCCACGTTTCCGGTAGACATTAGCTGTTGTACGCTAGATCTTTCAGAACGACCCATGCCCTACTACGTCCTCTACAACAAACATCACTGACATTCGTTATGTCACCACTTCAGTCAATAAACATTTGAGATGCCCTTATTCTCTCTGCGATTCGTTGGCTCATTTTACATACCAATGTCCTATGATCCTTGCATATAGGCAACATCAATTCGCCCTGCGTCACCAACTCGCAGAAGCAATAATTAACATTACCTCGCCACTCGAGGCTCTTCAGGTCATTTCGCCTGAACCTGAGGCACTCCCAATGCCTCCTTGGTTCTTAGATGACGTATCTGAGGATTTACCCCGTAACCCACCCAACTCTCTTGCTCGTTCCCCTACAGAAACTCTTCACCCAACCACCCCGAATACCCCTCAGTACTTCAACATATGGTTTATGTCGAGTGAACCCTCACCGTCTCCTAGCATTACCCCCTATGTTTCTTCAGCAAGGGGCAATCAAACTATCACTGAGATCACTCCTCACGATCCATTATATTCCCATCGTTTCCAATGCGACGAAGAAATACTGGAAGAGCTACAACGCCCAGACTCTCCCTGGGCCGCACTACACCATCGTGCACTCTTCCTTCCACAGGAAGCCCTCATTCCTCCTAGCTAAAACCCCATTTACGCGGTCGAAACCAAATATTTTCTCCCATCCGGGCCTATCGATTGGTTCAACAATCCCATTCTGGCACCTGACGCTTTTGAAGAAGGTAATCTGACCAACATTTCCCCCACCATAAAAATCGACATTTCCATTAAACAGGGCATTGTCGAAGAAATCATCGTTGGAGCTGCTTGCACTCCTCAGGAAATCGCTGCATATAAATCCCTCTTCCAGGAATATCGGGATATTTTCGCCTGGTCATACACAGAAATGCCTGGCCTCGATCCTTCTATTGTCAAACATCGCATCGACACCTGGCTGGACATCACACCAGTTCGTCAGAAACAACGACCACTACACCCATCCAAGGCCGCGACTATCAAAGCCAAAATTGATAAATTACGTACGGCCAGATTTATTTATCCCATCGCTTATACTTCATGGGTTTCCAACCCTGTACCCGTCGAAAAAAAACAGAGCACTATCCGCGTTTGCACCGACTTTCCAACACCTTTCATCTCAATAACGCATGTCCCAAAGACAACTTTCCAACGCCTTTCATCGATCAAATTATCGACGACTGAGCCAGCCACGAGGCTCTCTCCTTTATGGACGGATTCTCTGGCTATAACCAAATTCAAATCCACTGATCAGTACAAAACCGCATTCATTACCCCGTGGGGTACTTTTGCATATCGTTTCATGCCTTTCATCTTAAAAAACATTGGCGCAACTTTTCAACGGGCCATGACATACATCTTCCACAATCTGGCTGCCATCATCCTCTCCTACTTGGATGACCTCACCGCTCGATCCAAGAAATGCACCCAACACCTCAATGATTTACGAATCATCTTCCAACGGTGTCGTCAGTACACCATCCGCTTGAACCCTCTCAAGTGTGTGTTATGTGTCACCGCAGGGCGCCTCCTTGGTTTTATCATTTCCCAAAATGGTATTTGCATGGACCCCATTAAATTCAAAGCTATCACCAAAATTCCAGCTCCTCAGAATTTACGACAACTTCAGAGTCTACAGGGAAAAGCTAACTTTCTTAGACGCTTTGTTCCTAATTACACCATCCATGCACATGGTTTCCTTTTCTTACTACGTCACGACATCCCTTTTCATTGGGACAACTATGCCCAATAGTCATTTGACGATCTTAAAAAAACACTTTCAAATGCACCTTTGATTAGTGCACCTGACTACAATCACGACTACATCCTCTACGTATCAGCATCAGCGGTATCATTAGCCGGCGTCCTCGTCCAGCTCGGAGATGATAATCGTGAACATATCATTTACTAAGTTAGTAAGAACCTCTCAGGACCACCCTTGAAGTACAAACACGAAGAGAAACTTGCTCTTGCAGTTGTCCTCATAGTCCAGAAACTGCGCCGTTACATTCTGCTTCGCACCACCAAGGTCATCGTAGACTCCAACCCTATGCAGTATTTGCTCATTCGTCGACAAGTTAATGGAAAATTCGCTCGATGGATCGTTATCCTTTAGGAATACGACCTCAAGTTCTCCACACCTTAGAGTAAGAAGGCCCTCGTTCTTTCCGAACTTGTCACGGCCCTCCCCTCTGACACACCCAGTGCCCTCATCAACACTGACTTTCCTGACGAACATCTCTTTTACATCGCTTCCAATGATCCTTGGTATGGCGACCTTCTCGTCTACCTACGAACTCAAAATTTCGGTAACCACTTATCACGAGATGATCGTCGGTGCATTCGCCATCAGGCCCCTCGCTATCTCCTCATCGGAGACATCTTATACCGGAGGGGCATCGACACCATCCTTCGTCGCTGCCTGACTATTGACGAGGATGACAGAGTCTTAAACAAATGCCATAGCGGAACATGTGGGGGCCATCTTTCAGGTATATCCACCGCTCAAAAGATTATCCGAGCCGGTTATTTTTGGCCTACCCTGTTTCATGATTGCATTCATGCCATAAAACGATGTGAGCAATGCCAGCTCTATGCCAACAAAGCCCGCACTCCCCCTGCTCTTCTTCACCCAGTCATTACTGCAGGCCCCTTTTGTAAATGGGGCATCGATTTTATGACTTGTAATCCCCCCTCCAGCAATGGTCACAAATACATTGCTGCCATCGTTGATTACTTCACCAAATGGGCCGAAGCTATGCCCACTGCAGTGCGTTTTTTCTTTAACCACGTCATATCCCATTTTGGAGTACCACTCCAACTTGTTTTTGACTATGGGAAACACTTCGAGAATGAGATATTCGTCGAAATCTCATCTCGGTTAGGCTTCTCTCACGAGTTTTCCTCACCATATTACCCTCAGTCAAATGGACAGGTCGAGGCAGTGAACAAAGTCCTCAAGACCATGTTACAGTGCACCGTTAATAAACATAAAACAAATTGGCATCATATGTTATTTTCCACGCTATGGGCTTATCGAACGGCAGTAAAGACTACTACAGGTTTAACACCATTTCATTTAGTCCATGGGGTCGAGGAAACTCTTCCCATCGAGTGCGAAATTCCCACCCTACGCACCGCAATTGAGCTTTTACCTGACACTGCTCCAATGGAGAAGCACTTGCTGAACTTGGAGTCACTGTATGAAGATCGTCGATCTTCATTACAGCACAACGAGGTAGCTAAAAAATGATCCAAGGCTACCTTTGATCACCATGTCAACCTTCGGTCATTTCGCGAAGGCGACCTCGTCTTGGCCTATGATATCGCCCATGATACCTTTGGCCATGGAAAATTCGAATCACTTTGGAATTTCCCTTGCATCATCCAACATTGCCTCACCAAAGGTGCATACATACTGGCCCCCCCCGAAGGCCTATCACTCAAGGAACCCATCAATGGGTTATACCTCAAGAAATTTTATGCTTAAACGTAGTCATACTACTTTAGGTTATTTTCCTTTTTAGCGTTTTTTAATATTTTTTCTCCTACCCTCTCGTCTAAACTATCCTTTGTGCTATTGACAGATGCTTCCTCCACCAGCTTACCACATCAGTTACACTGACGGTGCCAGCCGTTGGACACAAAATCTTGCTTCGGCTGCTTGGGCTCTCTACACCCCCTCACATGAAATGCTACATTCAAGCAGCATATGTTTGGGACCAGCAACCAACAACCAAGCCAAATACACTGTGGTCATTGGCCTCCTGATCGACGCCCAACGTCATCATATTCGCCACCTTAGCGTCTTCCTCAACTCTCAACTAGTCATTCTCCAGCTCAACAATGTTTACCGTGTACACGATCCGTGCCTCTTTCGCAAATACCTGCAGGTTAGATTGTTATCTCGACATTTTGATTCCATTACATTTACACATATTCCAAGACAATTGAATCAAACAACAGATCAAATAGCTAACATGGTGTTAGATTGGCATATATCACATCAAGCTACACATACATAACACATTTCATACATCCTATCACAACATATAGATAGAATAAACATCATCATCATCAACAAAAAAAATACATGTAGACAACATCAGGATCTCAAATAATGTATACTCATATATATATAAAGGCCTCTCCGTCCATGCGAATGTTTACATACAAAAATACATATGCCCGCAAGCCAGTGCCACACCTCGGTACAAAAAACCAGTATACATCATACATATACCACAAAAAACCAGTATACATCATACATAAATCAGGGTGCCTCTATCGCACCCCCACTTGCTCCTCCCTCAGGAGGAGGTGGTGGCCCACCCCCACATGCCCCAGGAGGTGGTGGAGGACCACCCATAGGACGCTCCTGCCCCAGCGGTAGGTGTCCACTGGTCATGGCGGCAAGCACAACTACTCGTTGCACTATAGACCGCCATGGTGGCGGTACTCCTATACACTGTTCCAAGAATGCCTCATCCTAGATGCATATCCACATGCCCTCAGGAACGTCATGTAACACCGTCTCCAGACGACGACGTATATCATCAAAATCAACTTCGACCACCACCGGAGGAGCGTGTGATGGCCCCGCTCCAGGATCATCGAATCGGTGCCTCCTTGCTACCCTCTCGGGCTCTGCTGGTCTCCCCACGGCCTCATCCTGTCGACACCTCTCTCCATGCGGAAGTCTCTCCGGCTCTCACTGAACCGACGCTCTCTGCATCTCCACCTCGAGCCCACGAGGTGCCACATCTGCACATGCACAAAACAACAAACAAATGATCATATCAGCATCTATATCACATATGAATTGATATCTCAAATGATAACATAAATCAAAAACATACACAATACTCAACATACCTCGATGATCAAAAACCTCCCCCGGAGGCAGTACCATATCTGGTTCCCACCATATCTGTGCTGAAAAATAATGACCACCTTCGCCACCACCGTGGCGAACCAAAACTGTAGACCACCACCTCAAACGCGGCTCTCGTGCCCCCGGCATCTCTAGCATAACCCTTGGGCATAGCATCGGCACCCTCTCTAAAAACCAGGCTACCAGGATAGAACCAAACGCAAACTCCCCTATACCTGTGGATCAACAACGGTCCAACTGCGCGATCATCTGTGCATGCAGTGTCAAACCCCATGCGAACCACTCACGGCCCACCACCACCCTCTCCAGCACCAACAGCTAGCCACCACTAATCCGTTGGGTCGCAAGTGACCCATAGACACGAACAATCATCGCCGCTATGAAACGATGCGCCAGGGAGTCTATAGCACTAACAGTCACTACAGTCCCAGACATGAAGTTCTCGCCTGAGAAATATCGCTTGACAATCGTCCCCAGGGTTGTATCCCTCGGCAACACAGGCTCGGCAGGTAGGGGCGTTCCCTAGAAGGGGAGCCCAGTCAAAAAATATACATCCTCCACCACAGTGAAGGGGATCTTCTCTCCTCGCACGAGGAAGCAATGCAGCTCCAGACTCCACATCTGGAGTAGGAACTAGAGTAAGTACTTCTGTGCCCGTATCAACGGGCACTCAAAAAACTTTAGCAACCCACAGGCTGCTAAAGTTGCTCGCACCGCAGGCCCCGCATTGGCCACAGCATCTCGCAACTGGGCCCAGTCTCTCTCACGCCACCGCACATCCATCACCCCTGTTGGAAACCTACAATCAACATAGAGTCTTATATCATCTCAGATACCCATCAACAGCATCAAACAGACTCATTTTCTACCCTTAAAAACTTGCCTCAAAGGCGTGGTTTTTTCACCCGCAGGTGCACATACATGCACGCATGTTCACTATATAGACGTGCATCTATGCGTGCCTATTCACTGCACAGGTGCGCTTTTGAGTGCACCTGTTCATCATACAGGTGTGCCCAAGTGCGCACCTGTCCAACCCACAGGCGCGCACAAGTGCGCGCCTGTTCAACTCACAAGCGCGCCCCTTGGGTGTGCCTTAAATTCTCTCTCTCGCGCACCCATGCGTGTGTAATCGATGGACAGGTGCGCATGTATGTGCACCTTCCACCGAATCACCCACACATGTGGGCCCAGACCCCAGACAAATTCCCCTAATTACCCCGGTACGCCCCCCCATACCAGCCCTGCCCAAAAATTGAAAGCCTATTTCTATGCAGGATGATTAGAGCACTAACCTGATGCTCGCACAATGTCGATCAGATCCCTCGTGCTCCCTAAAACTCCAAATCTCCTCTGCAATATGCTCATCCAGTCACTGTGGAAGAAGTTACAAATGAGGTGGCAATGTGGGCCCTACAGCTATATATAGGCCTTTTGCCAAACTTCCACTCACCATTCCGGGAGCCCAAGGTGTCCATTTTTCAAACCGTCTTTAGCCACGGGATCAGCGTCCCACCACCTACATCATAGCTGTCCCTGGGTCACTTTTCATCCTGAGCCCCTGGGGTGACTTTTTTCATATCATGGTCAGGTACGCACGCGCATTGTCACATTTGTCAAATACATGCTCATATCTTTGATTCTCTTCAGATATTGTTTTCTTTGGGTATTTGGTTGTTATGTGCGCAGGTACTTGCTCATCGGTCATCTACATCATCCCTTCAGGTATATATTCATCACTAGCATGTAGTCTCTCCCACTATCTTGCATTTACATTCCCAGTCACACCCGTTGATATTGACCTTTAGGATCCTCATTCCCGGCTCTGCAGTACCCACACCTCCATTTTGCATCTTCGGTGTTGTACCTTGGTAGCATTCTCACCCACATGAGTTGTCCCATTCATAGCACCTTTTTGGCACTTTTTGACACTCATGCTATTCTTCATTACCCTTTAGGGATGGGAGTCCCTGTAGTCTTTCATCATGTCGTGAATCAACCACATACTCCTCCTCATTTTTCTAGATTCCCATATGGACTCCCAGATCATCTCTTTATGGTTCTATTCTTTTTACCTGCACCTCCGCAGGATCATGAACCCTCCATTTCATCCACCATCGGTTTGCCCATCTGCGAACCTATCTTCATTTCACCTACCTCATACAGAAACTCACCAATGGGGCCCCCACCCTTCATCAATTTTCCAAGAAATTTCTACCCTCCCTGGGGCACCTGTTTCTGTATTTGTACATTTCCCCCAAATTATTCATTATTTATTGTATAAACGCCTTTATTTTCAGTCATTACATTTTCTTTTGTTGTCACCGTTGGTGACTTGCTTCCTTTTTTGGCCACACGCAACCCATGTCACCCTTGGTTGGAGCATTGCTTCTCATCTACCCTTGCCGGCATCGTCCATATCTTCATAGTACTTCACAGGTCACTTACCTCTACCCTCTAAATTTGTTCACCTTGTCCCGCCTCTGGCACAACTTATCCTCGGTCTTAGCATCCCCCTGACACTCGACCTTGTCACATGGTTGCGGCCACTCATTTTCTCATACACCCTCCAAACGAGGGCAGTCTTGAGTCTTCCCACTTTTTGACTTCGTCCATGTACCTCTGCCACTTCCTTACCTCAGTAGATTCTATGAAGCCCTTTGCTTCTGGGAGTCGCGTTCCCCTTTTTTCGACAGTAGCACACTTTTTCCATAAGGGTGACAGTATCTTGATTCTCATTCTCCATTCAATGAGAAATCTCGGATGGCACAGGGTGAAAAACCATTTTCTCCCTGCTGTCGTTGGCCCCCATAACATTCGACACCAACACTTTCTCATGTTATGGTGGGTCTTACCTTGTGACTATTTCAGTTCTTTTTATCATTTGCCAAAGACCTCTGAACCTGGTAGGGCCATCAATGCCCACATCATCGTCGTTGCTTATTACCGCGATCATTGCCTATTGTTCAGAGTATATTCCTTTGCAGAATTGTGTTTTGCCTTTATCATCACCGCCCCCGAGGGCGCTACAGTTATCTACACCAACACTTCCGTCATCTTTTTTCAGAGTTACATAACACGAGCATGGGGCATGCCCACCTCGTTTGTACACAGTTGTATATTGTTACACACCTTATGGAAGGTCGGGTTCTACCGGTTCCTTTCTTCTCCAACGGATTTCTCTAAATGGTCTCACTATTGCTCTCTCTTACAACAACATTCTCAGTAGAAGAAACATTGATGGATTTTGGCTATACATTTGCTCCTAACCTCATCCATCAGGGGGAATCTGTTATCACTGAAATTTCATCCGCACATGGCGACAAGAACTCAGCATCATCAAACAGGAATGAAGTCATTCATGGCAATGAATTAATTTCACAGCATTGTAAAAGGGTCAAAAACTATACAAAGTAACCAAAAATTAAAGGGGCGCTTTACAGAAGCTGGGTGCGCGCGCATATGCACGGAACAGGAACGTACAATGCACGCATGCGTGCACGATGCGCGGTTGTTGGCACAAAAACCAGCGCACCTGCTAAACGACGCATTTATGGAATTGGTCGGCCTCCCAACCACTTATGGATCAGCTCCCAAGCCGATTTGACTCCCAAATCTGAGATGAATCCGCATGGTAGGTTGGTCAAAGACCTAATTAAGCCCTAAAGAGCCCCTTTTCACACCTCAAAGGAGTTACATAATCACCCAATGCTATGCTATAAAAATCCATGAGGAAACATCATTTTCTCAAGGAATTTCATGTAATGTTATGCTGCTTAGATTGTTTTAAGGACTCACTCCTTGGCAATAACACACTAGCACCATTTCATTGAGCTATCCACCTCCCCATTGTGTGGATGTGCTAGGAGTTCTTTCACCATCATTCTCATTTTCTCATTGTAAGGAGAGAAAGTTTGTGAGGGCCTCAAGAGCCTTCCATTGGAGAAAGAAGGGACTCATAGTCCCCTTTCTTCATTGTGCTTTGATTTCATCAATTGATCAGCCTAAAAACATTGGTGATATTGGTCCTTTTGTGTTTTTATTTCTTTATCCATATGCTCATAGTTTTAGTTTGTTTTAATTTAATTCTTGCTTATAGTTTTGTTGTTCTTTTCCTAACCCTTTCCTCTACAGCTGTCATGCTCAGCAAGACCCAACTGGGCATGTAAGCACCCTTTATTTTCTCACCAAGTGACAAATTAGGTGCAAACAACTGTTTTGAGGCCTTAACCGATGTTTTTTTAGAAAACAGAGAGAAAGATGGATTGTAGATCAATGTTTCTCACCCAAAATTTGTATTTCTCAGATAGATATTTCTAACGAGGTATGGAACGCATCAAACAGAGATCGTATGCCAAAGTTACGTCCCCGGGAAGTTGATGTACCAACTTACCCAAATGGGGCCCATCATCTTGGCGTTTCATCTCCTAGGGTTAGGTCTTTGGATGTTTAGGGTTTTCCATTGATTCTCAATAATAATAGGCCTTCGAGCCTCATTGTAACACAGTTCAGAGGCCAGTAGCCACCACATCTCTTCTTAGAGATAAGCTACCAGCGCCCTAGCTAGTTTATTTCCATTCTGTCTGTAAGCATATTTCAGTCATTTGTTATTAATGAAATGAAGTCTCATTTCCACTGCATCTCTGTGTTTATGTGTATTTCTTTATTTCATTGTGTTCCTACATAAATCCAGATCAACATATGAAGAGGAAGATTACTCTGCATCAGAGAGGGTATTTTGTTGATCAACCCATCTTGGAGACTCCCAGTAAATATGTATGTTGAATAGGGGGAGTTCATGCAATAGCTACTACAGATCAAAGAACCATCTTTCATGCATCCTACACATTTTTAGGAGATAGATTCATAGTAGTCAAGAAATCTTTGTACAAGGACAAATGGGTTAGCATTATGGATAGTTGAGTACTAGATTTATCGACAATTTGTGACATATGGACAAATATGGATTCATGAGATAATTAGTAGGTATAGAGAGCATGGGTTAGAAATGTTGCATAATAGTGTATTTTCAATTGGAATCAGTGAAATTAGTTGATTACATAAATACAAGAAATGAAAGGTATATCAGAACAGGGAAAGAAAAATTGTCAACAGAATCTATATCATCAAAACAAAATGATTTGACAGCATGGTCAAGTGAACATGACAAGTAAATGAAGAAATCAAATTTTCAATGGTTTTTGTATATGTCATTGAATTACATGAGGAAGCAACAATAGAAAATATACAATACTGGAAAAGAGGAAAGGAAACATTTCACAAGTAGATATACATCTTGCATAGAAGTAAAATCATCATAGAGAGAGAATCCAAAAAGGAATATCATTAGCATGCAGACAGGGGGAGCCATACCCAAAAGGGGAGGTATTCATTTTCCCAGGATTGGTTATAGAAGGTACATTTTCATGAGGAGACATATCGACATGTGGATTTAATCCTTTGTCAAAGGGTGAGAGATAAAGAAAGTCATTATGATGAGGAGATAGAGGTAGTGTAGATAAAGGGAGTAGCCCCAAGGAGATTTCAGTAAGGGGGAGAAACCCGAAAGGGGGAGATATATCTAGAGAGATACCCTTTTCCATTGATGTCAAAGGGGGAGAGTGAGAAACATTGATGAGAAGTCATGGTCACAGAGAGAGTTTGAGCATGAGTGTTACCATGTCTAAGTGTTTCCATCAATGCCAAAGGGGGAAATTGTTTGAAAATTGGTTTAGATTGATGGACACATGGTTTGGATAGTTGGTTTTCATTGATGTCAATCCTTGGAGAGTGACCATGGATAATGATGTCAACCTTTATGGATTGATGTAAACCATTGGATAGGTCAAGTGATTTGGACGAGATCATTGGATAGTTTATTATCATTTGTATGGTCGAGAGTAATGGTGACTTAAGTCAGATACATTTGAAGGATTTCGATAGCATATTCAAGTAGCAATGTTGAATGAGGAATATGGACTTGAAGGATTTCGTAAATAAAGGTAATACACTCATATATGGATAGTAATCGTCGTGTCATTTATGTTGATATGTGGAACATCACGTAGTTCCTCATGGTTATGGAGATATGGTCTTGCGAAGTTGGAAGCCCCAAAGAGTGGTAAAGAAACCCCTAGTTGGTTAAAAGTTAGTTAATAAAGGGGTAAAGTTGTTGTAACAAGAAAACCCTGTAATACCTAAAGTAAGGAGGGGAGTTACCTATCACTTTTAAAATACACCTCATCGATTCATTCATTAGTACAATTCACATACACTTATATTGAACATCTATCTAGTGAATTGATATGGTTTAATTGATGGTTTAGTGATTGTTATGGACTAGTAAATTGGTAATGGTTTATATTTTTATTAGAAACTATCCTAGTGAATTTTAGGTTGAATCTAACGTATCAAGTTTGAGGCAGCGAAAATTATGAAGGGCTAAAAGATTTAGAGTTGAAAAACTTGAAAAAACCCTAGCTTCTGAGGCATACGCGGGATGACAATATAACAAGTAGCATACATATGTGGGATGACAGTAGAACAAGTAGCGTACGATCATGGGATGTACATGAAGAGGTAGCATACAATTGAAAAACTCATGAAAATTTTGAGTGGATGTTAATACCAGGTCCCTGAATTCTGAAGCAATATCCTGGGTCAACATTTTACAGGTTCTCATGAGTAAAGGTATGTCATTTATGTATTTGTTTGAGGCTTGAATCTTGGATGATATGGAACATTATTAAGGTATGTCTTGGAGGCCCTTGATGGTACATGGCTGAGGTAATATTGTTATATGCTTGATACATGCTCTTGGTAGATAGTATATGGTTTTTATGGTTCATTTTTAGAGGAACATCTTTGTGGTATTAGCATATACTTGAGGCTTCTCATATTATGTTATGAGACTACATCTTTGTGATATTGAGGAGCATGCTTGAGGCATGCAGATAGAGAAATTTCATGGTATATGGTACATCTTGGGTGAGATATACACTTCTTGTTTTATTGGTACAAGGTGTATGGTTGTTGTGTTAGTGGTCTACCATTGATATTGATACATTATTGAGATATACACTTGGCATATGGTAGTACATGCATAGGAGAAATCTCTTAGTGGTGATGGTAATTGGTTGAGATACACTTTTGGTATTAATTGTTCAACATATCTTATGGTACATGGTATAGTACAGGTTTGATGCTTGATATGGTATATGAGATACATTTCATGGTTGGCACAAGGTATGGTATAAGGTACAAGTATTGATGTGCATGGTTGATGTACATGGTTGATTTGCATGGTTGGAACATGGTATGGTATAAGGTATATGTATTTATGTGCATGGTTGATGTACATGGTTAATTCGTATGGTTGGAACATGGTATGGTATATAGTACAAGCACATGGTTGGTACATGGTTGATGCTACAGGTTGATATCTGTTTGTGGTACAGGTTGATACATGGTAAAGGTTGTTACATGGTTGAGACACATATCTTGTGATGGTATGTGGTGATGTTGGATCATGCTTGATTGAGGCATGTGGTTTTTGGACATCTAGTTGAGAGGTGTCTTTGGTATATGATCCATGTGAGAGGATATGGTTGAGTATTAGTGACAATGGCAGTGACAGTGAAAGTATCAATGGCAATGGAAATGACAGTGACAGTAACAAAGGCAACAAAGAATCAAAGTTCAGAAAGGTGAAAACCCTAGTTTTAAAAAGGTGTACGCAAGCTACCGTATAGAAAGGTCACATACATACATAGGTTGTAGTATAGACAGGGTGCATACATGTGTGAGCTACATCACAGACATGTCACGTACTTGTTGGGTTTTTTTGTACAGGAAGGTTATCGGTGCAAGTTGATCACGGGTTATTGGTACAGGTTGGTTACAAGTTGCTGGCACAAATTGGTATAGGTTTACAATAGTATCTCTCACTGTGACAGTGTGGTAGTGATTTTCATCATCTATTTTTCTTTTAAATTTAAGGTCACAGAACAGGGAAAGGATAGGTGGTTGTATCCACCTTCCGATTGTATTTGTAGAACATTCCTCCTTCTGATTGGATATAGAGAATCAGGGAGTTGGACCTTCCTTCAGGTTGGAGCCTGAGAACTAGGTGGTTGTATCCACCTTCTGGTTGGATGTGAAGAACCCTTGTGGTTGTAGCCTCCTTCTGGTTGGAGACAGAGAATTAGGGAGTTGTAGCTTCCTTAAAGTTCGAGCCTAAGAATAGGGGGTTGGAGCCTACTTCCATCTATAGTTCAAGAATTTAGAATTTGGTGCTTCCTATGAATGAATTCTTGATATATATATATATATATATATATATATATATATATATATATATATAAGAAAGAATTTAGTGGTTTTATCCCATTTTGGTTTCCACATAAATACGAGTGTATTGTGTTCTTGATGTGATGTTTCTTATCTTTACATGCTTATGATATATTTATTTGATGCATTCATAGATGATACATTGATGATATACTTGTAAACACTATTGGTAAAGATAAATAATATATATCATGGTTAAAAGTGGAATAATTGTTGATTATTGATTCACCCCCCCTCTGAGTAATCCAACACCCGCTAAGTGAGTTAAAGGGTTTAAGAAAAGGCCACCTCATGTGCCAAAAAAATGAAGGAAAAAACACGAGGTTGCAACTCGGTATAAAAAGAGAAGAACTTCCAAGCCCAAGTAACATGATGAAGACCAAGAAACAGAGGAAGTTGAACGCTCTCTGCCTACACAAGAACCATAAGAGGATACTCACCTAGATGTCAAAGAAGTCTTGGATGACACACAAGAACCAAACCAGGACACTCTTGGCAAAGGCCATATCACTGTCCTGGAAGAATACTCAAATGCATAGGATTCGACTTCTTCCACTGACCCACAAGAACCAGTGGAGAATCCTACTCAAGTGAAAGTTCCAATAGAGACAAAAGACCCAGCACAAGGAAACAAGGATGAGGAGGAATAAGTATCTATTGTTTCACCAAAAACATAAGAAATCACTCCTCCAACATAATTTCCCAAGACTTCCATAGGTGGAAAATCCAAAACACTCTGGAAGTACAGAGGACAAGGGGGAGTTGGATGTTCTCATTGACACAAAAATAATCATAATTAAGGGAAACAAACAAGGAACAATGCCTCTTTTTGAAACAACAAGAGGCACTCTTGATGAATCAAATGTTTCTACTCTGGAAAACAAGCAGGAAATGGAACAAAATCCCCCTAATATCACACCAGAACCAATAGGACGACCTCTTGGGTAATGACCTACCCATTCACTAGAAGAACAAGGAGCAAAAAATGTCCCACTGATCAACTTATATCAAGATGGTATTGATAATACATTGTACCAAGGCCTATAGTAGTCGCATCCATAGGCTTCTACTTCAATTACTCTCATATGGGTAAGCATCCCCCACTCTCTCCCTATCTATGCATCTTTGGTGAGAGAAAATAAAAGAATGAGAGTGAAAAATTTAAATATTAAGATCAATTTGAAAATTTTGAAAGAAGAGATTGAAGAACATAAGGAACTAGAGAAATTCAATTACCCTACAAAAAGTCCTCTTGTTGCATGGGAACCCTTAACCAACTCACTGGAAAGTGTTGGAGTTACTTCAAACACACCTAAGATTTATTTTTCCTAAGGTTTTTCCTATGTTTATTAGTCATTATTCAATCTCCTATATTTTAGGAAGAATATTCCTCTAGGGAGAATATTCTCTCCATTTCTCACTTCAGTTTGATCAGTTGGGTGGAGTCTAGATGCTACATTGGTATTATTACCATGCAGCATTGGGATCATCACCAGTTAATGTGCATTGTCCTTGGGATCATCACCATACTAGTGCATTACCCATGATTCCCTGATCTCCTCCTCACTTCAGTCTGGTTCAGTAAGTTAACTGAAGACTAATAGACTAGTTAACTCAGTTAGGTGGCAGTTCACTCCTGTAACTTCCCGAGAGACTAGACTAGGTGGCAGTTTACTCCCATAACTATTGGTGTGTGTCCAGTTCACTCTAGACCACCACTATGGTGCATTGGCTTCTCCTCCAATGTGCATTGGTTGAGTTATACCAAGTATATGATGTGTGAATTATCATTCATTCATTTGGTTAATGAGAATTCTTCCATTCTTTCTCTCCTGCATCTCTTTTCTTCTATTTTCACTGCAACTGTGTATGTCAATTCCTATCTAGATCTATTTTGTGCAGGTTCAAAAAATTTCAATCCATGGATACTACAAGAGGTATATCTAGTTTACTCGAACAAGTTGTCGTCATAGTATTCTCCCTCCTTCTGGAAGAACCTCTACTTATGAATCTCGCTATGTTTCCATTCATAAGTCTTTTTCACATTTTCTTACATACATTGTTCTTCTTAACAACTTCAATTTCTTCTAGTTGATTGCTTATAATGGGCTCAAACCAAGCTAGTAGTCGTATGATTCTCGATATAATAACTGGTCGTTTTGGATTTTCTTTCTTTCTTGGAATATCCATGTTCTTCCTCATGTTCCTCTTTAGATTTTGGTTCCATGGAGTCTTCTATAGATTACATGCCCTTCCTTCCTGAAGATTCCAAATTCTTCCTTTCATCATAGGAACATGGATGTAAATGGACAACCAAGGATACTTAAGACTTATTCTCGAAGAAGAATTCTTCTAGAGTCAAAATGAGCACATGTTTGATCCAGGTGGATATCGATGGCCACCCACCTTTTCCAACTGGCTCAAAACATTTTTATGGCAATTTTGATAATTTACTATTTTTAGCAGTTTTTACTTCAGGAGCCGTTTTGAGGCCCTAAATGATGTTTTTTGGGAAAACAGCTTTGCAATATGTAATTTCCTTCAATATTGTGCCTAAATTGAATCTCCTCGACAATACCTTTACAATGGGCTATCATATGCCTAAAATGAATATCGTATGCAAAAGTTACGACCACGGGAAGTTGATGTACTAACTTACCCAAACGGGGCCCACATGACTTCTGGCGCTTCATCTCCTAGGATTAGGTTTTTGGATGTATAGGTTTTTTGGCATTCCTGCTTATTGTAAAAAGGCCTTCAGAGCCTCATTGTAATGATCTTCTTGTGAATGAGTGCATCTATCACATCTCTTCTCAGAGATAAGCCGCCACCATTCCAGCAAGCTTGTTTCCGCTGCATTTTACAGTTTCAGCTTATTTCATTATTGAATAGAAAACCAGTTTTACTGTATCTCTCTTATTTTGTGTTAAGAACTTGTTAATAATTTTTAATCATTTCATTCTGCTCATAAAATACAAATCAATGTTGCTTATCATGGCTACTACTTTCAATGGGAACATGGACAGATACTTCATAATCTTCACGGATTCTTCAATGGATCATATAATTTAGGATTATCTCCCTCCTAATCCTCTCTTCATGCATGAATTCGTGTTCTTATTTTGGAATTATATGATCAACTCCCTTCATCTAATAGAGTCCATGATTATGTTTGCATCCTTATTTCCTTCTACAAAGTGCCACAACTCTTATTCTAATTTCCTCTTGATTACTGACTTCTTTCTGATTTGACTCCTTATGGGTCTCTTCAATTTTGATTCTAATGTCAGCTTATTTGGTAATAGTTAATTATATAATATATTCCTCAAGAATGTTCCAATGTACTTCATCTTCTTGTAGTCATCATAATGTAAATCCTTATCGTGTTATTCTTCCATAGGTATTGTTTCACTAACCATGTTTTCTTCTAAGAAATAGATATGCATGATATGTACAGGAACTATGTAAACATGGTATGTATAAGAAATATGTTATAGAAGAATATTGTTACCTTGACTAGAAGAAGAAGTATGTTTTATCCTTCTTGGATTTCCTTTAGGTTTCCCTTTCTTCGGAAACTATTGCTTCGTCTGTTTCCTTCCTTTAACTCAAGACAGTGGTTCCTATAGTGACCATATTTTCAACAGTTGAAGCATTGTATTTTTGGCATATCATTTTCTTGATTTGGTTTATCCCTTAAGCCAAACTTCCTCTTATTCCCAAAATTCTTGAATTTTGTTGTGAAGGCTTGATCATCATATTTCTTTTGGGATTTCTCTTTTGTGTTAATCCTTGATTCTTCTTGTGCACAACAAGTCCAAAGTTCTTCAAATGTGTGATACTCCTTTCTT
>ML803306.1:176570-213621 GCA_009831015.1 Picea engelmannii | reverse complement strand
AAATGTATCCCATGTCTTGGGAAGACCATTGAGTACTATATTTACCAGTTCCTTTTCTGAAATGATTTATTCAATAGCTTGTATTTTATCTCTTTAACTGAGATATTCTCATAAAGTATGATGTTATGCTATCATCATCATTCATTTTCATGTCACAGAGCTCATTTTTCAGACTCATTACTTGTCCAATGTTTCTAAATGAGAAGAAGTTAGTTAGGGCATCGTACATCTTCTTAGATGAGTCAAGATGAGAGATGTAGGGTAACAGGTGATATTTTATAGAGTCCACTATGATACTCATATAATTGATGTCATTTTCCTTAAACTTCTCCATAACTGCAACATTTTTAGGTTCCTTCTCTTTTCCTTCTTCAAACTGCGATTCCATGATCTCACCTTTCCCGATATCCAATACTTTTTTCTTGGCAAGGATGAGGTCAATCCTTGTCTTCCATGCTTTGAAGTTAGAAGCCTCTTCTAAATTGTTTTTTGACTTGATAGAGTAAGTCATGAATGTTATGACTTGGTCAACCTTTGACTTTGACTAAAAACTCAAACTTGACGTATTGGCTTGCTTAGAGTACCAGGAGGTGCGCTTGGCTAGGGTGAACTAGGTTATCTAAGAATTACGTCAAGATATTCACTTAAGGTGCCTTAACAATAGGGTTAGGGTTTCATTGCTGCAACAAAATTTTGACTGCAATTGCAACTGTAACTGATCAAATCCTCCCAATCTATCTTCCAATGGTTAGACTGTCTAAAGATAGTGTGGGCCCATAATCTATTAGAAAAATAGGTGTGATCGTTTCACCATAGACAATATAGTAATATTGTCACCCAACCATAGGCACAAAGGCCACCCCCGAGCACCTTAACCTTGAAAGAGAGAATAATCCCTAGAACCAATAGCCAACCAAGGTGGCGTACCTCTCTCTAGAGCTAGTGTACCATGCAGAAAGTCTAAACCATAACCAAAGAGAAAGTACAAGCCAAAACCAAAAATGCCACTTGCAGCAGCTGCAGCTACAACTCCTCTCCAAACTTGCGCACCACTGGTATTATGCAGTTGTGAGAGTGAGAGTGACAAATGAGCTCGAGAGCCCTCTTATTTATAGTCCTCCAAGTGACCTAACTGGGTCGACTTCTACTTATAGAGGCTAATAAATCAAAAATAAATATTCTCTTGAGTTGACTGGTCTCCTAGGGTTATTATCCAACGTTTTATGGTTTCTCTTACTTCCTGAAATATTCTAGTCTGGTCAGGGTTACATGTAGAGGTTAATACCTCCTACAACTACCATAATATCAACATTACCAATAGTGGGAGGATCTTTATTTTTTTGCATGTTTTTCAGTAGTTGTAGGAGTGTTACACATTATTTTGGTCACCTCGGTGATCATCTGACAGCATGTGTTCATGTTCCCTAAAAAATATTGAAGAGGCTTTCTCCTGTTGGGTATGTGTTATATTCTTTGCATGTGTGTGTGGGTGCGTCATATCTGACAACTACGTCTGACAATCCCTTTAGGAGAGATCATTGTCGTGTGTGTCGGGCGCTTTCCTAGGGGGGTCCTAGGGGGGGGGGGGCGCAAGTATGCCCTCCCTTAGTTACGCTCAGCATTCAGGGCAATGCCCCGAATTTTTTTTGGGGGTAGTTTTTGCTATTTTTAGTGGATTCTATTATTTTTAGTGGTTTTGTAAATTAATCATGGATTAAGGGATTATGGTTTTGGTATCTACGGAATACCTAAAAACATTGTATATATATTGTATAGTGAATGGTGAATTGGATATAATGAATATAAGAAAGGTTTTCCCAATTGAGTGTTTCCGATATATATCTTTGTGTACTATGTGAATGAGCCATTGATTAAATTATGTTTTTTCTTAAAAATCTATATGCATTTCTTTACTTCATAGGTTTAAAAGTTACATGTGGTATCAGAGCTCATTTTTGGCTTCAGAGGGATGCCTTTGTTGTTAAGGGTTTGGATCGGTCTTGATAGATCAATTTTATCTTGGGTCTGTGATAAACCTGGGTTTATTGGGAACTTTTGAAGTGGAGATTCAAGTATAGAAAGAGGAATGGTGAGCTCATCTAGAATCGAGATAGAGAAGTTCAACGGTAGAAAATTTGAGCTATGGAAGCTCAAGATGGAGGACCTTCTTGTAGACAAAGAACAATGGATCGTTGTGGATCCTGGTACACAGCCTACTGGTACACCGTCTACTACCACACAACTTACTGGTACACAACCTACTAGTGCACAAACTACTAGTACACCACCTACTGGTATGTCAAAGGAATATTGGGAGAAGTTGGATAGAAGAGCAAGGAGTACTATTAGACTCTACCTGGAAGATTCGGTGTTGTTGAATGTCTTAGGAGAATCTACAACCAAGGAAGCATGGGATAAGTTGGGGAATTTATATCAATCAATGTCCCTGGTAAACAAATTGTTTCATCGAAAGAAGTTATATCATCTTAGGATGGAAAATGGAGATTCTATGACAGAACATCTAAATTCCTTTAATACTCTGGTAAGTCAACTTGGCTCTGTTAATATTACGATTACAGAAGAAGATAAGTGTATTACTTCGTTATGTTCTTTACCAAACTCTTGGGATAATCTGGTTGTAGCAATAGGTAGTACCACTCAATCTACATTGAAGTATGAGGATGTAGTTGCATCCTTGTTATCTAAAGAGATGAGGTGAAAAATCATGGATGGTCATAGCACAAATGCTTTAATTGTAAGAGGTCGTACCCAAGACAGGAATCCTGGTAAGCCTTCGGGGTGGAGATCTAAATCTACAGGTAGATCTAAGTCTCTAGGAAAATGTTTGAGGAAATGTTGGAAGTGTGGTAAAATAGGGCATTATAAGAAAGATTGCAAGTCTAAGAAGGTTGAAAAACCAAATGGATCTGATAGTACCTCTTCCACAGAGGCGAAAACCTCCACTAAAGAAAGAGGTGATGTTTACCTGAAATCTACAAGTACACATGCAGACCGTGATGTATGGTTGATTGAATCAGGTGCGTCATACCATATGACTCCTCACAGGGAGTGGTTCTCTTAATATGAAAAATATTATGGTGGTGATGTATTCCTAGGAGATGACTCGATAGCAAAAATCTTGGGACGTGGAAGGTTTATGTTGTTGCTAAAATATGGAAGGATTAGAACACTTCCTGGGGTTCTACACATTCAAAAACTAGCAAGGAGCCTAATATCTGTAAGAAATATGGATGATGCAGGAGTTGATACTATATTTGGAAATAACACTTGCAAGATGGTACGAGGAGAAATGGTGTTGATGAGGGGAGTTCGATGTGGAACTCTGTACAAGTTGTTGGGAAGAACTTATACTAATGGGTGTAACAGTTATGTTGTCCTTGAACAGAGAAATCAAGAATACAAGACCAATATTGTCCCTGGAAAGAAGACCATGTTGTGGCATCAAAGACTGGGACATATTGGAGAAAAGGGCCTTCGAACACTACATGGTAAAGGTATGGTTGAAGGTATGTCTAACTGGACTCTGGATTTTAATTTCTGTGAACATTGCATATATGGTAAACAGAATTGAGCAAGATTCCCATCTGGTGCTACAAGAGAAAAGGGTATGTTAGAGTTGATACATAGTGATGTGTTTGGACCTGTTCCTGTTCCATCCCTAGGTAAATCTATGTATTATGTTTCATTCATAGATGATTTTTCAAGGAACACATAGATTTATTTTCTTAGAAAGAAATCTAAGGTATTTGATAAATTTAAAGAGTTTAAGGCTCTGGTAGAAAATCAGACAGAGAATAAAATAAAGGTATTGAGAACAGATAATGGTGGAGAATTCTGCGGAAATGAATTCGAAGAATTCTGTAAGAAGTGTGGTATAGAAAGGAAGAAGACTACTCCATGCACTCTCAAAAGAATGGAGTTGCAGAAAGGATGAATAGGACACTGATGGAAAAAGCAAGGATCATGCTTAGTGATGTCGGGTTAGGACAAGAATTATGGGCAGAGGCAGTGGGTACATCATGTTACCTAGTCAATCGATCGCCTTCATCAGTGTTGGATGATAAAAATCCACACGAGATATGGTCTGGAAAGAAACCCTCTCTTCAACATCTTAGAGTGTTTGGTTGTGATGCTTATGTACATGTTCCAAAGGAAAATAGGAGTAAGCTAGATAAAAAGGTTGAAAGTGTATCTTTATTGGTTATAAAGATGTTGTGAAAGGTTATAAGTTTTGGAACCCAGAAACCAAGAAATTTTTTTACAGTCAAGATGTTTTTCTCAGAGAGGTAAAAGATGTGTCCAAACAGGAATTCCTACCAACGCAAGATGAACCTAAGAAAATAGAGCTTGTGTTGGATGATGCAAAATCTGAGTCATCTAAAGAAGAGGAAGCAGAAGAAGAAGAAGAAGAAGAACCTCATACCCCAGTATTGAGGAGATCAGTGAGAGATATAAGGCAACTACAAAGGTATAGTCCACCTAATTTTCGTTCCAATTTTGGTTTATCTATTACTGATGATGATCCCAGAACTTTTAGGGAAGCAATGAATTCAGAGGATCGTAAACTTTGGAAGAAGGCCATGGCTGAAGAGATGGATGCCTTGGATAAGAATGAGGCATGGGATATAGTTGAGTTGCCAGCTGGAAGAAAATCGGTTGGTAGCAAATGGTTGTTCAAGAAGAAGTTTAATGCACAAGGTAAAGTGGAGAAATACAAAGCTCGGTTAGTAGCAAAAGGTTATTCCCAAGTAGAGGGAATTGACTTTGGTGAGATTTTTTCTCCTATTGCTAAGTTAAATTCTATTAGATTTCTTTTATCTATTATTGTTGCTTTTGATCTTGAAGTGGAACATATGGATGTGAAGACAACATTCCTACATGGGGATCTAGAAGAAGAAATCTACATGAAGCAGCCAAAAGGATTTGTAGTGAAGGGAAAGAAAGAGTTGGTTTGTAAGATAAATAAGTCACTATATGGTCTGAAGAAATCACCTAGGTTGTGGTACCAAAAGTTTGACACATACATCCTTGGATTTGAATTTGTAAGAAGCAGGGCTGATCACTTTGTATATTCCATGCAAGTTTATAATCACTTCATTTATGTAGTGTTGTATGTTGATGACATGTTGTTGGTAGGAAATGACATGGATGTTATCAAGGAGGTGAAATCACAACTATCCTCCAAATTTGACATGAAGGATCTCGGTGCGGCTAACTTCATTCTGGGAATGGAGATTAAAAGAGATCATGCAAACAAGAAAATCTGGTTGAATCAAAGAAAATATGTTTAGACGATATTGCATATGTTTAATATGCATGGACATAAACCAGTCAAGGTTCCTATTCCTATAGGTGTAAAGTTATCTGCATATCAGTGTCCCAAGACACAAGAAAAAGAAGAGGACGTGTCCCATGTTCTGTATGCTAGTGTAGTTGATAGTTTGATGTATGCAATGGTCTATACTAGACCATACATTGCACATGCAGTGGGATTTTTGAGCAAGTATATGTCAAAACTAGGGAAGAAGCATTGGACAACAGTAAAGAGGGTCTTCAGGTATCTTCATGGCACTACCAGTTATGGATTGTGCTACCAAGGAAGACCAGGATTGGACAGAGTGGTGGACATACATGGCTTTGTTGATGCAGACTGGGCTGGAGATATTGATCATAGAAGATCTACAAGTGGGTATGTGTTTAACCTATTTAGAGGAGCAATCATTTGAATGAGCAAAAGACAGGTTGTAGTGGCACTCTCAAATACAAAAGTTGAATACATGGCAACCACTCATGAAAGTAAGGAAGCAATATGGTTACAAATATTGTGTTCAGGTATTGGGTTGGTACAACAAGCAGTGAGATTAGATTGTGACAGTGAGAGTGAAATATTCTTGGAAAAGAACCCAACTTATCATTTGAACACAAATCATATTGATGTTCAGTATCACTTTGTGAGAGACATGGTTGAGGAAAAGAAGGTGTTGTTGGAAAAGGTTGACACTTTGAAGAATGTTGCAGATTCATTGACAAAGTCTGTGAGCACAGAAAAGTTCTCCTGGTGTAGAGTAACAATGGGAATTTTTGCCCTATATTGTTGACTATATAATCCCCTGGATCCCTGGATGCAAAGAAAACAACAAGTGGGAGAATGTTGGGTAAGTGTTATATTATTTGCATGTGTGTGTGTGTGTGTGCGTCAGATATGACAATTGCATCTGACAATCCCTCTAGTAGAGCTCTTTGTTGTGTGCATCAGGCACTTTCCTAGGGGGGGGGTAGGTATGCCCCCCCTGGTTATGCGCAACATTCGGCAATGGGTGGTAGCCCAGGGTCGACGGGGTACAAGTTAGCGCCTTGGAAAAAAAATTTGGGTGGTTTTTGTTATTTTTAGCGGTTTCGTAAATTAATCCTAGATTAAGGGATTAGGGTTTTGGTATCTACAGAATACCTAAAAAAAATGTATATATATTGTATAGTGAATGGTGAAATTGGATATAATGAATATAAGAAAGGTTTTCCCGGTTGACGGTTTCCAGTATATATCTTTGTGTACTATGTGAATGAGCCATTGATTAAATTTTCTTTTTCTTAAGAATCTATATGCATTGCTTTACTTCACAGGTTTAAAACTTACATCTCCATGGGAAAATTGATTTACTTTCCTCTGTGAAAAACCATATGAAGGAAGGTCATCGCACCCTACTAAATACATAGGGTGTGACGATGCCTTATCATCACATCCTACACTATACCTGAACTACATCGTCGTCGCATGCTTCTAAGTATGTAGGGTGCGATGATGCTTAAAACTTGGGAAAATTCAAATTTGAAGAATGTTCTAGAAGGGGATCTTCTAGAAGATGAGGTGGTCTCTGATCGGTTTGGACCTTACTTGCTTCTATGATTTGGTGGGATCATCCTAATATCCTCATCCATCTCTCTTTCACACTATATAAAGAGGGATATTTCATGGAAAAGGCTAAGGTTGAATAGGCTAAGATTTGTATGGAGAGTATTGCTTCAGATTGTGCTTGAGATCTTTGCTTTAGTTCTTCAAGCCAGATTGTGGATCTTCTTCATTCAAAGAATTTGGAGCAAAGGTGTGTGTGTTGAAGTAAAGATCCATTGAAAGGGAACCTTGCAACATCAAGGCATGGGTTGTATTCTCCACTTTCTATTCACTTAATACAGTAATGCATTTCTTCCCTATATAAGCATCTCGTCTTCTATTGTATAATTCCTTGATCATATACATAGACTTAATTATAATATATAGATCTGTGTTCCTCTTCTTTATTGTTTTGTAACTCTTGGACATACTTTCTATTATACAAACTCAAGGAAGGAGCTACAAAGATGACACTAGCAAGAACAAGCATATTTTAAAAGGTATGTATCTTGTAACTCATTAAACTAGTTTATATGATGATGAAGTTTAAGGTAAGTGTACATTTTGTTCTGTTTTGTTCTAGTTTCCAGTGGGATCTAGGGAGATCTATTTGTGTATGCACTTACCGATTAATACAATAACAAAATTGGTGACCATACTGGGGATACAAATTTATTTTGGTTTTTTTCCTTCTTATTTTCTTTTAGCCTGCCTTATTTTGGTTAAATTCATTCTCTGAGTTTGTGGGTGATCCATCTGGACTCGCTTTGTCTGAAATTTCTATTAGATTGTTTGTCTTTCTTCCATTTTTTCCTTAGTTACAAAGATCATCCCACTGTACTATATAGACAGCCTACGACAAACCTCCAACGTCGACCCTGCTGATGCAAACCAATGCAACGATGTCGCACTGTGCCCTATTGGTAGCCTACAACGACTTTAGATCATCGCACTGTGCTCCATTGTCAGGTTGTGACGATTCCTGTAGGAATTGTTGGAAGAGCCATTTTTCCTTTTTTCCACCTAGTTTTGCCCCAATTGCTTGGGATGAACTTATGATACCAATGACTAAATGTTTTATAAGTTTAAAGCTTGTGTTTTATTGGTTTTCAGGGATTGAAAGTCTTTCTTTGTAAATTTTGCAAGCTTTTCTTTTTATTCTTGTCACAAGGGTATAGTCTTTGGATCTTGATCTATGTGGTTGTTTGACAAAGGGTCTTTGATTTGTTTAAATTTTTGGATTGATTTTACTTTCTATATTGTTTATTGATTGAGAGACATTTTTGTTTGTATTTAACAAAAGGCTTTCCTATCACTTTCATTTTTTGTCTACGTTATGAGTTTGATTTGGGAATTGTGTTGAGAATGTCTTGATTTTCTTGCATTGCGCTTCCCTTTTTCTTCATTATCTCTCTGATCTGATTTTAGGAAGAAAAAATTGAAGTCATTTTTCTTTTTAGTAATTGTTCATAAGAAAATTATTTCATTTGAAATATTTGTTAAGAGAGAAAATTGGAAAATTTTGTAGTTTTGATTATTTGGGATTTTGTTCATTCGAAATTGAACAATTGAGTTTCGTAGATTTTGCATTTCAAAAGAAAAGAGACACCTTCTCCCTACTGTAATTAGAGTTCATTGAATTGAAATATTACATATTCATCTCTTCTTGCATTCTATTGGGTCAAGGTCACATACATCATGAGTTTCATTTCCATCTCCCTTTTGAGTAAACAACAGCCTTTAAAACATAATGTAATTTTAAAATTTATTAGCAACTTTTATTTTCTATAGATTCTCTTCACCAACATTAGCTAGGATAGCGCTTTGAAATAGGTTGTAAGGAACAGTCTCCAAAGAATCAAAACACACAATAGTTTCTTGTGATAGGGAGAGTTCAAATCCAATTGCTACATTTTGTCGTGGGAACCCTTCTAACACAAGGCTCAATCATGAGGTCGCATTTGGACTGGCAGAGTTACTCACCCTGCTTTGTCGATATTAGTGTAGATATTGCATGTATTATTGGGGGTCACTTGAGGGTATACCCACGATTATGTGTGGGAGCTTCTCGAGTTGATTTCAGGCTAGATACCCTACCTTTGCATGTGGATCGGATTGTCGATTGTTTCCCCAGGCATCATTGTCATAATTGATAACCTTAGTAGCCTATCTATTTAGGGTATTTACACAAGGTGACTGTGGAGGGGAAAGTCTTCAAGGTACCTAGAATCAACATTGACCAAACTCACTTAGGATCCTTGGAGGGTATACCCATGATTATGTGTGGGAGCTTGCACCAGGGGGTAAGTCCATTAACCAGGTCGTCAATGTAGATTTTCCACCCACTTTATCCCAACCTCTTCTTGTCTTGATTTCATGACATTGGATTTCATCACCAACTATTGACCTCGAAATAAGAAGGTTTTGTTTGCTTGGTTTTATTTTTAGATTTTATTAGTGAGTGTTGTTTGTTTCTCTAGTTGGCCATAGATTTTTTTCATTATTTATTTGGTTCGGCCAACATCGGCCTTCATCATTCGTGTAGGATACAAGGGATACCTTCGGAGGATTTGAAAGGTTACCTCCCTTTTCTTCCTAACTCATCAAAAGGCTCTCATGAGGGAGAAGTCAATAACGAAGTAGCCTCTGAGGTTGGAAGTTCACATTCTTTAAAGGAATTCAGAATTGTTTCCGCTTCTTTAGAGGCATTCAGGATTAGATCAAATACTTTAGAGGATTCGAGAATTATCATAAACCTGTTATTGAATCTTATACAAGATCAACTTATGCTCTAGATAAACTCATTCGAAGAAATTTTTCTTGAAGATCATCCTCAAATACCTACTGGACCTTACATAGAGTCTGGTGTGGGCAATCCACCCTTTTAGGGGGAGTCATTTATAAGTCCTAATCAACCTATGGCATCAAAAATTCCTAAGATGCCTGTTACCTATACAGTACCTTTAGATAATTTTATTGTCCCAACCAGTAATGTCGTCACAGTTTCAGACCAATTGTTGGTTGATTCTCACTCAAGTCTTCCTCTCCAGATTTCCCACTCTACCATGGTCCCACAAGCTATGACTATTTGTACTGGAAATGTGGTTATCACTCAAGCTCTTATTGGAACACCACTTCCTCTTAGACCAAATACATCTCTTCCCCCTAGGTATAACACTTTGAATACTTCCATTTCTATTCCTACCCAGAATCCATCTAGAGGGTATAGACTTTTTTTTCCTCCTGGGTATAATGTTGCTGGTCATTTGTTTCCTACACCTACCCAGGTTCTCTCCGAAGGGCCTTATGTTCCTCCTCCACCTTCACCTGGAGGACCAAATCATCCTGGCCCTAGTGGCTCCAATCTAGTGGGAGGCACTGGTCATTCTGTCACTTCTAGTTTTCAGATTCTTGTTGGAGGTCAACCTCAAGTTGGGGGGAAACCTCAATTTGGGGTACAACCTCAGATTGGGGGACAACCTCAACTTGTGGGGAAACCTCAAGTTGGAGGCCATAACCCAGTTTATGGATGAAGTATATATGTGTTACAATCTCAACCTTGGAATCTTCCTTTCTAAGGGAATCAACAACCGTCTCGGGGGAAACACCCTCAAGTTAATGCTTTTGTACCCCTAATTTCAGACAACCGTATCCAGGTTCTATGAATCCTACCTAGGATCAAAATTTTCAGTCTATTGTTCCTTCCAAGGGAACATACCTAATCAACCAAACCCTGGTGGTTATTTGATTCAAAACCCTCCACAACTGAATCTTTTAAGACTATCTAACTACCTATAGACTGCTTATGGTCCTATTGGTATACCTATGGGACTTCCTCCTCAAAACTACCAGTTTCCTCAAGTGAAAAGACAGTTTCCTTTTCTTTCAACTTTGGATTTACCATATTTATATAGGATTTTGAATGATCCTATTTTTCATTCTCCTTATTGGCCCATCATACCAGCCAAATTACCACCTGGAATTCCTAAATTTGACAGTCAATCGAGGGAAGACCCAAATAATCACGTCATGACTTTCCATCTTTGGTGTTCATCCAACTCATTGATGGATGAGTCTATAAGATTACGGATTTTTCAACGAACTCTCATGGGTTCGGTAGACAAATGGTACATTGAGTTACCACGAGGATTCTTTAATGACTTCAATACCCTATCCATGGCCTTTTTAATGCATTACTAGTTGCCAATTCGATATGAGACAGGCACCGAAATTTTGAGTTATTTTAAACAATTCTCTTCCACTCATATTTCTAATCACATCCATGAATGGAAGAGGAGAAGACGCTTAATCAAAGTACCCCTTTATGATCAACTATTGGCTGAGTAGTTTACTAAATCACTCATTGGGCCTATTTCTCATGATGTTTCCATGGGTGGTGTCATCACTGAAGAGCATGTGATTAGTCGTGCTCAATATCTAGTTCTCATTTATTCGCAAACGGGCACACTTTACGACTTGATCCATGATGCTCCTCGTCCTTCTATGAATCCTACCCCAACATCTCCAGTAGCTTCTCATGTTGTTGATGGTGTGATTGGCACCTTTCATGCTGAGACTCATTCTACACACACCAGTCATACCAATCCCAAGTCTACCACTCCTAATGTACAAAATACTCCTACTCCTACTTCTTCTTCTGGTAAAACTTCTAAAGTTAATTTGGTTCAATATACACCTACAGGTAAAAATCAAAATAAAAATAAAGGGAAGGGTAAGAATAAGGAGGACAAAAATACTACTCAAAAATCTAATAAGCCCAAAACAAAGCCCATTGATGATAAAGATAAACATAAACCTCATAATCCTTACCTTATTTGTGGTGACGATCATTATACAAAATATTGTCCACTACGCACTTAGGTTACTAAGTTCCTGCAAGGGACCGGGAAGCCTTCTACACTTGTCATCTTGTCACAATTATTTCCTTCTCAGCAGCAGGCCCAATTGGTCATTCATGACCAAACTTCTCCTTCTACCATGTCTTATGTCCTTATGTGTATTGGCGACTCCAATAAGAATGAAGTTGCATTCACAACTCGAGCCAAATATTATTCTTCATCGAAAGAGAAAGTGGATGATTTACCACCTTCGTTGGTGCAACCTCCTCCCCTACTTCACCTCCAAACAGTCCTCTTCATCTCGAACGACTGGGCCTAGATACTTTTCTCCGTCCTCCTCCCAAAGGAGTTGTTCAAAAGTCTTCATTTAATCCTCATGCACGTGCTGCCCAAAAATACAGTATTGTAGAAGACCTTGCATAAGCACCCTCTGGGATGTTGGCTCTCGAAGTCCTTCAAAGTTGTCCTACTCAACGAAAGGCGTTGTTAAAGGCTATTGATGGAATTGATCCTACCAATACCAATTTGATAATATTTGACTTGTAAGATCATATTCCAAGGCTTCCTCCTCAATTAGCGTTTCAGATCCAAGTTGTTGTGGAAAATAAGAATATTTGTTGAACTGTTATTGATGAAGGAGCCTCAACTTGCATTATGTTTGTTACTTGTTGGAAACCTATTGGCTCTCCTGCCCTTACCAAGTCGCAAAATACTCTTAAGGATTTCAATGGTAGAGGTTTTAACCCTTACGTTGTTCTTCCTTCATTGTCTATTACTTTAGAAGGTAAACGATTAATTTTGAGGTGGAGGTCTTTGATGCACCTCTTGATTATAACCTTCTACTTGGTTGTAGCTGGATTGATTCCATGAGATGATTTGTGTCTACCATTTTCTGTGTGTTACATTTCCCACACCAAGGAAATGTTGTTACTATTGAACAACTAGCCTTCTTTAATTCTGATTCTCGTACTAGAAACGTGCATTTTATCTTGAAAAAACCTCCCGGTTATGAGAATGTCAGCGTGGGTCTTTTAAAATATTCAACCTTGATGGATACTTTTCCTATTCCACCACTCGATATTCCTCCTCCTTTTTTCTCTTTGATTAACATGATCTCAACCGTTGTTTGTGAAACCCCTAAGTCTTATGACCTGTGGATAGTACCTAGCTCTAGTGATTATCTTCATTACGATGACATGATGCCTTTAAGTCTGGTCGAATTAGATTATCAAGCTATTCAGTCAACAACTCTTCTCCTCCTCCTCTTTGTGATACATCTCTTGATCCATTCCACGTGATATTTCCTACTGATGAGATGATCATTTCAGTCATGTCTATGGAAGATACTCCATGGGATGATGGGAATCATCGTTCTATTCTCTTCCTAGAACATGACACCATAGAGAGCTACCAACAGATTTAGACTTCATCGACCATTGTTGTTATTTCATTTGTTCATGAGTCAACACACGATGTTTTGTATGAAGGGAACTTGAGTAATATTTCACCTACTGTTCCTCTTGACATATTGATTAAACCCGGAGTCATGGAAAATGTTCATATTGACGCCTCATGTTCTACCGATGAGGTTTTCACTTATAAATCCCTTTTCTAAGAGTTTTGTGACGTTTTTTCCTAGAGTTATGAATACATGCTAGGTATTGATCTTGATATTGTTTTCCATGAGATTAAGACTTATCTGGATGCTAAACTCGTTTGGTAGAGACTTCACCCAGTACATCCACGTAAAGTTGCTGCTATCAAGATTGAGGTTGAGAAACTTCTTAAATTTAGCTTTCTTTATCTTGTGGATTTGAACGATTAGGTATCCAATCTTGTTCCAGTAAACAAGAAACAAGGAATGATCCAAGTTTGTGTATATTATAGGGATATAAACAAAGCTTGTCCTAAGAAAAATTATCCAACCCCTTTCATTGACTAGATCATTGATGATTGTGCCGAGAGTGAGATATTATCCTTGATGGACGGTTTCTCCGGCCATAATAATACTAATATTTTACCAGCGGATCAACACAAGACTACTTTTATTTTCCCTTGGGGAACCATCGCCTACCAGAAATTACCTTTTTGTCTAAAAAATGTTGGTGCGACTTTTCAGCGTGCTATGTCTTACACCTTTCATGACATTAAGAACATTGTAAAACCCTATCTCGATGATCTATCGGTGCATTCCATGCATTATAAAGATCACCCGACATATTTACGGGCCATGTTCCTACGTTGTCGTTATTATCACATACATTTGAATCTGTACAAATGTGTTTTTTTGTGGAATCTGGTCGATTTCTTGGTTTTATTGTGTCTATACATGGGATTCAGGTAGATCCATTTAAGGTTGAGGCTATTATTAATCTACTTCCTCCTTCCATGCTATGCCAACTCCAAAGTTTACAAGGGAAGGAATTTTTTTTACGTCGATTCATCCCCAATTATGTTGAATTAATGAAGTAATTTACTCAGCTCCTCAAGAAAGGTTACGATTTTGTATGGGACGATATTGCAAACAAAGTCTTTGAGGCTTTGAAACTTTCCTTAACCCATACACCACTATTGTTTCCACCTGACTATAGTCATGTTTATTTGTTGTACTTAGTTGCTTCGGACTCTACCATTTCCATGGTTTTAGTCCAAGAGGATGATTCACATGATGAACATGTTATATTTTATTTGAGCATGAGTCTTACAACTACTGAAACCAAATATTTACATGTGGAGAAACTGGCCTTGGTAGCAGTTCAAGCTATTCAACATTTTTGTCACTACATCTTATTATGCAAAACCATCATTATTTCCAATTGCAACCCCATGCAACATATCCTTACTTGAAAATTCTTGGGGGAAATTACTCTAAATGGATATGTATTCTCCAGGAGTTTGATTTGGATTTTGAACGTGCCAAGTCAAAGAAGTCTTTGGTTTTTTCTGAATTGATATGTGACCTTCCCTCTACTGAGACAGAAAATGTGGCAGAGGATTCTTTACTTGACAAATCCCTCTTTCTGATCAGTTTTGATGACATATGGTATGGAGATATTACCATCTATCTCCAAAGACAAACTTTTTGACTCGATATTTATAATACAGATCGTCACCGTATACAATATCAAGCCCCTAAATACATCATCCTTGGTGATACTCTTTACCATCGTGGTATTGATTCCATATTTCAACTATGTCTTAGCTATGATGAAGCTGAGAAAGATTTGAATGATTGTCACTCTGGATCATGTGGCAGTCATATGTCTGGGTATGCCACTGACCAAAGGATATTACGATTTGGTAATGTTTTTCCTTTTTTTTTAAGGATTGCATTATTGTCGTCCAAAAATGTCTCACTTGTCAAACCTACAACAAAAAGATCCAATCTCACCCTTCTCCCCTTCACCCCGTAGTTTCCATTGGTATTTTACCTAAATGGGGCACTGACTTCATGAAATGTAACCCTCACTCAACTGAGGGGCATGCATACATTATTGTAGCTGTGGATTATTTCACTAAATGGACCGAGGTGATGCCTACATTTGATAATACTAGGAAAACTGCAGTGTTGTTCATATTCAATCATATCATTACTAGATTTGGTGTCCCTCAAGCCATCATTACTGATCATGGTAGTCATTTTCACAATTTTATGATGTCTGAACTTACTAAAAAGTTGGGTCTTCACCATGAAAACTCAACCCCCTATTATTCAGAGGCCAATGGTCAGGTTGAAGCATTTAACAAATTTATCACTACTATGCTTCGACGTATGGTAGGAATTCATAATTCAAATTGGCACATGATGTTTTTATCAACATTATGGGCCTATCGGACAATTGTTATGTCTACCACAGGATTCACACCTTTCCATTTAGTATATGGTATCGAAGCAATTTTGTTTATTGAATGTGAAATCCCATCTTTGAAACTAGTCATCGAACTACTCCCTAACACTTTTGCTGAAGAGGAACATCTTTTTTATTTGATACAATTATATGAAACCCATCATGATGCTGCCTTATTTATTGAAACTCAGAAAAAGCGTGTCAAAGCCCAATATGAAAAGCATATCAAACCATGTGTTTTTCCTGAAGGTGATCTAGTTCTTCTTTATAAGCAAGATCGTGATTTTCTAGGGGCCGGTAAATTCGAGCCCATGTGGCAGGGTACTTATATTGTGAAACGAGTGTTGGAGAAAGGATATTATGAGCCGGTAGATTATGATGGAGTTCCTTTTAGTGAACCCAAAAATGGTCTTTACTTGAAGAAGTATTATGCTTAAATTACTTTTTGCATGAGTGTTGTGTATTTTTAGTGTATCATATTCTTCTGTGTTTTTTCGTTGTCTGGTTCCACCTTTCGACTGCTTACCTCTCATTGTGCTTGGTTTCCAGATGTCAGTGTCTTCACTACCCTACATTGGCTTCACTGATGGCGCTAGTCGCAATACTCAAAACTTAGCATCTGTTGCTTGGGTAATCTATGCACCTACGGATGAACTAATCAATCTACATGGTGTTTTCCTTAGTCATGCAACCAAAAATATCGTGGAATATAGTGCAGTTATCGAGTTATTGGTTGATGTTGTTTCACTTGGAATCCACCATTTTATTTTACGACTAGATTCACAGTTAGTATTCTTACAGTTGAGTAACGTTTATTCCATCTAGAGTCCTACTTTGTTAAGGGTATATTTACGAATTCACCTCTTGGAATGTCACTTTGATTAAATTGAATATCAACACATTCTAGATGTATTAATACATTAACAAATGCATTGCCTAATTATGTGTTAGACAAACATTTGAGACATTTATAAAATCCAATCACATTTTTGTACATAAAACAAGTAAGTCGATAGGATTCGTATATTCATAATGATAAAAGTTTACAGAAAATGTTTTTGTTCGAAGACCAAAATATAAAAAATGTGAAACACATGGCTTCATATAAAATAGAGCATAAAGGATGTTTCTCACGATAACACGTGACTGCCCGTGCTACTCTATGAAGTATTCAACCGATGGATGTAGACACACCCATTGTGTGGCATTGGTAATGCCTAGGAATCTCATCTATTGTGTCATCAGGGACATTCATTGTGAGTCCCTCCAGGTTTTTTTCTATGGCTTATAGATAGGAAGCAGCTAATCCTATTACGACACCTATCTCCCATTTCCTATGGATAGGGGATGAACCTGGAGGATGATAAGGTCCCACATCTGCATTATCGAAGAGAAATCGATTAGTCATCGGATAAACAACATAAAAAACATTTTATATATCATTAAAAATAACAAAAACATTATATAAACAAAATTTACTTCTTACCTATGTCCCCCCATTGCGAAACTTTGGGAAGAGATAGGTCTAGATCTCCATGGAAGTCTAACCCGGCGTAGGCATAATCATCGACCATGAGCACTTGAGTCTGCAGCCATTCGAATAAGACAATGTTATACCTAACTGTGTGACTGCCTCCATGCCGTTCCATGAGGTATACCCACCTCTTCACTCTCGGATCCTGTGGAGAAGGTATACCCCACTCTACCTGCAATTGTAAGACCAAGACCCTCTCTAGGAAGAAGGATACAAAAATAGACCCGTATCCAAATTGTTTCAACCCACCACTTTTGCGCTTGGTAAGTTGTTTCATCATACTTTTAAGGACCCCTTCGCACCAGTTGAAGACTTAGGGATCCATACACTCCAATTCATACTGAAAATGGCTTTGCAGGGTCATGTGGGGAGGTTCACTCGATACCATGTGCGTAATAGTATAAAAGATGGTCCGTAGAGGAAAATCTCAGACATCCCTGATAGTGACCTTACCACTATGTTTCTCGGTTACCGACACACAATGATGACTGATGTAGTAGTTCATAGGCTCACTACCACCCCTGCTACCTGTAAGTGTCACCCGTGAACCACGACGAGATGATCCTGTTAGGAAATAGATATCCTAGATATTTATGGTGAGTGTGTGGGCACCCACATGAAATTCCTGCTCGTTCACATCCCACATGTCAAGTAGTCTCAGTTGGGCCATCATGCCCTGAATCTTGAAGAATTTTAATAACCCACATTGTTGAAGGGACATAACCATTCCTGGGTTATTCTCGGCGAAGTAATATTCTTCTTCATGCTCTTTTTCATGCCACTCCAACATCTTAACCAAGGAATACCTGCCAAGGAACCATAAAAAGAGATTAGAAACATAATTTTCTTTCTTGGGGGTTTTCCCTTGTTGGGTTCATCATTTAAAATTTTGGGTTGTGATCGTCGCCATCCTATGCATTTCATGGATGATTTTAGGGGCTAAATTTCGCTCGTGGGCTAATTTTCCATGGTTTTTCCAAAAACGAGATTCGTTATTTTAAAAATGAATTGCCCAAATTCTATAGGATAAAATTATTTTACCCTAAAAATCGCCAAAATTTTATAAAAACTATATAAAATCCTTAAAAATTTGAATATTTTTACAAAAATATTGCCAAACATTTATAGTTGGCACATGAAGGATTAGTAAGATTCGCCAAGGTTTCTACATTTTAAAGTAAATTTCCATCCTTAAAATCATCCCTGATGCATTTGCACAGTGCAACGTCGTCACACCCTAGATTTAGGGTCACCTGTGACAATTTTACATCATCGCAAGTCTTGATGTAGGGCACCTGCGACGACCTCAACGCATGGGTAACCCCTAAAAATCAACCTAAAAACACATATTTAACCAATTAAAATCAATTTTTAAACCATGCAAAGATGAAGGAGATGGAGATTACCTCTGCTGCGGAGACAATTCATGAAATCATCCTTCATGCACTCCACAATCAACACTTTAAAACCGAGGTAAAAAGGGGGTTTGGAGCAATGTTTCAGCGAAGTTAAAAATGAAATAGTGAAATGTGGTTTTTTACCTATTTTATTGATTTTTATTACTTTTCATTTGTATATTATATTATTTTTTATGCTTCTTCCAAGCCCTAAAGTCCTAACAACTTTACAAGTGGTTGATTTTTGCAGATTGAAAAAGTCTAGAGATGAGACGTTGGAACAAGGGTCTGCTTTTTTGGTTTGTTTTTATATATTTGTCACATATACAAATCCTTTAAGGGTTTTTCAGAAAAAAAACTCCTAGCAGAGTCTTAATTCTTTCTCATGCTCGTGAAACCATGAGAATGTAAACGATTAGTCTTTTGTCATTTTTTTGAACTCGTAATGGTGACACGAAAAATGAAACCTATGGAGTATCCTTTAATCTCTTTTCACACTCCTTAAAAATGAAAATATTGTCGAGCGACCTTATTCTTTTCACGCTCATAAAAGTATTTGAAGAAAACATTTGATGATGGGTAGGTTGTCACTATTTTAGTCTCATTAGATTAATTTAAAAAAAAGGAACTGATGGAATTCTCTTTAAGTTTTTTTCAGACTCTTGAAAATTGAAAAACCCCTGAGTTTTCTCTCTTTGGACTTGTTAAACAAACATCGAAAGACCCATATGGGAACTGTTATCACTATGTAATTTTCCCAAGGTTGTAGAGGTAGTCATAGAGGCAACATTAAAACCACTTCGAGTCTTGGATCTAGCCCTCCAAGACTTAGAGAGGGATCTCTCTGTCTGATATAGTTTGAAAAAGGATATTAGGATAGTTATGCAGAATAGGATTTTTTTTTAAGAATTGGGTAGGGGCAGAGAAAAGAGACCATGGTCTATGGATTCAATGATCGAAAATCCATGTCAATAGGCTAATATTTGCAGGGCAAGGTAGACAACTCATTGGATCCTTTAACTTAAATGAAATGGGAGAGATGGAACATGTTAAGAGATCCAATTAAACATAGAGCAGCTGAGAATTTTGAGTTTAATCTTCAGTGGAAAACATAAAAAACTATACCAAGCTAGAGACAAAGGATACATTAAAACCAATTATGTTCTTAATCTTCTCGGAATAATTCAGAGGCATACATTAATTATGATAACAGAGAAAACCAATTTACAAAGAGGGATGCACATCACCAATAGAAATAGTCACAAGAATCCTGCAGCATAGCATTGTCTTGCGCCTGTAAAACAAATATCATAATCGTTGTCTTTAACCTCTATATTTTTAAAAGAGACCCCATAGCCCAATGGAAGCGTAAGTGAACTTCAGCCATTTCATTTAAAAACAATACAAACAACTCGATTATATTCTTTCTAACTAGCCTAAAATATTGAAAAGATAAACAAATCTAAAACTCACAGAGAGATCACTCTCTGAAACTAGTAGGGTTAGCTCCAAGTTTCGAAGTGGTTGGTTAAAGTTACCTCTGATAGATTTATTCTTACCTCATGACAACCTCTGGGAATTTATAGAGTGATAACATAAATGGCGACCATATTGGGGAACTTTCCCCAGTAGTACACTTCAAATTTATAGTTCTGATCACTGATGGTGGACAGTGACCAGACACAAGAAGGCTGAGATCATTCACCTGGTGACTCCAATTAGCTCCAGACAATGCCAACTCAAAGACTCCACTGGAGGAAGAACCTGAAGCATGACCAAGAAGCCAAGAAATATTAGGTACTCAAGCCCAAATTTCATTCAAGACATCTTTGGTTTTGTATGTAATTATGTTCTATCTTATTCTAAACCTGATCAAAAGTACATTGTTGAAGATTGCATTGACCACCTACTAATTGATGACCCTCAATAGATCAAATCCCCCATTGTAGATCAGGTACATACTCATACACTTGCAGAAAGCCTAGTGAGACAGAAGCCTCATGCTTTATCTCCCACTCATGCTAAAACACTAGATGGTTGTAAGCCCCTTGCTTCACCTCCTATACCTGCAAAAATCCCAGACAGATATAAGGCTCTACATTTTCCTCCTTTTCTCCATGACCTCCCTGTCAATTACATCAATAATTTACCCAGGTTTGATGGAGAAAATGTGAAGATCACTACTAAAAAGCATATTAAAAATATTGAGGATTTTCTTGATCTGTTTGAGGTAGAAGATGATGATGTCTGTATCATAATTTTTGCCCTATCATTGCAAGGTAAAGTCAAGAATTGGTTTAAGAATCTTCCAGATGCAAGCATTAGCAGTTTCCATCAGTTTGTAAAAATTTTCCTAGATCGATGGGTGATCATGAGAAATGTCTTTCTCATCCTAGAAGAATATGACCATTTGAAAAAATAACCAAGGGAGACAGTACCTCAGTTTTCAGCAAGGTTAAATGAGGTATATCATGCAATGCCCGTTGATATAAGGCCATCCCCAGGATCAGTTCACTTGCATTACCGAAATGCCTTCGATCATGAGATGGCATTCCAATTAAGAGAAAGGAACACTACAACTCTTGAAGAAATGCAGAACATTGCAGTTGATGTGGAGACCAACTTGTTTATCAAAAGGTCAAAGGAAAAGAACAAAGAAAAGGAGAAACTAAAATCTTCAAAAGCTAAACTAGACATTTTGACCAGCACCATGGAAGAGATGATGCAGAAGATTAGCATAAGAGAAAAGCTTGATGTTCAAAGACATCATGTTCCATTGATCTCAAAGAAATAAAAGGTCATTGTTCCCAAACATTTTGCAGCTCACCCTTGGTACCATGGTTTGGATAATGATTCTTGCATGTATTCAATTCACGACATAGACGAAGATGAAGCTCCATCTCAACTTGCAGAGGAACAACCAACTGATATGATGTGCATGTTTTACGACATTCCTTACTTGGATAACATACCCAAGTGTTATCAGTATAATGATGATCATAAGGATGAAATAGATGTGGACTATTCAAAGTAATCAACAACATATGATTGGAAGGAGGAATATGCAAAAAAATTTCAAGAAAATACAAACTGTCTGCCCCTATGTTTTGCCTCACTCCTGAGAAAATATTGCCAGCAGATTGTAAACAGTAAGAAAGAGGAATGTTCTAATGCATCAATTGAAGAGGACAAGGATGAAACAGAAACTCATCCAAAGGTGCAACCCTTGAGCCTTTTTGAAGGTCAAACCTCAGACAAAGTCATGAAGCTTGAAACGGGTGATGAGCTAATCCATCTGGATTCATTGCCTTTATGCTTTAATTCATTTCAAATTTTGAGGGGGAATCTTGGTCAGATTCTAGTTGAAATCCATAATGTAAGCCATGAAGTATCGCTAGAGCCAATTCCACCATTATCTAAAGCATTTTATGATCCTATAGTTGATATTCTGGATAATGTGTGTTTTCAAAGTTAGTTTTCATTTATCCCCAATGTTTTCAAAAATTGTTATGGTATGGATATGATCAGACAGTCAGCTACAGGGGTGTTTTCAGCAGAAGCATCATTTCAGAATTGCATCCATGTCAGGAAGTGCATGAGGATGAAAATAGCATAGATACAGTGCCAGAGCATGTTGCTCACTTGGCTGAATCCAAAAATCAAGGAACATGTCATTTCTACCTTGATCCTATAGCTACCTATATGGAGAAATTTTGCACTACAGAGCCCCAATCTATCTATGGCATTACTTATGTTCTTTAGGATTGTCGAAGTCTCTGTTGTAAAGACCAATCATGTTTTTAGTAGCGGTCATTACACTTTGCAGTTTTGAATCTATGGACAAAAGGTCAAGTTGCCTTTTTTACTGTGCTAATAAGCAGTCAAGCAGTCCACTGGTCTTAGCAACTACTTGATTGGCTTCATTGTCATTTTTGTATTATTTGATTTAGCATGACTTTCAGTAGTATAGGGTAGGTAGGAGAATGTGAATAAGCTCATCATTCTGAGCATCTCCTTTTAAGCAATGTTCATTTTGATTTGGTTTTCATTTGCAAGATCAAAACAAGTACAGGTTGCAGAATAAGATTTTGGAATTGGCCCAATGAATAAAACACCAGTCTGCATGCTCAGAGGTCTGAGATTCTTGACACCTCTCGAAAGAGTTTCCATCCCCAGGTGGAGCCTATGTTAGGGTCCTATAATCACAGGTAACTCGATTCTTCGACTGCTGATTTGGTTTTTCCCCCATGATGACAACTTCTGGATCGATTAACTCCTTTTTTTTCCCTCCATCAATTTCGCCCGATCCTCCATCACCCTGCTACATCCTTCATCCTCCGTTGCGCCCTCACTCCCTTGTCTTTTCGACCCATTGAGTATGCCTCGCCCGCTACTCATCCATAATAAACAAACTTAGGCTAAAAATAAAATCAATAGGTTAATAATGTTAGTAATAAAATTTAGTATAATTAGTTTAATTAAATAGGCTAGACTAGTTAAATAATCCACTAATTAATTAATTAATAAGTAATTTAGTTAGTACATAGGTTAGTGTTTTATTAATCCAAATATTAATTAAAAAATAAATGAAAACATTAAAACATAATAAAATACAAATAAAAAACCAAAGTGTATAATTATAATAAACAAACAATAAATAAAATATATAAAAATTAAAACAAAACACAAAACAATAAAAAAGAAATTAAATAAAAAAGAAAACATATAAAATACATAAAATATAAAACAAAAACATGTAACATAACAAATTTTATAAACAAAACAAAAAAAATTAAAAATTAAAAAACCAAAGTAACACCTATCCTAAGTTTTCCTACCCACCCCCAACTTCACGCATACTTTCCCCAAATCAATTTAAATCAACGGACATGAAAAATTCCGGACCCCCCTTGCCATCTGAAACTTAACGCCTGGGGGGTCTGATATGGGTTGTATTATAAAACCATCCCCAG
The DNA here is from genome assembly GCA_009831015.1 of Picea engelmannii. NCBI lineage: Eukaryota > Viridiplantae > Streptophyta > Pinopsida > Pinales > Pinaceae > Picea > Picea engelmannii. The sequence continues at coordinate 190,100 of ML803306.1, read as the reverse complement.
ATAGGTGTCGGCTCCACATGCCAATGTACCCCCTCCAAAAAAAAAAAATCCACTTACCACCTCGGGTGGGGGGGTTGGAATACCACCTATCCCAAAAAAAAATGTTTTTCCCAAATTTCGCCCATTTTTGCATGTTCAGAATGTCATCTTCTGAAGGCTATTCCAGGAAAATGGAGACATATATTTAAAAAGAAAGAGATTTTTTTGTTTAGAACTGGATTAAGAACAAAAACCTCTTCCATATTTTTCAAAGGTGCCACCAGTTGGGAGAATCAAAATTGTCTTTCAGCCTCATTTTTTCGATTTTTGGTTTTCCTGTTACAGTATCGATGTTACAGGAGCTGTTACGGTGATATAGAGGTGATTTTGGTGAAACCAAAGGAGGTTTTTGTCCAAAACATGCCCATATACAATAACCTCCTTCAGTTTTTTCCCAAGTGTCAGCATTAAAAAGAAAGAGATGTCTGTTCGGACCCCTTTTTTACAGAAGTGTGTCTCGTCTTTCATGGCAGACAATTCCAAATTTTTGGGGATTTCTTGCTATTTTTGGCCGAGGTGGTTGAATTCGACCTCAAGAACCTAAGGAGAGTCTTTTTTATATATTGTATGGAATCAAATGTGTAGAGGGGGATCATTTAGGGACCATTTTTAATCTTGTATCAGAGCTCACAAAGCTTTCTGTATTTTCATCAATTCAATAATACAGTTGCAGCGATTACATGATTCTTGTGTAAAATCTATTGGTGAAGTGCTCCTCCTGTAAATTGTTTTCTCTGTTTCCATATGTTTTCTTTCCTTATTATCTGGTAGAATTTTATGAGAAGAATTTGTTGAAAGATACACTTTGTTTCTAGCTGTGGATAATATTAATGTTTTCTTCTGATATTCAGTGGCAGAATTCTTCATTGTTCTATTGCTAAATTGATCATTTCTTTTTCCTCCTCTTTCATGTCATTTAATTTTACCAGATCCAGTAATTTGCCTACCTTGCCCTGTAAGGTTGTCTGTAGAACTTGTTTTTGATTGAACTTCAGGCTGTGACCCCATTACCCAATGGACCTCTTTTCTCATGTTTCATCCAATCATTTAAAAAAATCCAAACTCTGAACTCGTTAGCTAGCCTAATATCTATTCAAACAAATATATATCAAACAGAGAGATCCCTCTCTGAGTCTTGGAGGGCTATATCCAAGACTCGAAGTGGTTTTGATGTTACCTCTGTGACTGCCCCCACAGCCTTGGGAAAAATTACAGAGTGCTAACAGGAACGAACCACTCCTTCTTAGGGTTCGTTAAATATACTCTGAGGGACTCATCCGAAGGATGAGCTTACATCAACAAGCATATGTTATCCTCCTCAATCTTGCATAAAAATAAAGAGGTACTCGCCAGAAACGGTGGGGGAAAATTGGGAAGAAATGTGTCTTTGTATTTGTGTTAGTGGTAGTAATAGTCTCTCTTGAACACGACACCCCCCTTCATCATTGTATCTGGGTTGGGAAATCCATTTGTCTCTCATTTTACCATCCGTCAGTTCATATGTTAGGTCCTCCTTGAGTCAATTCTTCCAATACCATTTTTGTGTCATTCATATGTTCAAGAGAAGTCCAACCTAAACAAACCCTCTATTGATTCAGCCATCTGCAGTTATAAATCTTCTACCATGTCGATCTTCCCTATGTCAGTTTCAAAACACTTCATACCCTGATCCACCTCAAATCTGTTACAAATTTCATGACATTGATGGGGGATACATAAAGGCCCTCATGTGATGAGTCTTTTCCTATCGAATTCAACTCATTATCCAGGAACAAGGCTTAGAAATCATTTAGTACCTTAGAGCCTGCATACATCAATGGTAGGTTTCTTCACTTTCAATAGTGGGTTCACATCATTGACCCCTGATTGGAAGATTCCATCGAGTGTTTGAATTCAACTCAATTATTCACATTCATTGGATTGTACTGGGGTACATTGGGAGTCATTGACATCAATGGTGATTTTCCTCGCACTTGTTAATCATTTTCATTAACGATCGATAATCAAGTGATTTCTACCATGTTCGAATTCAACACTTGTACTTGCATGGCTAGATTCGTACTTAGAGATGATGGAAATGAAGACCCTGGATCTTATCACTTTGGTACAGGTTGCAACGGAGTATTCATGATTTGTATTGACACATAGATCCACTTTGTATGTCTCGTGGCTATGTCTGAATTTGAATTCTTTTAGAGCATAGATCCACAGTGTATTATTGGTGACTATGTTGAATCATGGTTACATGGATCCATGGTGTATGTTTAGTGTCCATGAATCAATTGACACTTATGATTAGAGTCACTTGTAGTCTGAGCATAGGAATTCCTACCTCAGAGATGGTATGCTATTATGAATATGCTTGTTTGTTTGCAGGTCCCTGATTGATGTGCTCCTTGTTTTCAACACACACATTCTACAAAGTATTTCAGTTGTCATGAGTTCCAGCTTCATACTTTGGGTGGCATTCTATTACACATTTTTTTGGTCACCTCAATGATCACCTGACAACATGTGTTCATGTTCCCTAAAAAATATTAAAGAGGCTTTCTCCATGGAAAGATTGATTTACTTTCCTCTACCAAAAACCATATGAAGGAAGGTTGTCGCACCCTGCTAAATACATAGGGTGTGACGATGTCTTATCATCACATCATGCACTATACCTAGACTGCAACGTTGTCGCATGTTGCTAATTATGTAGGGTGTGATGATGCTTAAATATTGGGAAAAGTCAAATTTCATAAATGTTCTAGAATGGGATCTTCTAGAAGATGAGGTGGCCTACAATCGATTTGGATCTTACTCGCTTCTCTGATTTGGTGAGATCATCCTAATATCCTCATCCATATCTCTTTCACACTATATAAAGAGGGATATTTCATGGAAAAGTCTAAGGTTGAATAGGCTAAGATTTGTATGGAGAGTTATGCTTTAGATTGTGCTTGAGAGATTTGCTTTAGTTCTTCAAGTCAGATTGTAGATCTTCTTCATTCAAGGAATTTGGAGCAAAGGTGTGTGTGTTGAAGCAAAGAGCCATCGAAGGGGACCTTGCAACATCAAGGCATGGGTTGTATTCTCCACTTTTTATTCAATTTTTATTCATTTCTTCCCTATATAAGCATCTTGTCTTCTATTGTATAATTTCTTTATCATATACATAGACTTCATTAGAATATATAGATCTTTCTTCCTCTTCTTTGTTGTTTTGTGACTCCTGGATAGGATTTATATTATGCAAACTCAAGGAAGGAGCTACAAACATGACACTAGAAAGGACAGGCGTCGTTTAAAAGGTACGTCCCTTGTAACTCATTAAACTAGTTTATATGATGATGAAGTTTAAGGCGAAGTGTACATTATGTTTTGTTTTTTTCTAGTTTCCAGTGGGATCTAGGGAGATCTGTTTGTGTCTGCACTTACTCATTAATCCAATAAAAAAGAGGGATGTACATCCTATAGGAGTAACCAGCACCAGATGTACATCTCATGGTAATAGCAAAAAAAATTATTCCAAGATGTATAGGTTGGTGTACAAGATGCCATACATCCAACAAAACACCAGGTAAGGGTAACACATTAGTAGGGTTTTCTAGGGAATATTTGTTCAGGGTTTTTTTCAAGGATAGATCTTCTAGGTTTGTTGGAATTTGAGTTTTTCCTTGTGGGCCATTTTCCCAGCAAGGGAGTCCTAACTCTTATAATAAAATCATCTCATTGTTATTTTTCCCTTACGGTTTTTCCAGGGGTATTTACCCAAAAATATATGTGTATGTGTGTTTGGTTTCATGTTTTACTTCCGTTGAAATTTTTGGTTAAGAATCTCATTGTTCTTTTATTCAATATTTCTACATTTTATTTCAACAAGGATTTACTAGGAATTAATTGTCATGATTGGGGTTCAAGAAAATGTAATATGGTATTAGATCTCACACTATGAAGGAGATTAGAAATTGGTTTTGTCACAGGTTTTACAAAATATCTAAATTCTAACATTTTATATTCCTCGTTAAAATTTTGATTTGGATATGGCCACAATTAGTTGGAGGTTTAAGGACAAGTTGGAGGGTGCATCAAACTTTGTACCTTGGAAGAGGAGGGATTACATTAATTCTCATGGATAATGGGTTGTGGTAGTTTGCAAATACCACCACCCCAAGAATCCATAAGAACTAGTCATAAATAATCAAAAGGATGTGAAATCCAAGAGGATCATCTTAGATGTGGTGAAGGATCATTTGATTCCTCACCTATCTGAGAATAATTCAACAAGGGAAATGTTTGAATCTCTGACAAATCATTTCCAAAGTACTAAGACAAATAGGAATATGGTGTTGAGGGAAATATTTAGAAACACCAAGATGACTAGATCAGATACAGTGACCAACTATCTCACCAAGATCACTTAGGTTCGGGATCAGTTGGAAGTAGTTGGGAAGGTCATGACATATGAAGAGATGATGAGGATGGAACTGAATTGTTTCACTAAGCCTTGGGCCCCATTAATCAAGGGAATAATTTCAAAGGAGACACTTCCGAAATTTGACAAGATGTGGGATGATTTCATCCAGGGGGATATTTGAGAAGAATCTCTAGTAGGCCAGTAGAAGGGTGATGATGAGAATCTAGTTATTTCTATTTAGGAAAGGAAGAGAAAGAGAAAGGGTTTGTTCAATAGGAATATATATGGAGAGTCAACTTCATGGGATAGAAAGAATATGGATATGAGAAAAGTGAAATGAATCGCATTCCAACAGAGTGGTCACTATGCTTCAAAGTGTCCTGAACAAAAGAAATGGAAGATTAAGTATTTGTAGATAGAAACATATGTAGATACTCAATTCAAGGAGTTTGTTGAGAGGTTCGAGAGGGATTTCCTTCTAGTCTCTTGTATTTCTAGCATAGCTTCCAATGATTCTTGGTTCATGCATAGTGGCGCTTCTTGTCACATGATGGGGACATGAGAGTTGTTCACCGGTTTGTCAGAGAAGGACTTGGATATGCATGTGGAGCTTGGTACCAATTGCAAGTGTGGTGTAGAAGGATTTGGGACAGTCATGTTTCAACAGGAGTCAAGAGTTTCTTTGGAGGTGGCATATGTGTTTTATGTTCTGAAGCTCAAGACATGGTATACACCATCACATTCGAGGAGGGTCAGGTTCTTATTTGGCCAAAAGAATCTAGCATTGAATCAACATGAATTCTTGGTAACAGAGAGGGAAATCTATACAAGTTGAAGGCCCAATCAACTCGTTCTCAAGTTCATGATAGTGATAGTATGTGAAAACTTTGGCACAAAAGGATGGATCACTTACATCGTATATCACAAACTGCATTGAGGGATATTGTCATTGGTCTTCCAGAGTTCATTGTGGAACATTAGGGAGTATGCAAGGGGTGTGATATTGGAAATAATGTTAAGGATTCTTTTTCGAGCAGCGAGAGTATATCCAAGGGGACATTGGATCTAGTACAAAAGACTTTATAATTATACACTCTTCTTGTGCAATAAATATTTGGAAAATGATGGACCACCTAAGGGACTATTTATCTCAGAAAGGTATACCTAATATTAGAGGGTGACCGATTGCAAGGAAGAGGTGACTTGAGTGAATCTATTGTGAGAGATTCATGTTATATCCTAACTGGGATCAAGAAGGAAATATATAGTGGTTGTATCAGAGAAAATAATCAGTTGAATCTCACCCATGGAAACCTTTCGGAGTACATATATGTGCATACATGTAATTATTGGGATACTTTTCATACTTAATCTTATGTTATGAATATATGTACTTCAATTATAAATTTGAAATTTATGTAAATGAAATAATTGTTGCTCAAAATGGATATGAAATACATTGTTTTCCTTGATAACTTGTTATAGGCATGTGTTATAGTGCTAAATCTAATGGAAATGTACTAAGATATTAAAATAAATGATTGAACATTATTATTCAAGATAACCAATAGCGAGACAAAGTGGCAATGAAGAGAACAACATTGTAAGTGCAGCTAAATAATGAAGACATGAAACCTTGCTAAAAATAAGAATGATGAGGACAATGTTATTCTAAGGGCAGGGGGGGATGTAATATCCCAATATCAACCTTTTTAAATTGATATTTTATATATTGTAATTATTCTTTTTATTACTATTTTTTTTCTCCGCACCATGTGTTAGTTTCCATGGTGATTTTGAAAGACATATAAATAGGATCATTTTTTAATTTAAAAGGTTAAAAGGCTGATTGGGGAGGAGAATGCTTATGGGGCTATGAATCTATCATAGGTAAATGATAAGGGTATATAAGGGGGTAATTGACTTATGTCTCATAATCCTACTATAATCTATGTATAACCCCCTTCATGTAATTTTTCTATTATCATTTCATCCTAATGTTTATGTTATTACAATTAGGAGCCTAGTGAAATGATTAATTTCTTTAAGTAATTATTTAATACCCTTAAGTACCTACCTCCTATATTTAAGAAATTAATTCGTATATATTCATGGAATGAATGAGAGTTCAACTAGGAGTCTTGATCCCTATCATTAAGGAAGTGGAAAAGTTTGATTATGATTCTTCCTTTCCCTCTCATTCATTCATGCAAAGTACATAATTCGAATTAGGAAGGAGGGGTTGAGAAAAAAATGAGTTATTGTGGAGAGAATATAGTTCTTGATGAAGAAATAGCATCCCTCCTATCATAGGATCCATGGAGAGATGAAAGAAGTGATGCCATGTCAAATTAGACACCAAGATTGAGAGAGGAAGTACCTTCTTCAACCTCTGCACTTTGTTTTCTTGTTACATTGTACAAGATCCCATAATTTGATTTCCAATATTGAGAGAGAAAGTACCTTCTTCAACCTCTGCACTTTGTTGGCTTGTTACATTGTACAAGATCCCATAATTTGATTTCCAAGAAGTCACATAGTGTTGAAAATGAAATTTGAAAATGGATAGTGACTTCGGATGAGAGACTAAAGAGTGGAAAAGAGGGTGGTTTCTTGATTTGTATTGGGGAGTGGAATGAGAGACAAGAGTTTTTCGAATAAAGATACTAAATAAAGAACCCAATAGTGGTTTGTGTAGATTTGTCTTGGAACCTTTTGGGGAAAAGGGGAAACGATTTCGAAGACTTGAACACTCTTCTTCACCTTGGTGGTATCATAGTCCCTCGTGGGGGTGGTATCTGTTATCACATTAAGTTGTCAAGGGCCACAGGTTGCAGCCATGAGAACAAAGAAACACTTAGAGCGGTTTAATATGGACTCAAATAAAGCGAGTGAGCAAGTTCAGTTTTCGACGAAGGAGATTCCATTCAAAGTCCAGATTTGCGGCCTGCGGGCGATCGGGATTATAAACTTATGCAAAGTTTAATGTCAGACAGAGGTCCGAAGTTGAAGATCAAATGGCATGTTTCCTTCCTCAATGGACGGGCATGATCTCTTTCTAATTTTGGGTTTCTAGATTACGGTTGTTTCTCCCTTCGGCTTTCTCTGAAGCCCGAAGTCCCAAACCCTCCGATGTCTCGAAGTGATGAAGTCCAAAACTCTTTGAGGTCCCGAAGTTTTGAAGTGGAACAACAAGGATACGATCTAAGTCATTGATCGCCATTCAAGGAGAACCATTGATCTCCGTGTGTAAAGACACTTTGCGATTCAAGAATTGGGAGTCATGAAGTGGCGTGTGTCATAGATTCCCGAAGGCAGGGATCCACAAAAATATCCCAGTCATTGGTTGGAAGGTGGGACGTGGTGGTAGATAATCAAATTCATGAATTTGAGACTCGAAAAGTTAACAAGGGGCAGTGCACCAACTTTGCAAAGTGAGAAGTTGCGAAATACTCAGGAAATATGTGGTCTAGCAAGGGTTAAATCTATACCGTAGATCTCATCGGGAGAGATCGATGGTGGAAAATTATCATGGGAGTCAGGAATCCAAAATATGCATAAAGTTGTTCATCAAATATCCGAAGTCCCGAAACCCAAAATTAGTGGGAGTTGTCTGATCCAGAGGGACACGTGGCGACATATCAACAGATTCATAGTTTCGTGAATCAGAGGATTGGCTGGGAGCAATGCGCAAGTTTCACGTAGTGCGAGCTTGAGAAGTGCTCGAAGAGTGGGCCCAGGATCATGGAGCAAGGTCATATGGAAAACGGTTCCAAGAGGAAAGGTTGGTGCCCATAGCGTAGAGCCGACCAAGGTGGAGTTTAGAGGGAGAAATCGTAGTCGTTGGATGCAAAGAAGATCCAACCATAAATATAAGTTAGTTTATTTCATCAATGCAGGCATCGGGAAATCAGTAGTTGAGTAAAGTGAAAATCTTCGAAAAGATAAATCCTGAAATTTATTTAGAGATAAGCGCCTGGTTGTGCCCCGGGCTCGCATGCAGAAGAAACTGGTACTAGAAGCCTTGGGAGCGCGATGGAAAGGGTGTTGATTTCAGGAGAACTGCACCAAAGGTTGAGGGTGCCAGTGTTCATTCCAGAGTGAGACCATCATGGTTGTAAGGCGCTGAGTGAACTCGAAGATCCACCAACGACATGTAGCATTTATTGGGGCATTAAGCCTCACCTTGTTCCCAATGAAAGAATCAGTTAATGAAGGAGGGGTGGGCGTTGAAACCTCGTCTCACCCCATAAATGGAAGGCATGGAAGAACTGTCATAGAAAAAGGGATGTTAGCCCATGGTATCCCTAAGAGTCAGTTTTTCTACAAAGCCCATACTACTCTGAGTTCACGTCTGATAAAAGAATGCATGCGTAGTCTAACAGAAGAAGATGCAGACAACAAGACTTGAATGCAGTGGCCAGATCGTGCCCTGGGTGGTTGTGGACAGTTCTGAGTATAATTAGGTTTTTTGATATTTTATTAAGGTCGGAAAATGGTTGAGAAGAGCTCCCTATTTTGTAATGTTTTGATGCCAGAACTGTTCTTTGGTTATGTATAAAATTTGACACTTTTAGATTAATAGAAGTCAACCTCTTTTCATCTCTTTGTAAAAAATTTGCGAAAACACTCGGGCATGGAGGATCCAGTTGAGGGTTGCCATGTTGTTGTAATGTAGGTTTGATTGCAACGGTATCATGACCAGTTTCAGTCAGCTTCCTTGTGATCGTTTCCCCTCTTACACTGAATTTCTCAGGCATGGAGGATCCAGTCGAGTTGTTGTAGCTACATGGTGATGTAGGTTTGATCATTGTGTTTTTGTGACTGTGTTGTTTGGACATATTTTAGTGTCTGAAGCTTGAGCTTAAGAGTGATCTTCATTCTGAGTTTTTATTCTCCAAGATGCTTGAAGGCCTAATGCCCATAACAGTCTTGTCCACCTTTATTACTAAGTCTTTTTTGGCACAAGGGCAAACCCGGGGTTCAACACTACAATAGCGCACCAACAAAACCCTAACTACCGACCCTTTCGGTGACACCTACGAAGTAGATGAATTCTCACTCGAGGTATAGGAAGGGGTGGTTGTAGGAATCCAGTGTCTTCAACCTTAGCTGGGACATAGATATGTGATTACAACACCTTAACAAGCACTTAGCAGTTATACTCCATTAATATTTAGTCTTAGTTTACAATGCAGCTAAACCCTAATAAAAGATCAGTGTAGTATCCATACAGATTCAATAGATCCAAGCACTAAACATACTAACGTAGATGAAATCTAGAATACATTCACAGTATTCATCACTAATCTACCACATTAGATCCATTCATCATCTAACAACACACTAAGAATTTAACCATATAAACGAGATAGCAACTGTAAATCATTCACAACACATAGACAAAGAATAACCAAAGCACATAGAAATCACAACACAGGATATACATGGTTCACCCCCACCCTAGGGCTACATCCACCAACTCTTCTTCTCTTTATTATATTCTGTCAATCAAATACATGCACATAGCCTTGAGATCTTACTCCGCAGAGGACAGGAGATCTGCGCACCTCGCTAGAGCCTCCTTCCTCGAGTTACAGCACAAATCCTTTCGCAATCTATTACAATCACTTGCACTTAGCTCTACAAGTTCTCAACACACAGTAAGGCACTAAGCCAATTCAATCACATAGATCCACTACTAGGTTCCTTTCTTACATCGCCTAGCTTTCTATTTATACATTACAAAATCAGGCCTAAACATGGGTAAACCCATGGGCCAACATTCCCATACCCGTTACATAAGCCCAAAACCCAAAAAAACCTAAAACAGGGTCGAGATCCTGTGATCTCCACTTCATCTTGCGCTCCACCTTCGACAGCCTGTTGAAGTCCCAAAAATAGTTCAAACATGACCAAGAATCCTCAAAACTTGGTCAAGGGCCAACAGGCCCTCAATACTCACCTGTGACTCGTCCCGAGTCACTCTGATATGGGTAGCTCTGCTTCAAAATCCTCAAGCTTGGATTGAGATGCTTCAACTTAATGTTGTGCCACAACCTCTTGTTCATTGAACTCTTGGATAACAGCTTTATTAATAGGTCCCTCTAGGCATTGTTTAGCTGTAGTAATGACTTTCTTCGGTTCTTCTCCTCGGCCTTTGATCTCTGCGAATAGTTGGAAAGCCTCATCCTGTATAGCTTGGGGCCTTTCAGTTACTTCCGAGACTCTGCTCTGAATGGTGTGGACCTATTGTTGGGAAGTTCATTGATCCTGGGATCACTTCATTCTTTTAATTGTTGATAGGGGCTTCAATTGTGCCTGTATTGTTTATGCTTGTTGCTTCGCCTCCTAGAGTTCTGACTCCAGTGCTTTCAGTTCTTGATTCTCAGTGATTCGCTCATAACTTTGGGCACTATCATCACTTCATTTCTTGCATTCTATGGCAAGGGCCTTTATTCTCTCAACTACGCTTCGAGCAGTTGCTTCTCTTTGATCCTTCACCTCCTATGGGGTGTCGGGTACTGTGTGGAGCTCTAAGTATGTTATTCTTTGTTGTAGTTGATGAATAGCTTCCGCAAGTTGTTCTACTTGATGGGTCATTCGATCTTCTGGCTTGGGATCTAAGCATGTCACAGAGAAGAATTCTCTATTGACCACTTCATTCACTTTGAGTTGTTCTGCAAGCAACTGTTCTTTTTCTTGCTGAATCTGTGATTTCTCCTCATCAAACCTTGTCTGGAGAGCAACCTTGATGCAGACCACCTACCCTCGGGCCGAGATCCGCTCAGGATCTTCACTACAACCACGCCGAGGGTTAATCAACCACTTTGTTCAAGCCACAAAGGACTTCAAGTTTGTGATTGGCGATCCCTATTGTCGAGGTTCTCGGGCCTTCCACCTGCCGAAACCCGAAATGCCGAAACACCGAAGTCTTTGGCGGCATCCTCCTCTGCTTTTGTATCGCGTTTCGGAACTTCGAGAATTACAGAATAGCGAACCCCGATCACTTGTATCCTAAAGTGTTGAATTGCCGAATCCCGACACGTTCATCAATTTTTGGCTCCTCAACAGGTTTTTATTCCTTTTTTTTCGGGGTTTTGGACTTCACAATTTTGCGAATCCTGATGTGAGGTTTCCTAACTCTCCAACCTCCGAACCCCAAAACAGTCAACGGAGTTTGACTTCGACTATTGAAAAAAAATCGCCACCTATCCTCTCAACTATCCTCAGTCTCTGACATGGATTCCTGCCACTTGTCACCTTTCCTGGCTTTCGGAACTTGAATCAATCTTTGACTGTCATTCCCTTATCACTTCGAAACCTCAAATTCTGAAGCAATGCCTTCTATGGAATCAATGGTTCACATTTTTTTTCAGATTCTGGGTATCGGGAGTTTGAAGCTCTTGATCCCAAAACAATTTTCACCACAATCTCGAATCCCCGAACCCCGAAATGTCGAAATGCGCCTTAACGGATATTTCGTGTTTCACAAATTCGGGATTTCTGATGTGAAGTGTCCCGAATCCTTGTCAATGGGCATGCCAAAATCCCGATCCCTGAAATGTTGAAATGCCACTTCAAGGATTTTATGGGTTTCGCAACTCCAGTTTTCTCAATACAAAGGCCTCAGGCTCCTTGTCATCAGGACTTCCGGTATTCTGAATCCCGAATTACCGAAATCCTGAAATTCACATCAAGTTCTGTCACAACTCATGACTTCGGGATTTCTGCTCTACTAGGCCCGACTCCTTGTCATCAGGACCCCCAAAATGCCAAGCTCCAAAATTTCCAAACCGCCGAAAATTCTGCTCCTCAACTTTACACACGACAATCCAGTTCGTGCTTCGGGAGTTCGAGTGACCAAGGGCTTCATTCACACTTTAGACTTACAAACCCCAAAATTATGAAATGATCTCGATGGTCAAAAAGTCACAATCAATGGTCCACATTGGATCCCACCTCTCGAAGGATGGATTTGTCCAGTGCTTATCTTCCCCGCAACTCTCCTGAATCCTATGGTCCTCGCTATTTCATGAGTTCCCCACAAAGAATTTTGACCATTTGATACTCTCCTCAAGAATTTGTATGGAACGAACCAATGTTCCTTTGCTGTAATTTAACCTTCTTCACAAATATTTTGCTTCCTACCTTCCTTCGAACATTTCAAAGATGCTACCCCTTCTAAGCTTTCTCTGGTAAATTCAAGCCTCGAAAAAGGGCCTCTGCTCGCACTCCTTGCAGCAAACCTTCCAATCCTTCTGCGTATTTGAACTCTCAACTCTGTGCACCTTCTGTGACAACAGTCTTTCTCTCTTTCACCTTGTTACACGTCAAAATTTCTAAGTATCGCATTGTCCCTGTCAATTGTCGTAAGTGTCGCATCTTCCCTACAGCTTTCGCAAGTGTTGCAAGTTGACCACTAGTGTCGTAAATGATGGTTGGGCATAATGTCGTGATAACGACACTAATGAGGCACTTATGACACCTCATGTGACTGATTTGAAGATCGAGAACTGTTCCACTGGAATCAAAGAACTCTTAACACCTGAAAGAAGACCTGAAATAGTGGTTTGGAAGGGGAACACTCCTCTAATGCTGCTAGAGAAGCATTGGCACTCCTACACCATGATCCAGAAGTGTTATAACGCTCTTCATCCCTTCTGGAGGAGTGCTGCTCACCTTAAGAGCGCTGGCGCTTTCCCAAGGCACACCAGGAGTGCTATAATGCTCTAATACCCCTTTGGGGGAGCGCTCCCTATTCTAGTTCAATTGTTAGCCCATTGAGTCGAATGAGGAGGAGATCATTCGAGATTAGAAGGCAGTTATGCTCGAATTCTTGGTTTCATCAAAGATCCCTGATCCAAGGAGATGGTTCCTAACTGGTTCTAAACATAACTCAAGAGGTTAGGCCTTTCCCAACCTATATAAACAGGCTTCATGATGATGGAAAGGGGGAAGAAATGAACATATGAAACTTATGATCTTGGAGGAAACTGACAGTCAGCCAAAGAGAGGTGATCAGTGAAGCTGCTGCCATCCAGGTTGTGGATCTTTCAGGCAAGGGTTGGACGAAGAGGACTTGACGA
>ML803306.1:143136-155307 GCA_009831015.1 Picea engelmannii | reverse complement strand
GTAGGTTGAGGTGTTTTAGAAGAAGGAGCATTGTTCTCTCTATAGATGTTAGGATTGGTCCTTCTAGTATCCATAGCCATATTTTTACTTTCAACATTTCTTGCCACCTTAAATGCATTCTCCAATGATTTGGGTTCCCAAAGACGAACCTCATTGTTTGCACCCAATTCTTCACTTGGTGAGCAAATAAAGGGTGCTTACATGCCCAGTTGGGTCTTGCTAGGCATGACAGCTGTAGAGGAAAGGGTTAGAAAAAGAACAACAAAACTATAAACAAGAATTAAATAAAAGCAAACTAAAACTATGAGCATATGGAAAAAGAAATAACAAACACAATGGACCAATATCACCAATGTTTTTAGGCTGATCAATTGATGAAATCCAAAGCACAATGAAGAAAGGGAACTGTGGTTCCTTCTTCCTCCAAAGGAAGGCTCTTGAGGCCCTCACAAACTTGCTCTCCTTACAATAAGAAAATGAGAATGATGGTGAAAGAACTCAAAGCATATCCACTCAAGAGAGGGGTGGATAGCACAATGAAATGGTGCTAATGTGTTATTGTCAAGGAGTGAGTCCTTAAAACAATCTAAGCAACATAACATTACATGAAATTCCTTGAGAAAATAATGTTTCTTCATGGATTTTTATAGCATGGCATTGGGTGATTATGTAACCCCTTTGAGGTGTGAAAAGGGGCTCTTTAGGGCTCAATTAGGTCTTTAACCAGCCTACCATGCGGATTCAGCTCAGATTTGATGTCAAATAGGCTTGGGAGATGATCCATTAGCAGGTGCGTGGGTTTTCGCCCAACAGCCGTGCATCGTGCGCGTATGCACGCATTGTACGTTGTTTTTCCACGCATACGCGCACGCACCCAGATTTTGTAAAGCGCCCTTCAATTTTTGGTTACTTTGTATAGTTTTTTACCCTTTTGCCATGCTGTGGAATTAATCATGTGCCATGAATGACTTCATTCCTATTTTGATGATGCTGAGTTCTTGTCACCGTGTGCGGACGAAATTTCAGTGATAACAGATGCCCCCTGATGGATGAGGTTAGGAGCATACATATAGCTGAAATCCATCAATGTTTCTTTTACTGAGAATGTTGTGGTAAGAGAGAGCAAGAGTGGGACCGTGTAGAGAAATCCTTTAGAGAAGAAAGGAACCAGTAGAACCTGACCTTCCATAAGGTGCGTAACAATATACAAGTGTGCACAAACGAGGCGGGCATGCCCCATGCTCGTGTGATGTAACTCTGAAAAAAGATGACTGAAGTGTTGGTGTAGACAAATGCAGCGCCCTCAGGGGCGGTAATGATAAAGGCAGAAGACAATTACGCAAAGGAACATACTCTGAACAATAGGCACTAATCGCGGTAATAAGCAGCGACGAAGATGCGGGCATTGATGGCCCTACCAAGTTCAGAGGTCTTCGGCAAATGATAATAATAACTGCAATAGTCGCAAAGTAAGACCCACTGTAACATGAGAAAGTGTTGGTGTCGAATGTTATGGCAGTCAATGACATCAGGGAGCAATGGTGTTTCCCCCTGTGTCGTTCGATATCGCTCATTGAATGGAAGATGAGAATCAAGATACTGTCGCCCTTCTGGAAAATTGTGTTGATGTCGACAAAAGGGGGACGTGACTCCTAGAAGCAAAAAGGGCTCCGTGGAATCTACTGAGGTGAGGAAGTGGCAGAGGTACACGGACGAAGTCAAGAAGTGGGAAGACTCAAGACTTCCCTTGGTGGGAGAGTGTATGATATAACGCGTGGCCGCAACCGTGTGGCAAGGTTGAGTGTTAGGGGGACGCCAAGACCGAGGATAAGTTGTGCCAGAGGCGGGACAAGGTGAACAAATTCAGAGGGTAGAGGAAAGTGACCTGTGAAGTACTCTGAAGATATGGACGATGTTAGCAAGGGTAGATGAGAAACAATGCTCCAACCAAGGGTGACATGGGTTGCGTATGGCCAAAAAGGAGGCAAGTCGCCAACGGTGATGACAAAAGGAAATGACTGAAAAATAAAGGTGTTTTTACAATAAATAATGAATAATTTGGGGGAAAATGTACAAATACAGAAACGGGTGCCCCAGTGTGAAATGAGTGACCCAGGGAGGGCAGAAATTTCTTGGAAAAGTGATGAAGGGTGGGGG
Organism: Picea engelmannii; assembly: GCA_009831015.1. Taxonomy (NCBI): domain Eukaryota; kingdom Viridiplantae; phylum Streptophyta; class Pinopsida; order Pinales; family Pinaceae; genus Picea; species Picea engelmannii. Next base: position 153,150 of record ML803306.1, on the reverse strand, counting down.
CCCCATTGGTGAGTTTCTGTATGAGGTAGGTGAAATGAAGATAGGTTCACAGATGGGCAAACTGATGGTGGATGAAATGGAGGGTTCATGAGCCTGCGGAGGTGCAGGTAAAAAAGAATAGAACCATAAAGAGATGATCTGGGAGTCCATATGGGAAGCTAGCAAAATGAGGAGAAGAAGTATGTGGTTGATCTTCAACATGATGAAAGGTTATCGGGACTCCCATCCCTAAAGGGTAATGAAGAACAGCATGAGTGTCAAAAGTGACAAAAGGTGCTATGAATGGGACAACTCATGTGGGTAAGAAAGCTACCGGGTAACAGTACTGACGATGCAAAGGGAGGTGTGAGTACTGCAGAGCCGGGAATGGGTATCCTAAAGGCCAATATCAGAGGGTGTGACTAGAGGTGTAAATGCAAGTCAGCGGGAGAGACTACATGCCAGTGCTAAGTATATACCTGAAGGAATGATGTTGAGAGATGATGATCATGTACCTGTATACAGAACAACCAAATACCCAAAGTGAACAATATCTGAAGAGAATCTAAGATATGAGCATGTATTAAATAAATGTGACAACGTGCATGCGTACCTGACCATAATATGAAAAAAAAACGGCGCCTCGGGGGCTCAGGATGAAAAGTGGCCCAGGGACAGCTATGATGTAGGCAGCGGGATGTTGATCCCGTGGCTGAAGACGGTTTGAAAAATGGACACCTTGGGCTCCTGGAATGTTGAGTGGAAGTTTGGCAAAAGGCCTATATATAGTTGTAGGGCTCACATTGCCACCTCATTTGTACCTACTGCTATAGTGACTGGACGAGCAGATTCAGAGGAGATTGAGTGATTCAGGGAGCACGGGGTATCTGATCGACGGTGTGCGAGTCTCAGGTTAGTGGTCTGATCATCCTGCATAGGAATAGGTTTCCAATTTTTGGGCAGGGTAGGTACGGGGGGCCGTACAGGGGTTTTGAGGGGTTTTTGGGTAGGATGTGGGCCCACATGCATGGGAGATTTAGTGGAAGGCGCGCATATGTGCGCGCCTGTCCACTGAATAAATGCACATTGGTGTGCGTGAAATGGAATTTAAGGCGCGCCCTAGGGGCATGCCTGTGAGGTGGACAGGCACGCATTAGTGCGCGCCTGTGGGGTGAACAGGCGCGCACTAGAGCGCACCTGTGGGTGTGACAGGCACGCACTAGTGTGCACCTTTATGGTGAACAGGAGCGCTCATGAGCACGCATGTGAGAAAAACAGGCGCGCATACCTGCGCGCCTGTATAGTGAAAAGGTGCGCATGTGTGTGCGCCTGTGGGTGGTAAAACCGCACCTAGGAGGCAAGGTTGAAGGGTGAAAAATGAGTCTTTTTGATGCTTTTGATGGTTGTATAAGATGATATAGGACTCTATGTTGATTGCAGGTTGCCAGCAGTGACTATGGATGTGCGGTGGCGTGAGCGAGACTGGTCGCAGTTGCGAGATGTTGTGGCCAATGCAGGGCCTACGGTTCGAGCGGCTTTAGCAACAAGTGGGTTGCTAAAGTTCTTTGAGTTCCCATTGATACGGGCACAGGAGTACTTATTGCAGTTCCTGCTCCAGATGTGGAGCCCAGATCTGCACTGCTTCCTCATGCGAGGAGAGCAGATCCCCTTCACTGCAGTGGAGGATATCTATTTTTTGACTGGGCTCCCCTTCTGGGGAACGTCGTTGCTGGAAGAGCCTGTGCTGCCAAGGGATACACACCTGTGGGATATCGCCGAGCGGTATTGCTCAGGAAAAAACTACATGTCTGGGACTGTAGTGAGTGTCAGTGGGATAGATTTGCTGGTGCATCGTTGTATAGCGGCGATGATTGTTCGGGTTTATGGGTCACTGGCAACCCAATGGATTAGTGGTGGCCAGCTGCTGGTGTTGGAGAGGGTGGTGGTGGGGCGTGAGTGGTTCGCATGGGGGTTGACACTGCACGCGCGGATGATCGTGCAGTTGGACCGTTGCCGGTCTACAGGTACCGGAGAGTTTTCTTTCGGCTCGATCCTGGTAGCCTGGTTTCTGGAGAGGGTGTCGATGCTGCGCCCGCAGGTTCTTTTAGAGGCGCCTGGGGTGCGAGAGCCTCGATTGAGGTGGTGGTCCGCGATTTTGGTTCGCCATGGTGGTGGCGAAGGTGGGCATTATTTTATGGTGCAGGCGGCGCAGATATGGCGGCAAATTCCACAGGTCATACTCCGATACCCCTATGCTGGGGTGGATTTCTGGGATGATCCGAACATGGTGCTACCTCCTGCGGAGGTATTTGACCATCGAGGTATGCTGAGTTTGTGTATGTTTTTGATTTATGTTATCTTTTGATATACCAGTTCATATGTATGATTTATAGATACTGATATGATCTGTTGTTTGTCGTTTGGTGCATGTGCAGATTTGGCACCTCGCGGGTGCGAGGTGGAGTGGCAGAGAGCGTCGGTTCAGTGAGAGCCAGAGAGACTGCCACGTGGAGAGAGGCGTCGATGGGATGAGGCCGCAGGGCGACTAGCAGAGCCCGAGAGGGCGGCGAGGAGGCACTGGTACGATGACCCTGGTGCAGGGCCATCACATGCTCCTCCGGCGGCAGCCGAAGTAGTTTTGGATGATATATGCCGTCGTCTTGAGATGGTGTTGCATGATGTGCCTGAGGGCATATGGATCCATATCCAAGACGAGGGGTTCCTAGAGCAGTGCATCGGATTACCGCCACCATGGCGGGGTATAGTGCGACGAGCAGCTGTGCTCGCCGCGATGACTAGTGGACGCCTGTCGCCGGGGCAGGAGGGTCCTGCAGGTTCTCCACCACCACCGCCTGGGGCAGGTGGGGGTGGGCCACCACCGACTCCTGAGGAAGGGGTAGCTGGGAGTGCAATAGAGGCACCCTGATTGTATATTGTATACCTTTTGATTGTATATAGGCTGGTGAGCCAAGTTTTGTACCGAGGGACTATGATAGCCTGCGGGCACATGTATTTTGTGTATGTAAACAGTCAGATGGCCTGATAGGCCTTGATATATATATATGAGTATACATATTTTTGAGATCCAAATGTTGTTTACATGTGTTTTGTGTTGATGATGATGATGTCTATTCTATCTATATGCTGTGACAAGTTGTATGAGATGTTTATGTATGTGTAGCTTGATGTGATATATGCCAATCTAACACCATGTTAGCTATTTCATCTGTTGTTTGATTCAATTGTCTTGGAATATGTGTAAATGTAATGGAATCAAAATGTCGAGCTAATAATCTAACCTGCAGGTATTTGCGAAAGAGGCACGGATCGCATACACGGTAAACATTGTTGAGCTGGTGAACAACTAGTTGAGAGTCGAGGAAAACGCTAAGGTGACGAATATGATGATGTTGGGCGTCGGTCAGGAGGCCAATGACAACAGTGTATTCGGCTTGGTTGTTGGTTGCTAGTCCCAAACATATGTCGCTTGAATGTAGCATTTCATGTGATTGGGTGTAGAGAGCCCAAGCAGCCGAAGTGATATTTTGTGTCCAACGGCTGGTGTCGTCGGCATAACCAATGTGGTAAGCTGATGGAGGAGGCATCTGTCAATAGCACAAAGGATAGTTTAGATGAGGGAGAAAAAATATTAAAAATGCTAGAAACGAAAATAACCTAAAGTAGCATGACTACATTTAAGCATAAAATTTCTTGAGGTATAACCCATTGACGGGTTCTTTGAGCGAGAGGCCTTCGGGGGAGGCCAGGATGTATGCGCCTTTGGTGAGGCAATGTTGGATGATGTAAGGGCCATGCCAAAGTGATTCAAATTTGTCGTGGCCAAAGGTATCATGAGCGATATCATAGGCCAGGACAAGGTCACCTTCGCGAAATGATCGAAGGTTGACATGGCGATCGAAGGTAGCCTTGGATCGTTTTTTAGCTGCCTCATTGTTCTGTAATGAGGATCGACGATCTTCATCCAGAGACTCCAAGTTCAGCAAGCGCTGCTCCATCAGAGCAGTGTCAGGTAAAAGCTCAATTGCGGTGCGTAGGGTGGGAATTTCGCACTCGATGGGAAGAGTTGCCTCGACCCCATGGACTAAATGAAATGGCATGAAACCCGTAGTGGTCTTTACTGTCATTCGATAATCCCATAGCACAGAAAATAACATATGATGCCAATTGGTCTTATGTTTATTAACCATGCACTGTAACATGGTCTTGAGGACTTTGTTCACTGCCTCGACCTGTCCATTTGACTGAGGGTAATATGGTGAGGCAAACTCATGAGAGAAGCCTAACTGAGATGAGAGTTCACCGAAGATCTCATTATCGAAGTGTTTCCCATGGTTCGAAACAAGTTGGAGTGGTACATCAAAACAGGAGATGACGTGGTTAAAGAAAAAATGCACTGCAATGTCAGCGGTGTTATTGAAGGTGGGCATAGATTCGACCCATTTGGTGAAGTAATCGACGGCGACAACAATGTATTTGTGACCATTGTTGGAGGGGGGATTACAAGTCATGAAGTCGATGCCCCATTTACAAAAGGGGCCCGCGGTAATGACAGGGTGAAGAAGAGCGGGGGGAGCTCGGGCTTTGTTGGCGTAGAGCTGACATTGCTCACATCATTTCACAGCATAAATGCAATCGTGAAACAGGGTAGGCCAAAAGTAATCGGCCCGGATAATCTTTTGAGTAGTGGATATGCCCGAAAGATGGCCCCCACATGCGCTATTGTGGCAGTCATTTAAGAATTTGTCGGCCTCGTCAATAGTCACGCAGCGACGAAGAATGGTGTCGATGCCCCGGCAATATAGGATGTCGTCGATGAGGAGATAGCTGGGGGCCTGATGGAGAATGCGTCGATGATCATCTCGTGATAGGTGATTACCAAACTTTTGAGTTCGTAGGTAGACGAGAAGGTCGCCATACCAAGGATCATCTGAAGTGATGTAAAAGAGGTGTTCGTCAGGAAAATCAGTGTTGACGGGGGCACTAGGTGTGTCAGAGGGGAGGGCCATGATAAGTTCAGCGAGAATGAGGGCCTTCTTACTCTTAGGTGTTGAGAACTCGAGTTCGTACTCCTAAAGGATAACGATCCATCGAGTGAATTTTCCGTTAACTTGGCGACGACTGAGCAAGTATTGCATAGGGTTGGAATCTGCGACAACCTTGGTGGTGCGAAGCAGAATGTAGTGGCGCAGTTTTTGGACTGCAAGGAAAACTGCAAGAGCAAGTCTATCTTCGTGTTTGTACCTCAAGGGTGGGCCCGAGAGGTTCTTACTAACGTAGTACATGACATGTTCACGATTGTCATCTCCGAGCTGGATGAGGACGCCGGCTTCTGATATAGCTGATGCTGATACGTAGAGGATGTAGTCGTGATTATAGTCAGGTGCACTAATCAAAGGTGCATTGGAAAGCGTTGTTTTAAGGTCGTCAAATGACTATTGGGCATAGTCGTCCCAATGAAAAGGGATGTCATCACGTAGTAATCGAAGGAAACCATGTGCGTGTATGGTGTAATCAGGAACAAAGCGTCTAAGGAAGTTCGCTTTTCCCTGTAAACTCTGCAATTGTTGTAAATTCCGAGGAGGGGGAATTTTGGTGATAGCTTGGACTTTAAGGGGGTCCATGGTAATGCCGCTTTGTGAAACGATAAAACTGAGGAGGCACCTGGTGGTGACATAGAAAACACACTTGAGAGGGTTCAAGCGAATGTTGTACTGATGACACCGTTGAAAGATGATTTGTAAATCATCGAGGTGCTGGGTGCATTTCTTGGATCGAGCAGTGAGGTCGTCTAAGTAGGCAAGGATGATTATAGCCAGATCATGAAAGATATATGTCATGGCCCACTAGAAAGTTGCACTGGCGTTTTTGAGGCCGAAGGGCATGACACGATATGAAAACTTACCCCACGGGGTAATGAATGTGGTTTTATATTGATCGGCTGGGTGAATTTGAATTTGGTTGTAGCCAGAGAATCCGTCCATAAAGGAGAGAGCTTCGTGGCCAGCGCAGTCGTCGATAATTTGATCGATGAAAGGCGTTGGAAATTTGTCTTTTGGACATGCATTGTTGAGATCGCGAAAATTGGTGCAGACGCGAATAAAGCCCTGTTTTTTGTCGACAGGTACAGGGTTAGAAACCCATGAAGTATAAGCGATGGGGTAAATGAATCCGGCTGTATGCAATTTGTCAATTTCGGCTTTGATAGCTGCGGCCTTGGCTGGGTGTAGCGGTTGTTGTTTCTGGTGAACAGGGGTGCTGTCCGGCCAGGTGTCGATGCGATGTTCGACGATAGAGGGGTCGAGGCCAGGCATCTCCATGTATGACCAGGTGAATATATCCCTATATTCCTGGAAGAGGGCTTTATATGTGGCAATTTCCTAAGGAGTGCAAGCAACTCCAATGATGATTTCTTCGACGATGCCCGGTTTAATGGAAATGTCAATTTTGATGGTGGGGGAAATGTTGGCCAGATTACCTTCTTCAAAAGCATCGGGTGCAGGAATGGGATTGTTGAACCAATCGATAGGCCCTGATGGGATAAAATATTTGGTTTCGACCGCGTAAATGGGATTGTGGCTAGGAGGCATGAGGGCTTCCTACGAAAGGAAGAGAGCAGGATGATGTAGTGCATCCCAGGGAGAGTCTGGGCGTTGTAGATTTTCCAGTATTTCTTCGTCGCAGTGGAAATGATGGGAATATAATGGATTGTGAGGAGTGATCTCAGTGATGGTGGGATTGCCCCCTACTGAAGAAACAGAGGGGGTATTGCTAGGAGAGAATGAGGGTTCACTTGACATAAACCATATATTGAGGTACTGAGGGGTACCCGTGGTGGTAGGATGGAGAGTCTCCGTAGGGGAATGAGCAGGAGAGTTGGGTGGGTTATAGGGTAAATCCTTAGATACACCATCTAAGAACTAAGGAGGCGTTGGGAGTGCCTCGGGTTTGAGTGAAATGACATGAAGAGCCTCGAATGGTGAAGTGATGTCAATGATCGCCGCTGTGGGGTGTTGGTGCAGAGCTAATTGACGTCACCGATATTCCTTGATTATGGGACATTGGTATGTAAAATGTGCTAATGAATCGCAAAGAGAGCATGGGCATCTCTGTTCACTGACTGATGTAGTGACATAACGAATGTCAGTGATATTTGTTGTGGAGGACGTAGCAGGGCGTGGGTCTGTCTGAAAGTTCTGGTGTACAGCAGCTAATGTCTGTCGGAAATGTGGCAGTGTTGGGCAATGATGAGTGTAATGGCCATATTCGGAACAGATAGCACACACGAATTTGGTCCTCAACCCTTTACTACAGGAAGGTAGGGTGGTAGCAGTAGGACTAGCAGTCGTGATGGATGTTGTGGGAGTTTGATTGAGGGGAATCAAATTATGTAATTCCGGTAGTGATGGGCAGTTGTTGGTTTGGTGACCCTCTTTCTCACATAATGCACAAGGTGGTGGGATGCACGGAGGAAGTGGAGCTATGGGCTCCTTCTTCTTTCTCTTGCCCCCAGCTGTAGCGGGGGGGGTAGGGAGTATGGGGGGAGGGGGGCGGGGTGGGGGTGAGGACAAGAATTGTCATGGGGAGGCCTTCCTGTGGGCGAGGGACCATCTCAGGTGGATGTAAATACCACACTGGGATGGCTAACACCATATTGGGTAGTGTGAGCGTTGCGGCTACCTAGAAAGATTCTATACCAGGTGGAGGGTAAAAGAAGGGAATTTGAGTGAGGGGTCGGGGAACTGTCTCCGAAATGGGACTAGGCCCCTGAGGGGGTGTGGATTCGTGGACTATGGGGGTTGACGGGTTCACAGGAGGCTCCTGTGAGAGTGATGTTGCAACTGCTGAGATGTCAGGAATGACTGAAGCCTCCTGAGGAGGATGAGCATCCTCCGTGTGAGATTCGTTAGAGGATACGACGCATACTTGATTAGGGGGAAGGAGTGGTGGTGCTCCATGATACGTCCCTAACAAGGATGGATCTTTGAAAATCCTAGGACCCATCTCTACTAGTGGATATGCATCTCTGTTGGTGTGAATGAGGGGAAGAATGTTATTGAGATTGGCAGATGGGTTTGGCTCATAATGTGAGACTTGGTCAATGGTCATAATCTTTCCGTTGTGGGGGAACATGATTGTCCGAAAAACGGATGATGCCACTACCTTCATAGCATACATGTAGCTACGTCCAAACAAGATATTGTAATCGAGTTGGGCATCGATAACTTCAATGTCAATGAGGATAGTTTTGCCCCTGAGTTCCACGGGGACATTTTGGAAAATCCCTTCAGGAGATGATGGTCTTCCATCATAAGCTCGTAATGTGATGGAGGAAGGTATGAGTTCCGGGGAACCAAGCTTCTGCCATACTGTTTTGGACATTGATCCGAAATCGGATTCAGAAGTCTGACAGGGCATGAAAAATGCTCAAAAATGTAAGTGCTCAGAATCCAACGAAACCAACACCATTGCGTCTGTCTCGTCTTCCTGATTCCGGTGGTATATTTTTTTTTGTCAAACGGAGTCCGTATGGAGAAGATGTCGCATTTTGTCCGCCAAGCCAAACAGGCAAAATTTTGGATGCTGACTGTACTTGTCCGTACAGTCCATACAGGACACGTGTCATTCCGTATAGAATACGTGGTAGGTCTATACGCTGACACGTGGCAGGTTCTGTACAGGACATGTGGTGGCTCCAGAGAGTTCCACGTGTCAGGCTGATTTGGCATTTTTGGCACGTAGTTGGACCAATCTCGAAGTGACATGTGTCACCACTGAAAGGGTGACACGTGGCAGGGTGACGTCAGTAGCTGACGTGGCAGGTTGATGCGGCAAGTGACTGGGTGTACAAAAAGTGACATGGCAAGGTACGGCAAGGATGACGTGGCATACGAAAATGACGTGGCTCGGATTACGTGGTCCAATCAGATGTCGACACGTGGTAGTTTTGTTGGCAAATGATTGGGTGCCACATGGCCCAATCAGAGGCTGCCACGTGGCACCCCAGGTTTATCCAATATGGCCTATGTCAAAAGTTTTTGGTGTCACTGAGGATCGAACCCGCGACCTCCGACTGTTAGGCCACGTGGTGGTGCTTGCAAATGGATCGGTGCATATTGTATTTGAATTTGGTGTTGTGTTTTTCGGCGGGGGGTCGGGCCAGGGCTTAGCCCCGGCCCGCGGTCATTTGATAGCCATGTGACCCATTGTAATAAAGGGTGCGGGGTTATGAACCATACCATATGCGTGGTTATAACTATTGTAACCGTCATAACGTTTAATGCGTGATTTGAAAATTGGTTTGAACAGTTATGTTAGCCTGTGGCCCTATGGGCATTTACCATACGACCAAGTGCCAGCGTGAAAGGGGTGGCTCGCACGTAGCCCAAGGGCTAGCGCGTGGCCACATGACCACATATGACCACCCAAAAGGTGCGCGCGCCCGGATGGAGGGGGCTAAATCCCAGTTATGTAACTATTATATAGTTGAAAAAGTGGGTTTTTAACCAATTTATGGTTTTTAATGTTAATTAGCCCATTTCTATTGTAATTAACTCATTTTTGGGAGTTATTGGGCATTTTTAGAGCCTAAATTCGTGGAGGAAGTTGGATATGGATAACCAACTTCCCCACTATTTAACCAAGGCCATTTTGAGGCCAAGAGGGGAGCTTTTGGACAGCTTTTGGACGGTTTTGGAGAGCAGAGATGCTGAGGCAAAGCCAAGTCAATGCCATTTTGAGGCAGGGAAGCTTTTGAGGAGGAGATGTTGTCGGACTATTTCTGAGAGCTCCGGACATCCATTTCAGGTGTCGTCTTTTGTGAAAGATTCTAGATATCTGGGCGAACATGACCAGATCAGTCTGGAAGCCATTTGGCATTGTAATGATGTACCATTAAGCTTTCGAAAAGAAATAAAGAAGCCTCCCCCACAGAGAAAAGGCCCGGAGACGTAGGCAAAGTTGTGTCGAACTCCGTTATCAACCTGTGTATTATGGTTTGTTGTTTCTCATTGTTTT
>ML803306.1:102611-113523 GCA_009831015.1 Picea engelmannii | reverse complement strand
AGTTCATTTATGTCCCTACGCATTTCTTCACCTTCATCAAGAGTCCAAGTAGGATTTTCTGGAGGCTTATTTGGTGTAGAAGTTCCCTTTTTGGGTGGCATGTTAGCCAAGTATCACTTTTGAACCTTGATTTTGAGGTGGTTATGCTAGACAATATTTCTTCTGTTGTATTTCCCAATTTTTGGCCCTTTTGGGCATGAAACTTTCTCTTATGTATTTCGTTGATATTTCTTCTCTGCAATGCCACAAGTCTGATCAAAATTGGATGTGCCAAGTGGAATTTACGGTAGCTTCCCCACAACTTGCCGATTTTTTACCTTTCACACTCACACCCAAAATACTATAGACTGTCCACGATCCAATGCAACCAGTCCCACGCAATTTGGATACTCTAGGAAGAAGTTATGATTGTTTTACCTGGAACACCTTCTTGAGACTAGTCAATAGGACTAGTCAGATACCCTATCTTACACAGGGTGTATATACAAATTTAAGATGACCCTGAAGATGAACATTTTACCACAGATACATTACCAATTTCTGTAAATGGCCTCTGGAGTTCAGGGTCTGAAACATTACAGAAAAAAATTTATAGCAAAACGTCCACAATGACTCATTTCAGGATGATTCTAGAACCCTATCTTGTACAGGTTGTATCTCCGAAATTATAATGCCTCGGGAGCTGAATTTTAAAGACAACGTACCTTGATCTTTCTTATAAATACCCTCCAAGCCATTCCTTCTGAAACATTGTAGAAAAAAAGTTATAGCGAAAATTCCACGATGTCTCAGATGTAGCAGCGAAACCCCAAGACCTTGAGCTCTGATACCATATGTTAAGAACCAAACATCAATATAGCATATAAAACCTCAGAAAAAGTACTCAACGCCTTGAAAAAGAGATAATTTCAAATAATAAGCCTCTTCGAGGGGGAAACCTCCTTTTACCCCACTTAAATGTTCAAGTCCAAGATGATTCAAAATGAAAATGCCTCCTTGGTATATATAGGAGACTAGGAGGTATAATTACAAATAATGGCTTAAAGTCAACATAATTAAAATAACATTACTAATCTAAATTACAACTAATGGCCTACAGCCGACAAAAATAAAATAGCATTACTAATCTAATATGCCCCAATTAAGGGGTAATGAGCCAATATTAGGGCTTAACAGATAGCCCTCTTCAGTTGTAGATAATATGTGCGAAAGACAACATTCGACAGCCACTGCTTTCCCATGTCACTCGAGTACCAAAGTGTGGTGAACTTTGCAGCGAGCGGCTCGAATGGCTCGATATCCGAGAAGGTTGCGCTTTCCAGCATCTCCCAAGAAACAAACGCAATGAGGATCAGGATCCAACTAAAATGGAATTCATAGCCCTGATCATGTGCTTCGCGGCAGTCTAGTTCCAGTTGATTAACTAGGTACTTCGCCCAATTCATTTGTATGCCATCCACGCATTTCCCTACGAGGTCCACTATAAAGCCTATGACCTACGTGGGTCTGTTTTTCCTTACTAACTTTCCTGAAATCAATTGGCATGCTAGGCACAGTGCGCCATTCTGGATGGAAGCTACCTTGCAACCTCTCATTCCCTTCTCAACATTGTCGTAGGTGTCCTTGATCTTTTGTGAAAATCCATGATCTGTGGCTTTCCTTGAATATAAATCCTGTGGGTCAGGTCCTTGCATACTCAATCCAGTGATGGATCAGCATTGGATCGATTTTGATATGACAGTCTAGCCATAAGTAGCCGCCATGGTAGCATGAAAGTAAGAGCTTAACACAAGCGTTAACTTCCTGGTGTCTTCAAAAGAATGGGATTTTCATTACATTTAACAAGGTAGATTGTGCAAGGTTCATCGTCCATAGTTGGGGGATTATCTTTGAGTTCTTCCCCTTTGTCCTAGTCAAGTATTTATATGGGGCGAGCATACTATATTTTTTGTGGTCTCCTAGGATGAAGTCATTGAACTTCAATGTTTTGAACTTGTCATATTTTTCTCTAACTACATGTATCCCCTTCGGGAGGTACGCAGTAACCATGGTGTAGTCAAACTCTCTTGGTACACTATCGTGACTCACTGCGTTGTCCAGAGGTGGAATGTACTCAGGTAAGATGGTCGGGATTAGCTTCGCATTTGCTAGGTCGTCTCTATGTTTGGTTCTCTTTTCTTATGTGACTTGGGATGGCCTGGATCCACAAGTGGTCGACGGAGAGGATTTCACTCCTCTCTTCGATGATTCTTGTACACCTACATACATTACTCTCTCAGACATTACTCTTTCAGTCATGAGGTCGATAAGTACCTCCTTCATTGACTCTTCAACTGCGCTAAGTTCTTCGAACATACACGCTCGGGTTTGAATATCTCAAGTTTGAAGGGTAGCTACTCAATGCAAAAGGATGGATGGTGATAGCGTGATGATCATTGTGTGAAAGAAACAAATATGTTGGCTTAGATAATCACGGTTGGCAAAAGTGTTCTCGGTGCAAGGCTCGATGGAATAAATAGATACTAAGAAACAGATCTCTTCAACGAGCAAAAGGCCTTCATTAATTCAGTTCTATCTGTTACGATGTGGTCCCAACGGTCTGATGGCGAATTGTCTGATCATAAATTCCTTTCTACCCATTCAGGGTGTCGGTCTAACGGTTATACTATTCCCAATATCTATATTTCTTCTCCATGGGGAAGTGTCATGTGATGATGTTATGATATCCCAGCGAAGATCCAGTTTTGCGAATTTTCCCTCTACGAAGTTCCCTCTAGAATATTCTGTAACTTTTCTATCTTATCTCTCTTCTTACTTAGTTTTCTAGCCTTCTTCCCAGTAAGCTTTGTCTTGGTATTCCTCTTTCCATTTTGATTCTTATCTTCTTTTGGCATAGTAACTTTGCACTGTTGAAATTATTTCATAGGGTTCAAGAGAAATAACCCTTCTCTGTCTGGGGTAGGTACTTCAGTCTCTGGTGTTCTTTCAACTTTGATATCCCAGTCTTTGATTCCAAATAGCTTCGATATGTTCTCTTGTTCTTCAATCAAATGTGTGATCCTCCTAGCCATGAAATCTTTCAATTCTTGTTTCTTCTACTCTAAGACTTCTTTTTCTTTTCTTCTGGCCTGACCTCTTTCAATCCAAGGTTTTCCGAGTAATATAGAAAATGGGGCCTTGTGTTGGTTGTGGAGCCTGATTATCTTCCTGATTTAGAGGTCTTTTACTTTCAGTCGTGTTTATACCCCATGAAGTATTTAAACCCCAGAGGTATGTACACTCTTCCATGCGGGGGAGTGCAGAGGGGGGGTACCCCCTCTGTGGAGTCCGGGGGGGCTATCCCCCCGGCTGGGGGGTTCGGGGGCAAGTAGACCCCCAGTGGGGGTTCGGGGGCGAAGCCCCCGAAGAAAAAATTTCCTTGTAAAAGTATATTGTAATTTCATTGTAAATCTAGACCGTTCATTATAAGGTCGCAGATCTAATGATAGAGATTATGTTAGGGTTTTTTTCCCTAGAAGGCAACCCTCTTTTATGAGGGAAATGTATTGCTGCTATGTAGGTTGGGAGTATGGTATTCTGAGAGAGGATACTGTGAGAGAAAGAAGAGGAAGTTACAGCGGGTTTTGCTGTAGGTTGTATCCCTTCATTTTGCTGGATAATAATAAAGAAAGGACCTGGCAATTTTTCTGGTGGACGTAGCCCACACTACGTGAACCACATAAATCTGTGTCTCTCTTGTATTGTATATCTTTTGTGTTTTGTTTCTACATTTGTTTTATTTTATTGCTCCGCGGTCCTGTTTTTCTAACACCTTGTTCTCAATAAATTTAACAACTTCAAATTCTTCCTCTGTCGAAGTTCCCTAAGAAATCATGGATGTCTGGGTGAGTCTTCCACATAGGGTCATCAACTTTCCCTTGAATACTCTTATTCCTCCCAATGAAGGAATCATAGTAGGCTTTCCTAAAGTCTCCCAAGTTTTTTCTGTCATAATATTCACCTGTGTTTCCTCATCCAGAACACAGTCAATGTCAAAGTCTCCTATTCTCTCTTCTATGTACTCTTTTTCTTTCAAGATTTATGATAAGTTGATATGTCGGTGGTCATTTAGGGTTTCTTTTATCTGTAGCAATACTTTCTCTGATTCTATAATCTTAGTTTCTAGATATTCCTTAGGGTTTTCTTGTCTCATATTCATTCTTTCAACCTTAGCATTCATTCTAGGGAAATACAAACATTCATGGTCCATAGCTTTACAACAAAGACAACTAGACCTTCTACCAGGGCATTCCTCAGCCATATGTCCCGGTCTTCTGCAACTATAACAAAGGGTTAATCCTCATTTTCTTTTAAATGATCCCCAACTTTTCCTATACTGCACACTAGGATCATAATAGCTAACCTACAAAAAAGTCTTTCTAGGATCCTGCATCCATTGGTTAGTCCAAACATTCTTTCTATGCATAGGAATAACATATCTTCCACTATTCTTTTCAGATCTACTCATATCAAACCTTCGTTCATCTATCAGTGCCCTAGTTCTCAAGCTAAGACAAATCTTATTAAACATACCTAGATTCATACATTAGAAACAAAAATTTCCACTTATCTTACTTTAACAGAGAACGGAGCTTACAGATCTTACATCTTTAGTCTCACTTTCACTTTTATCAGAGCACAAAGTTTAAATATCTTACCTCTTTTCTTCAGATCCAACCCTTCCTCTTGGCACAGATCTCCATAGGTCAAGTAGTACTGCGTACTAGGGAAACAATTCTATGCACAAAGATTTTATATATTTAGGTTAGGTCTTCACACAAAGCTTCTTCTTTCTCAGTTCCCAGCAATCACAGTTTCAGGTCTCGACAACTGAACCATTTGTTGGCACAGGGGTAGACCCAGGGTTCAACACTACAACAACGCACCAAAAAAACCCTAACGATCGGCCCTTTCAGCGACACCTGCGAAGCAGATGAAGTCTCACCTGAGATAGAGGTAGGGGTGGTTGTAGGACTCTAGTGTTTGCAACCTTAGCTGGGACATAGATATGTGATTACAACACTTTAACAAGCACTTAGCAGTTATAGTTCATTAATATTTAGTCTTAGTTTACAGCGCAGCTAAACCCTAATAAAATATCAGCACAGTATCCATACATATTCAATATATCCAAGCAGTAAGCATACTAACATAGATCAAATCTAGCATACATTCACAGTATTCAACACTAAGCTACCACATTAGATCCATTCATCATCTAACAATGCACTAAGCATTTAACCATATAAATGAGATAGCAACTGTAAAGCATTCACAACACATAGACGAAGAATAACCAAAGCACATAGCAATCACGACACATGATATACGTGGTTCACCCCCACCCTAGGGCTACGTCCACCAACTCTTCTTCTCTTTATTATATTCTGCCAATCAGCTACATGCACAAAGCCTTGAGATCTGACTCCGCAGAGGACAGGAAATCTACGCACCTCGCTAGATCCTCCTTCCTCGAGTTACATCACAAATCCTTTCGCAGTCTATTACAATCACTTGCACTTAGCTCTACAAGTACTCAACACACAGTCAGGCACTAAGCCAATTCGATCACATAGATCCACTACTATGTCCCTTTCTTACATCACCTAGCTTTCTATTTATACATTACAAAATCGGGCCTAAACAAGGGTAAACCCATGGGTCGACATTCCCATACCCGTTACATAAGCCCAAAACCCAAAAAGCCTTAAAAAGGGGTCAAGATCCCGTGATCTTCGCTTCATCTTGTGCTCCACCTTCGACACCCTGTCGAAGTCCCAAAAATAGGTCAAACATGACCAAGAATCCTCAAAACTTGGTCAAGGGCCAACAGTCTTCCCTTTGCTCACACTTAAACTCAATTCACTAACTGAAGTTAGTTGTGGCCCTCACTTCCCTCTGCATTTCTTGTCCAGTTTTGTGTTGAACATCATTCATATATTGAGTTTTCTCCATTGACCTCCACTCATATAAAACCAACATCCACCAAAAACTCTGATGGGTACTGGGCTTATCCTCCTGCAATCTGAGGGTGACTTTCAGTGCTAACATTCATGAAGTCATTGTCGGGGAATGAATTGAATACTTTTCCTTGGGATAGAATGATAATGAGCTTATGATTCTGAAGGTGCATTAGACATCAAAACCATTAAAGATTGCAACTTTCACCTAGTGACTCCAAAATTGAAGACTCCACTTGGGAGAATCATGTTGACAGAAAGATGACCATACCGAAGGGGAAGACCATGTATCATTTTATGAGCTTTATTCATGAAATCTTGTTCTTGTTTATCAGCTCATTTCTCTCTTTCCCTTCACATATAAAGAGGATTATCCTCTTCTTTGTCTATTCAGATGATAATAGGCCTTCCTTTATTTATCCATCCTTGGAAGAAGGAAACATGCCCTCTTCTTGTGTTGTAGATACCGATCTCATGTCTTCACCTCTACCTATTCATAAAAGTGAGATATGTATTGCAGTTACTCTTGAAATTGATCACCCTTGTATCCCTGAGGAGGTTGAAAATAATTCACAGTCTTCTCAAATCTCGTTACCCTCTGTTATTCCTATTAAGCCTTGCCATCAACTCATTAATCCTCATGATCATCCCACTGCTTTTCAAATTAAAATCAAAAATAAGTTGTTTAAACCTTTAAGGATGCCACATGACCTTCATCCTTATCCTCATTATTCCTTTCAGTATCTTTCTTGATTTTCTGGAGAGGATCATATTACAGCTAAGAGGCATTTGGAGGCCTTTAAGAGCTTTGTCGATCAGTTTGAGATTGTTCATGATGATTTTTCCATGAGTTTGTTCTCACAATCCTTGTCTGGAGATGTTGTTGTGTGGTTTAGATGTCTGGAAGTCGGTTCTATTGGCTCCTGGACCAAGCTATGCCATGCCTTTTTAAAGTGTTGGGGTGAGAACAAGTCCCTTGATCAATACTGGTTTGATTTTAATGCCTTGAGGAGAGGGGAAGAGGAAGCCTTGGATGTCTTCAACAAGAATTTTTATAGTGTTTATCATAGTATTCCTATGGAGATCAGACCCATAGAGACTAATGCCATGGTATACTATGTCATGGCTCAGCATTCAGAGCTTGTCCTTCTCCTGAGAGAAAGGAAATCTTCATCTTTAAGACACCTGTTTGAAAATGCTGAAGAAGTCGAAGAGAACATCAGGGCTAGCAAGGGGGTTCATATGCAAGCATATCTTGAAAACTCACATGTGCCTAAGGAAGAAGACTGTCGGCATGTTTCAGATTCTGAGCTAGAAGATAGTGATTATGAATCAGAGCTATAACAACAACAAGGAAAAGAGACTACAACTACTGACGATTAAGAGTTGTTTTCAGAGGAGCAGTCTAATCTTCTAAAGAAGTCGGGATTTTGTCACACGATTCATGATCCTATGGCTATATACATACAATCAAATGTTTCACATTTTGAGGATTTCCAGGAGCATACCACAGAGCCTTTTCCTTTATAAATTGAGGAAAAACATTGTGTGGAAATCCACCATTCTGTGCCTACAGAAGACAAAGAGAAGAACTTTCCTATGTTTCTTGTTTATGATGATTATGATTTTGATCCTTGGGAGAGTCATGAAGAATAAAAGTGAGAACCAAATGTGCAGTTCATATCTTGCCCAGAGCCTGCAAATGAGCAACCATCACCTGGGATCATTCATCCTGCATCAGTCATTCGCTCACCCGTTCTTGCCAAAGAAACTCAACCACGTGTGAGAAACTGTAAGACAAAGTATGTTTTATATCACCAGCCTAGTGGATTTTGTCATTTTCTCTATGAACCTGTAAGGGAGTACATGTAGTTGCATTTCCTTCATGTCTTGGATCTGCTCAACTTTATCCTAACTTCAGCACTAGGAGGAGAGATGAAAATCACAATTGCATTGTTTTTATTTGATCGGTGACAGAGTAAACAAGTTTGCAGCTAGGGAGTTGCTTGAATGGATATGGTGGAAGTTTGATTTCACCTAGCACTTTGTAAAAATCAATTAGTATAGGAATGTACATAAATAAGCTCCTCCTGGAGCCCATGTATTTTTCTTTTATTTATAGGATAGTGTGCTTGTCGGCCTTTAATCCTCAACAGGATGTCTTTTGAGCATGACTCCATAGCCCAATGCATAAGGCAACTGGAAATGCAAGTTCTTGGGAACTCACAGGGAGCATGCCATCCCCTATGGAGCCAAATGTTATCACATTAAGTTGTCAAGGGCCGTAGATCACAATCATGAGCACAAATCAACATTTAGATCAATCTATTTTGGACTCAAATCAAGCGAGCGAGCAAGTTCAGTTTTCAGCAGAGGAGATTCCATTCAAAGTTCATATTTGTAGCCCGCAGGTGATCGGGATTATAAAGTTGCACGAAGTTTAACGTCAGACAAAGGTTTGAAGTTGAATATCGAATGTCGTGTTTCCTTCCTCAGTGGATAGGCACAATCTATTTCAAATTTTGGGTTTTTTGATTACAAGTGTTTCTCCCTTCAACTTTCTACGAAGACCAAAGTCCCGAACCCTCTGAAGTCTCAAAGTGTCAAAGTCCTGAACTCCCCAAGGTCCCGAAGTACCGAAGTGGAACAAGGATATGATCTAAGCCATTGATAATCAGTCAAGGAGGACCATTGATATCCTTGTGTAAAGACACTTCGTGAGTCGGGAATCGAGAGTTGCGAAGTGGGGTGTGTCAGAGATTCCCGAAGGTAGGGATCTGAGAAAAGATCCCAACCATTGGTTGGAAGGTGGGATGTGGTGGTAGATAATCAAATTCGTGAATTTGAGACTCGGAGAGTTGACAAGGGGCAAAGAACCAACTTTGTGAAGTGCAAAGTTGCGAGATACTTAGGAAATTTGTGGTCTAGCAAGGGTTAAATCTGGACCATAGATCTCATTGGGAGAGATCAATAGTGGAAAATTATCATGGGAATCGGCAATCCAAAATATGGATAAAGTTGTTCATTACAGATCTGAAGTTCTAAAACCCAAAATTAGTGGGAGTCATCCAATCTAGAGGGATGCATGGCGACAGATCAACAGATTCACAGTTTCATGAATCGAAGGATTGGCTAGGAGCAATGCGCAAGTTTCACGCAATGAAAGCTTGCAAAGGGCTCAAATATTGGTCCCCAGGTCACAGCCCAAGGTCATATGGAAAACGGGTCCAGGAGGAAAGGTTGGTGCCCATAGCATAGAGTCGGCCAAGGTGGAGTTCCAAGGAAGAAATCGCAGTCATCATATGCAAAGAAGATGCAGCCATCAATCTGAGTTAGTTGATTTCGTCAAAGCGGGCATCGAAAAATTTGTAGTCAAGTAAAGTGAAAATCTTCGAAAAGCAAAATCCCAAAGTTTCTTTAGAGATAAATGACAGGTCGTGGCCCAGGGTCGCATGCAGAAGAATTTGGTACCAGAAGCCGTGGGAGCGCGATGGAAAGGGTGTTGATTTCAAGAGACCTGCACCAAAGGTCAAGGGTGCACGTGTTTGTTATGGAGTGAGATCATCATGGTTTTAAGGAGTCGAGTGAACTCAAAGAGCCATCAGTGACGTGTAATAGTTATTGGGGTGTTATCTTGGGGCATTAAGCCTCGCCCCATTCCCAATGAAAGAATTAGTTAATGAAGGAGGGGTGGTGGTTCAAACCTCATCTCACCCCATAAATGGAAGGCATGGAAGAATTGGTCATAGAAACAGGGCTATCAACCTGTGGTACCCCTGCAAGCCAATTTTTCTACAGAGCCCATGCTAATCTGAGCTCGCTTATGACAGAAGAATGCATGCACATTCTAAGAGAAGAAGATGCAGACGGCAAGCCTTGAATGCAGTGGCCAGATCGCACCCCGGGTGGTTGTGGACAGTTCTGAGTATAAGTAGGTAGTTTTGATATTTTGTTAAGGTCGTCAACTGGTTGAGCATAGCTCCCTATTTTGTAATGTTTTGATGCCAAAATGTGTGTCTGGGTATGTATCGTATTTGAGACTTTCAGATTAATAGAAGTTGGCCTCTTTTCATCTCTTTGTAAAAATTGTGCTAAAACACTCGGGCATGGAGGATCCAGTCAAGAGTTTCCATGCTGTTGTAATTTAGGTTTGATTGAAGTGGTATCGTGACTATTTTTAGTCAGCTTCCTTGTGATATTTTCCCCTCTTACACTGAATGGCTCGGGCATGGAGGATCCAACCACATTGTTCTAGCTACATTGTGATGTAAGTTTGATCATTGTGTTGTTGTGACTGTGTTGTTTGGACATATTTCAGTGTCTGAAGCTTGAGCTTAAGAGTGATCTTGAGTCTAAGTTTTTATTCTCCAAGCTACTTGAAGGTCTGATGCCCATAGCATTCTTGTCCACCTTTGTTACTAAGTCTTCCCTTTGCTCACACTTACTCAATTCATTGATTGAAGTTAGTTGTGGCCCTCACTTCCCTATGCATTTCTTGTCCAGTTATGTGTTGAACATCATTCATATATTGAGTTTTGTCCATTTACCTCCACTCATATAAAACCAACATCCACCAAAAACTTTGATGGGTATTGGGCTTATCCTCCCGCAATCTGAGGGTTACCTTCAGTGCTAATAGTATCCACAAAGGATTTCCCTATGGTTGGGAGGAAAATGGTGCACACCTAATCAATGGCCTAAGATCTCATTTTGTGAAAGATGAGTGCATTCCCATTTCTCTTTAATTAATATATCAATCACAATGAAATATGTGTGTGTGTGTATTAGAATTATTTAATTTTATTTCATTCAATGGAATTTTTTTATATGTTAGTAACTAAATGGTTGTTGTTATAATTGATTCAATGAAAAAATTTGTATGATAATGCATTGATAAACCTCATTGATCCAAG
>ML803306.1:46169-60148 GCA_009831015.1 Picea engelmannii | reverse complement strand
ATTCAATGACCTGGCAGCTTCCATCCTTCGACTACGGGGTGACGTGTGCGGCTACAAGGTGAGATGGCATCTTATTCATTTTAGGACTGGTTTTTGCTTTGAATTTGGATTGCATGATATAGAATACATGGCATGGCTTTGAAATTGAATGGCATGATATTGAATACATATTTTGAGATTGAATGGCATGATATTGAATACATAGCATGGTACGGTGAATGCAGGCAGAGAGGAGTCGTGGTGAAGAAGCTTCGTCTATATCGTGTTATATGAAAGACAATCCTGAAGCAACAGAGGAAGATGCTCTCAATCAGATCGACAACATGATAAAGGAGAAGATCAAGGAATTAAATTGGGAGTTTCTCAAACCAGACAGCAATGTTCCCATCTCCTCCAAGAAACATGCTTTTGACATTCTGAGAGCTTTCTACCACCTCTACAAATACCGAGATGGCTTCAGCATTGCCAACAATGAAACTAAGAGTTTGGTGATGAGAACTCTCCTTGAAACTGTGCCTTTCTAGCCCTCCCAAATACAAATACAAATCAGATGTCATTTGTAAACGCACATCTCGTGGCTATGAATGTCCAGGTGGCACTCTTAGGCACACCCATACAGTGTAAATGGTTGGTCATTTCTGTCAACTCTGCGGCACACCAGCCATCTTTAAATGGTCAATAAACTCAACTTYCCATTTTGTTGATGAAATGGTAACGCAACTTCAATTGTTTGGATATAAACTCTACTTTCCATTATGTAAACATATAAGAATGAATTTCTATGCTTTTGAATATTGGAGACGATTTAAGAATCATTTAATAAATGGAATGTGAAAGTTTACGGTACATGAATTCAAGGTTTCTTTGCATTTTTCGTTATTATTGAAATAAGAATATGGATGAATTCTTGTGTAAGATAAGATTATAAGATTTTTGTGTTTTGATAGAAGAAAGACGATGAGGTATTGTTGTGCGGAATATTTTATGGAATCTTGTTTTAGAAACGAGTCTTCATCAAGTATTGGTTTCTTTAGCACTGTGTTTGTTTAATAATGTGAAAAGGAATATTACTGCAAGTCTAAATAGAATTATGGGCCTATTCTAAAGAAAAAAAAAGATATAATCTATTGATATTTGAAATGAGTTGGGTTCAAAAGAATGGAAAAGGCTTGGTCGATTATATGAAAGAGGAAGATGAGGCTCTCCACAAGTCCATATTTGTGATTAGGGAAAAGGTACTTGAGGTTTGGAGAGGATCTAAAGTCCACAAGAAAGTTTTCTCTATAGATAATTCTTTATATTTGGAGTATGATAAGCCAAACTTTGAGGGCCCTAGTTTCTTAGAAAAAGAATTATGAGTGTTAGATTTGTAAAGAACTTGTGATACATGGGATTGGGGATTTTTCAAGTTCAAGGAATGTCACTTTAATATCAATATCGGTAGAGATGAGTTTGAAACTAGGTCTAGCCAATCACAATATTTCATTTCAATTGGTTCATAGGCACATAAATATGAACCAACATAGACTTTTAAACTTCTAAAGGGAGATGAAATAGTAGGTTTATGGTTTGGCGAGTTGATATGGGAAGAATGGGACATAGGAGATCTTAGGGCTAATTTTTTTAATGGGAAAAACCAAACCTCTATTTGTGAAAAGCATAAGTGCAAATAGAAGTGTGATAAGAAATGAGAGAAGCAAGTCAATTTTAGTAGGGAAGATGTTGGGTTGGAAGTCATATCAACCTCAATGAATTTGGCCTAATTGGTTGTTTTATGGGGAAATATGTTTCAATAGGAGGGTTGAAGAGGTGGATGGAATAAAATTGGCTTAATCTTATAGGATACATCCAAAAATAACCTTACCTTAACCAAGGGATGGTTGGTGTTTGAACTTTGTTTGGGCTTAGATGTATAAAAGATTTCCAAAAGTGGTTTTGGGATCCCTCGTTTTTAGATCTTAGAATGTGGAAAATTGGGTTGAATCCTAGAAAAGAACCAATGCACACCCAACCTCTATGGGTCAAAATCCCAAGTTTACTAATTGAATCATGGAGTGATGCCATTTGTATAGCTACAAGGGATGGTATAGGGAAATTCATAGGATTGGAAGAAAGGCACCACTAAAGAAATTGACAGGAGGATAGTGAATATCATCATGGAAATGGATTTTAGAGAAGGGATACTAAAGGAGATACAAATCAAATGGGGTAATTGACATTTCCTACAAACTTTAGATTGATTATTGGAATGCTCCCTTTAAATTCTTATGGTGCCATGAAATTGGCCACATTTGGAAGGATTGTAATTATCACAAATAGGAAAAAGTGTGGAATGTCAAACAACATCCAATGACTAACTCCATGAAGAAAGAATGGAGAAATGCATAGTCTAAGGATACAATAGGGCCGCCTCTAGAAAATTAATCTTATTTCTCTTCCCTAGAAACTGAAGGAAAGAAGACTAAGAAGATTGATGAAGATGGAACTTCGTTCTAGGCTAGCAAGATGCCAAAAGAAATTGTTCAAAAGATGAACAAATATGAGGAAGTGGCAATAGATATGAACAAATATGAGGAATTAACAATCGATATGAACAATATGAATATAATCTCGCTTATATATCCTTTTAAATACCTAATAATTCAAATGGTAGTTTAGACACTGTCTTTTGTGATTCCTTGGATTTGGGAAAAAGGAAATATAAAAATATAGTAAACACTACCAATCCTAATTATTCTCCCATATGGAATTCATCCATTGGTAAGGACTCTTCCAATCTAATGGATATATTCAATATCCTCTCTCCAATATTAGGGAAGGTCCTAATATTACTTTCAATCCACATGTTATTTCATTATCTCAAAATTATGAAGTTTTTGAGGTGGATGATGATGGGATAAAAAAGACCTAGACATACCCTTCAAAGCCAAAATTCCCAAAGAGATGACTCAAAAATATTAAATAAGACTTTACTAAAGTTAATGATAAAACCCATTTAGTATACAAAAATTCCTTCCTCTCCCAAGAAAAAAAAAAAGAAATACATTAATGAGGTTAAGGAAAGAAATAAAATGATGATTAAAGGGCTCCTTATTGTAGGTAAAAGCCTATGGATCCCTAAACCATGATTATTATATAACTTAATATGAGAGGGACATGGATCACCCAAAAAAAGATGTCCCTCAAAAGATGTTTTACCAAATTCAAACCCGATGTTATTATTCTTCAAGAAATAATGTGTGAGGGGAAGAAAGTTGAGGATAATATATCACCGTTCATGAAAAACTGGTCCTTTAAAACCTTGGACTATAAAGGGAAATATCAGGAGTATCTCTTATATTTTTGGAATGATATATTGGATATTATTAATGTGTCATTTTGAAATGTATCTATTAGGACAATGCTTAAATCCAAAGATCTATGAAAAGGATTTGTTATTATCAACCTGTATGTGCCATATGATGATATAAAATAGTTATGGGAAAGTTTCAAAGATTCAAAAGGGATTAAAGATGATAATGCAATTATGGGAGGGGATATTAACCTCATAATGAAGGTAGCAAAAATTTGAGGAGAAGATAATAAGTAGGACTCTCTAGTTGGGTAATTTACCCAATTGTTGGAAGATCTTGTGTTATCACATCAAAATTGCTCACTTGTGATATTTATAGTAGTTATATAGAAATATGCCACTATTGGCATGCATAACTCTCATTTCCAACCCCTTTCCATCATCATATGACCTCAAACTTGCCAAGAATAGCCTAGACAAACCTTAGAATTGACCTAACTTGGCAAGCACGAATATTATCCCCCAAAAGTGCATGTGGACAGTGTAGATATTACCCCCAAAAGTTGTGATGCCTATTAAAATAGCCAAATTTGATTTTTTCTATCCCCAATCAATGCACTTGAATTGGTATGAAGGGAGGCTAGTTATACGTTGACCATCCTAAACCCTAATTATTATTTTTAATATTTATTTGGTCATCTTTAAGCACTATTTAGAGGACCATGTCAAGGGTTTTTAACAACTATTTGGAAAATCGTGTCAAGTGGGTTTAACCATTATTCTATTATAAATAAAGCATTTGAGGCCACTCTATCCATCCATCCATCCTCACAAGTAAGATTATGCTACTGAAATTTCACTAAGATCTTGAGGACCTCTTCCTCTTGATTGTACCTTTCTATCCCATGTACCTTGCTCGCAAGAGGTTTGATTGAGACTCCTAGGTATTTCAATACCAAACATCCCCCAACTGTTTGATTTTATATTGAATGCAAGGTAACCTATTGAACATATCTTTGAAGAGGTAGCTTAGTGACTATTATACTAAGTTCATACTCAAGTGGATCTTGTAGGGGGAGGGAACCTGAGATAGATTTCTATAAGCCATTGGGATTTCATCATCATTTTTCTCCTATTTATAACTATCTTATTCATACCTTCACTCATATCCACGGTGGATTTCAACACATCTCATGGTAGTTGTTTGAAAGGCCCTCTTTCTACTCTTTATCCTCTTTCTTTTGTGATCCTTTCAACCACTTGAAGAAAGGGTACCAAAGAGTCATAATCTAGGTGTTTTTTAGTGCTTTTAGTTTATCTTTTGGATAGAGTATTTTTCTTTGTTGGGATGAAAGCTTCAATATTAGGACATCAACATTGTGATTCAAACACACTTGAAATAACTTGTTACACCACTTGTGCATGTAGTATTGTTTCTTGATCACTTATTGCTTGATTGTTTGCTTTTGTGACTCTAGTTCTTTGATAGATTAATAATGTATTCTGAGAGATTTTTACACCTAGGAAGCATTACACCCCTAAGGAGACTATCTCATAGACTATGAGGCATGTTTCCACCTTTATACACACCTCGGGTAGCGTGGAAGAAATCTTCAATCCACTGGGTGTGTCCTTGGGGGTAAGTTAGAGTTAAGGTGTTGTCACCTAATCCTCAACTCCTCCATCTAGGCCAACTCCTAGCGAAGCAAAGACGGGTAGTCCCTAAAGAAAATAATTTATGGCTTGAACTAATCTAAGTACAAGAAATAAATATAGGAGTTTATTGCAAAAGACAAAATGTAAAGTAAATCTACTCTAAGAGCATATATCAATCAACAACCATAATTACATATACATAATGAAGTAATTGCATAAAAAGGATACTCAAGATAACAAGATGCAAGTAAATAAGGAAATACTTCAAGATAAATAACAAGTTCTTGATAAATAAAATTACTTGAAGTAAATGGATTTGTATAGTATGAAATGAGACCAGTGCCTTAAAAGTATCATGTGCAGTTGTTGAACGTGTGTTTTATTAGATTTTCTTTTAAAGGTAGATTAATGAGATTGTGAAAGTAAAGCAAGATAAGCCAAATTTTGCCTCTAGAGAGATTATCCCTTTAGCTCAAATATTTTCTGAGAATTTGTCGAAACCCAATGGTTTCACCAACAAACCCACTAGAGGTGTCGGATGTCCAACAATGAGGGGAACAAGCCCAAGGTATTCAGTGAAACTTCACACACTCACCCTAGGAGGTTCTTTGAACCAGGCAATATTCCTCTTTTGAGATTGTCCTATTATTACTACTCCACACTAACCAACCTGGCGTGTATGAAACTTACTTCTAGAAGATCGAGGCAAGCTCACAATTGGAAGGGTCAGAGACAACACCGAGAGATGAGGGGAATATTTATTTTAAACAGTAAATTAAAATGCTGAAAGGAAAATGTTTTCTATTACTAATTCCTCACTAATCAACCTCTTGTGAGGAGCCAAGGGGATGTTTTATTCTCCAACTTGAAATTGCATAAAGTAAAGTTGCAGAAAAGCAAATCTAATTTAACAATTAAAGTATTAATTCCCAAATTGAAATCTAATCTACTTGAAGGTTGTTGTTTTTATTTGTGATGAATTAAAATATTAACTTTAGCTTATGCTTAGGTGTGAAAATTGATTCTAAGCTAAAATTGTAGAAATAACACAATCACCAAAAAACATCGTTCCCCCTAGGCGGGATGAAGAGTGGGAGCTAGTAGCCCCATTGATTTTATTAATGAAATCAAAAATCTCTTTTTTTTAATGACTTGTGACCATTCATTAGGGGGTCACAAGTATTTACAAGGTTTTACAAGTGTTTATTGAAGAAAGGGGGGCTCCAGGGGGTCCCGGATGCTCCAAATCCTCCCAAAACGAACAGAGTTTCCTCCTATATGTTCACAAACCTGAAAAAAACAGCAAGAAAACAATTAAAAAATATGTCCAAAAATATTTTGGAAGTGTCTTTGGTTATTAGTAATAAAACCCAAAATTTGCCTAAGTAAAACTAGTGAAAAAATTGCAAAAGGAACTAAGAAGAGAAAGCTAAAAATCTTGTATCCTTAGGATCTTTGTTTGTTGTTTTAAAACAGAAAACTAAAGGAACTCTAATTGCAAAATATGGAATTAAAATATCTTTAAAATAAGTTAACTTTTATCCTCTAAAAATTTCGAAGTAAATTACTTGCTAAAAATGACGCTTCTTGAGCTAGATCTAGCTTAAGATGATGAAATGAAAATGAAATATAGATATAAATTTTAATTTCACTTACTAACTTAGATAAAAAGGATTTTGAAATATGATATAGATCTAAGATAAATTAAGCAACTAGTAGCCCAAATAGATTTTAGAGAAAATATGAGATAAGGGAGAAAGAATGTCAGATGGAAGCCAACTTTGGGCCATGAGGTCTCTTTGACGTATTGAAGAGGGAATCCTTCCGATTAGATGGACTTGAAGATGTTGAAAAATCAAGCTATATTCTTCCACTCTTCCAAATTAGATATCTTGCAAACTTAAGACAATCTTGCAAAGAAACTGTTAGATGCATCCACTTCCAACACATTTACAAATCCTCTCGTTTGGGCGACGTTTTCTTGCGAGTTGGGATCATTGTCGCCCTCTCCAAATATATACATGGATGTATCACATCCATCCATTTTCACAGTTTCAGAGCTTTCATCAGGTGAGAAATAATTTTCTTTCTCAATTAATTGCTCGTCATAGACATCCTCCAGAACAGATGGGTTGGAGTAGGCTGCATGGGAACCCTTGGTCTTTGTGGGTTATCCGTGTTCTCAAACCTCACTCTATTCTTAGGGGAGGGTTCCTCCTTTTCTGAAGGATTGGCATTCTTGGGTTTGGCATGTAATTATCTCCCTTTCTTAGTCTGGTTATCTCGTTCTGCATTTTTTGTATGGTTCTATTCATCTGTGAAATTTCAATTCTTTGCTTAGTTTCATGTGCCACCAGAGGGTCAACCTTTACATCATGTATGGTCCCCTTGAAAAATCATCCTCCCGCTATTTTAATCTGGGCCACTCGAGGCTTGAATTCCTTTCTTTTTTTTGAGCTGGAAGCTCCTTGATTATCAATACTTAATACCCCCAACTGCCTTTGTACTCTTCCCAATATAATATCGGGGTCGACACCCATTTCAATCATAATTTCTTCCATCTCAGTGGCTTTAGTCATTTCCTCCTCCAAAGTATCCATTTGGGAAGTTCTAATGGCATATTTTACATTCGAGGGCATTGCATTCTTATAACAACCGCAAATGACCAGGTCATTTGGTCTCTTATCTTCTGGAATTCTACTCAAGGTTTTATTGAACCTGAGATCAAAATCTCGTATCCTTTCGTTCTTTCTTAACCCAATTTGGGTGAAGTCAGTGAGGTGGGTATGGTAAGAAATTGGAGGGGAAAACATAGTTAGGAACATAGCTTCGAGGTCGTTGAATTAGTGAATGGATCTATTGGGCAAGGTTGTATACCATTCATAATCTATTTCTTATAAGGTTTGTCGAAACAACCTTACCATGACATTTTCATATTCAACACGATGAAAGTCAAAAACATCAAGAAATAAGTGAAAATGCCTCTTTGCATAGATTTCTCTATCTCTATAAAATTTCTTTAAGGTGCCCTTAGGGAGAACATGAAGCTCGTGTTACTCACTTATAATATTAAGAGGGGAGTCTCTTACCCTCCTATTTTCAAACCCTGGGATTCCTTGATTTATTGTGACATCTCTTCCACCTCCTTGTCTCTCCTCATGATGCTTGTCTCGAGGCTGTTCATATCTCTCTACCATGTCTAGGGAGACTTCAGGTCTAGAATTTTCACTTCTAATAATAGAGAGTTGCTTACTTTTACCTCTGATAATGGGTCCCTTGTATTCATCCATCTTCAATCTCGACCTTGTTCTTGTGTTGTTCTAGCCAACCTTTGATTTCTTCGATCTTGTCATTCTTCTCTCTTATGTCTTCAGAGGATATCTCATTTTTCTTCTTGGACTAAGATATACCAGGAGCCTTCTAACTCTTCTCGAGTCTGGGTTGTTGTTATTACCATATTGTACAACTAGTGTAAAATGCTTTGTTGATTATTCAATCTAGTTTCCAAATGGGGTTGATTACCCCGGGGTAAAGTCATATATTCTTTCACAAATGCTGGGACAGGTTCTGAATTTTTAGTTCATGTCCCCAGTATAGTCACCAAAAATGTTGATGCTTGAATCTATTAGGACAGTAACGAAAACCTCATGATGATGCAAATCCCCCTGAGTTTTTATAGAGGTGGTACTCCTCTGTTATGATTTTCATGGGAATCTAGGTATTCAAAATGTGGGACTTTACATAAGTTCATCATGGTAATCAATGAAAAAGTAAAGATGCAAAAACAGAAAATGTTTTTATTTTCTTTTAAAGAAAGTTCTTGAGAATGGACCAGGAACCACACACATTCACACATTTAAAGTAAATAAGCAAAATTTCCTCACATCCATCATAGTTTGGCTAAAGATTTATGGTCACATAAAAATAAAAGGAAATGATATGCATGCATAAGATAACTTTGACAGAGGGATACATGGGAAGCTCAAATAAAGATAATGATAGATCAACCTCAAATACTTTATATTCATAAAATTGGGTTACAAAGTACAGTTGATATTGTTCCCTAAATAACTCTCTTGAAATTTCTAAAAAATATATAATTTATTACATATTCTCCAAAATTTGAATGTGTTTGTCATAAAGACTGGGATTGGGGCTCCTGTGGACCATAAAAAATATATATATATAATAATGAATTTTGTAGAAGGAGGAAAGTGGGTGGAAGAAGACAACAAGACCTGGTAAGAACTAAAAGGAAATTATCAGTCTTCAGTTAAACCTTTCTATTTAAAGAGGTGCAGTAACTGGATGAAGAACTTGCTAAAGAAAGAAGGATGTGATGAATATGAACTTACTATGATGGTATCTCTCTCTTTTTAACTTTCTTGCTGATGTCCTTTTATTTCTTTCATCGACGGTTACAGGAACCATCTCAACTGCATTTTCCCCTTCATCGATCAGTTTGTCGATATATTTTTTAAACCACTCTTCGATGTAGCTTCTCATTGGTGCCACGTTGATTTCATGCCGGATTTTTATATTGAATAGCTCGCTCTCCAAGTCCCTTGGATCAATGGAAATATTACGCAAGCTTCTTCAATATCTTGATTTTTTACTAAATAATCCACTAGCTAGTTGTCTATGTCATCTTCATTATACTCAAGAATGCCATAGAAATTTTCAAATGATAACCCTTTAAAGATCTCAACTTGTTCGTCAAAGGATTGCTTGGTTAGGAAAAATGAGTTGAGGATAAATTTGGGGTCTTTGACCTCATTGTTTCTTCCGGCTAGGTCTATCTCAGTCAACTTCTTGAATAGTTCTTCCTTCTTCAATATAGCTTGGTCACATGCTTGGACAATGATATTCAAGTTTTTAACCTTTTCCTTCTAGCATGCATTTAGTTGTTTTATCTGGTTTGGAGAACAGATATCCTCCTCTCTTCTTCTCAAATATGTCATATTGGTAACTTTAAAACCGAAGGGTACGAGCATGTCAAGGTAAAATACTTCTTCATTTTTCAAATCCTCCTGTAAATATTCATGGAATCCATGTGCCCTCATTCCAAAAGAAACCATGTTCTTTGACATCTCCCAAGCCTCTGTAATTAGTTCCATTCTTTTCTTAATGTTCTTCTCCACATAGCCCCTGGCTGATGTGAGTAGGCTTGAAGATCCTTTCAATTTTGTTGCAAGTGTGGTAAGCCCAATCATTGCTAAAGGACTAGCAAGTACTAGAAGATGCATTAAATATTGTTCCGATTTTTTGATTCTTTCCTCTAACTTGGCATTCTCTACTTCAAGACGTCCAATAGAATCACCTAGAGCATCTCCAGTTGCTCGGTGAATTTGGAAATTTGTGAAGGTCGCATGTTCCACAGGTTAACCTCTGAACGAGATTTCCCCTTTTTATTCTTTACATCTCTCTTTTCAATAATTTAATTTTTGGACTCGCTGTAAAAAAAAAACGCTCTGAAATACAAAAGACTCTTCTTCATTGAAGGTCTGTCTCTCAATTATTTCCATTAGAGGATTTTGATGAGCCGTGTCCCCTAGTTGATTAGCGTTGGGGAACACTTTTTTGATATCAATCTTGAGTTCCATATCCTCAAGGGAGAAGCTGTGGATTTCACTTTCTACTTGAGGTCCTTCCTCTTCTTGCACAATATTTTTTATTTTCTTCCTCAAAGGAAATTTATGGGAACTTTCAATTTTTCCCAGAGGAGGGTTATTATCTCCTCCCCTTCCTGAAGAAAAGTGGATCAGTTTCTTAATTGGGTGGGCCATTGGAGCACTGCTCAGAGATGTTGTAATTTTTGGAGTGATAGTTGGGGATTGGGCACTCTTCTCGCCCATACAATTTCCTTTATATTTGTACGACTCATTGGTGTTGAGTATTTTTTCCAAGTCACCAGTGTCACGAGAAGGAGTGCCTGAGTCATTATCTCTGTCTTCATTCAAAACAATATTAATAAGAGAGTTATTGAAGCCAATTGTCAGTAGATTTTCTACAAAAAGCCCGCTAGGGTCGAACCCTTTTATCCTTTTAGCATATCTTACATTCATGTAGTGGAAGTGGCCTACAAATCCATCAATCTTGTTCATATTTCTGAATATGAAGTCCCCAACTTTCCAAGGCAGAGGTATGAATTGATTTTTTCTCTTTTCATGGAAAAAATGCTACCAATAGTTGTATTGCCTTGCTACTTCAGTAACAAACATTTTCTCATATATGTGGCATGGAGGGAAGGAAGGATTTTCCTTGGAACCAAAAATCCTTATGACATTGTAATTCTCCATTTCTTTCAGTATCCCTTTCCTATCTAGGAACTTACTCGCCTGGTCAAACATCTAGTGGGTGTCCTTTCCAAATAGAAATCCTTTAAAAATTGAGACAAAGTAATTAAAAATTCATAAAAATGATGAGAGGCTTTGTGCCTCCATAATGTTTGATACCAGAAAGTTATCTGGTTTAATTTACAGTTTACCTTCTTACACACAGATAATCTCGGAAACTGACAACAATGTGCTATCGCAAAAACCAAATAAGAGGACATAAATAATTTCTTCTCCTTTTTGTATTGTCACAATTGGGAAGAGATTTCAATGGAAATCAACTTGCCCCAATCGAAGATGGGTCGTTCCTTGACCGTAAAGTATAAAATGTAAAGAATCATGAGGGAAATGTTGGTTGTAGTTTCTTGTCCTGTTACCCTCGTGAACAACCAAGCAATTACCCAGAAGGGATTTTAAAATGAGCCAACCTGCAATCTCGTGATGTCTTCGGGGACATTCATTGGGTTCTCCAGGAACTCATGTAAGAGGTCCAACCCATTGCCATGCTTATTTAAGAATTATATGCCATCCTCACTCTTGAAGGTAAGCATTGGCTCGAGAAGTCTCAACATCTTTCGAAATATTTGAGGCGACAGAGACATTGGGGAATGGTCCCGCAAGTGAATGATCCAATGGCTTGGAATATATCTCTCAGTGCACAAGGTGACCAACTCCTTACAGTCAAAAACCCCTGGGACGTAGCCTGCATGAGTGATTCCAGATGTCCATATTACTTCCTTCTGTGCAGAAGGGGATGAGTAGTAAGAATATGCTCTGGACCACTGAAAGTTCTGATCCTCATGCTCGAAAATGTTCAATGTATCTCCATAGAACTATTTTCGAGTTGCTTCCATAAGTTGACAAAAATTTTCCTTTTCTCCAGATAATGTTTTAAAATGAATGCTTGATAATATAATCCTCCACACATCATGGTTTAATGTGTTTTAATAGGATATCTCCTCGAGCCCTTCACTTATTAATGACAATATTAATGGAACCTAGATGATGAGTTGTTAGCATTAAAGAATACTAAATGTGTATTGGGAAAAGTGTGAAGGTGGCAGGGACAGACAAGAGCGAAATATGATTTAAGATTTTTGTGAACTTAGGAACCTGTGAACCCGCGACTGTAGAAGGTCTAGAAAAGAGACTAAGTGTCGTAATGCAGCCGGTCAGACTTAACAAAGGAGAGATGATATACTTAGGAGTTGGGGGGGTCCTATGGTAAAAATGTAGATCACAGATCTTTTGGATGCAAAATGTAGATCATGGAACATGGGATATGAAAGCTTGACCCCGCCAACCTGCGAACCTACGACTACAAAAAATGGCTAAGTATAGGATAATAAGGCGGTCAGTCAGACTTGTGATGTGAGGGTGTGGATGGAGGTGAGGATTCACAAGTCCGCCAACCCGCAAACCTGTCATTTTGGAAAAATGACTAAGTATAAGAACTAGAAAGGGAGAATAGAAGTAAAAAAGAAAGGAAAAAAAGGGGTAAGTATAGAAGAGGGAAAATAAGGGGAGAAAAGAAGTTGGGAAAATAGAAAATGGGAGGGAAATTTTGGAAGTAGGAATTGATCTCAAAAGGAACTCACCCAATCAATTAACTCCTCAACATTCAAACGATCTGCGTACATAGGCACTTATGTTCCGTGTCTAGAACCATCCACCGAGACTAATCTAAGAATCCTTATC
The DNA here is from genome assembly GCA_009831015.1 of Picea engelmannii. NCBI lineage: Eukaryota > Viridiplantae > Streptophyta > Pinopsida > Pinales > Pinaceae > Picea > Picea engelmannii. The sequence goes on along the minus strand of ML803306.1, from coordinate 47,167 downwards.
TCTATAGTTTCTTTAGCGGGATCTTCTTCTTCTGCTAGCTCTTCTTCTCTATCATTAACATATCCTTTGTCAACATCATGTTTCTAAGAAGTTTCCATGGTTTCTAGTCACACTTGAATACTTGTCACCTCTTCAAATAACTCTGCATTCGCGACCGGTCTTCCTCGACCCCGACCTCTCCCACATATTTTGAATGCCATTTCCTAAAAAATAAAATCTTCCTTTCTTCTTATAGGAACTTATTCCTACTATGATACCAAAAATGGCGTAAGTGACAGGAAAACTTTACCTTTCATACATATGCCAGAAGATAAAATTGTTTCATATTCACAACTCTATATTCTTTCTGATTTCCAAAGGGCTTTGTATGAGAAATTTTGTGTTATTTGTTTTCTATTTGTGCAGAGATTGAATATGTTTCAAATTCAACATAAGCAAAATTCATCAATGGTGCACGGAAACCTTTTAAAAATGCTACCTATGTGTAATGCAATCCATGTCAATACTTATAACCAGTGTAATGTTCCTGACTTGGCTAGTCTAGGAAACGTTGCTAATGTGTGTGTAGGATCAAAGGTTTACAACATACAAATGATCATACAAATAATAAACGCGACAAAGGACTGCAAATTTTGTATTATGATATCTCTGTGGATTACAAAATGGTCGAATGCGGATGAATAAACTGACAATACTCGACTAGATCAACAAACAAAGGATCTTAGCCGGAATACAAATAAGCAACTGTGGCTGAATAAAATAACAACACTTGGCTAGATCAAAAGACAAAAGGATCTTAGCCGAAATACAAATAAGAAACTAAAAGATGATACCCAGAATATGGAAGCACTACAAAATCAATGAAGAATGATGGAAGACCTGGATGATCTTCCCGGTGACTAGGGTGTGTCTTTCAACACCGAAATCAACCAACTGGTGTCTTCCTCCTGGAATACACTGAACTATCTCTCCTGAGATGTGCCTCTTCTCCTCAATGA
>ML803306.1:0-11396 GCA_009831015.1 Picea engelmannii | reverse complement strand
TTTTTTTAATGGTTTCTTTAATTATAAAATGTTTTTTAAAATAATTTGTTTTGGGTTTTTTATTTTTATTATTTATTTTATTTTATTTTATTTTATGATTTTGTTTGTAGTATTATTAGGATTGTTATCACACAATCTATAATTTGGGAAAATCTTAAATTTTCTACGAAAGTGTGATAACTACAGGAGTACTTACCCATTGTCAACTTAAATAGACACTTACCTCGTTTTAGAGATGATGAAATCACCATAAGGGGGAATCTCGGTGATCCTAGGGGGATTGAGATGGAAAGTGAGATGATGATCAATAAACACCCCTATAGGTCAAAATTGGAGAAGGAATAAGGCTTGAGAATGATTCTTGTATATGGTGAATGGTTTCCAAACATTATGTACCTGCAAAACAATGTTAGCCCTGCCCGAAACAAGACAAATGATAGATATACATGCGTTAAACCAATGAGGATCAAGCAATAATCCTTATTGTCCCCAATCACAGTAGTATGGAAATATATATATCAACAACAAATGATAACAATAGCTTCAAATCTAACCATAAAAAATCAAGTACAAGATGATGGAAATAAAGCTAGTAATGACTAGTTAAACTTCCAATGATTTAGACAAGACTTTGATGATTTTAAGGGTTGTTTATTATGTGTTATCAACAAGTTATTATGATATCCAAGTGGCTATAACAAACAATTTCTACAACAACAATATCTAGCCACATAAATCAATGAGTAAACCACCAAAAAGTTAGCCAATAAATGGTAAAACAATTACCAAGGTTTACAAGTGGATTTTAGCAGTAGAATAGTGAGCAAATATTGAAAGAAGATGTGTTTTTTGTAGCCCTAATGGTCATAGAATTAATTTGTAACAACAAAGATAACTACTTGGCTAAAGAAGAGTCCCTTAGGGCACAAGGATGCTTATAACATATAGAATCAATTACAACTTAAACAATTGTAATTTCTCAACAATTCACCTATACTAATGCAATGATTTTATATCTCTAATGAAAATTAGACTAGTGCCAAATCAATCAGGTTATGAAGTCTCTTGTGTAAGAGATAGTTTTGTTACTTCTCTAGGGGTGTAATCCTTTTTACTCCCTAGACCAAACATAACTAGCAAGGCAAATCTAGGAGGGTGTAATCCATTTTAATACTCCTAGCAACCTTTGCAAAGTAGTTTATTCAATGATAACAAAGTAGACTTGATGGAGGGTGTATGTATTTATACTCCTCCAAGGGTTTAGACAAATTTATCTTGAAACAAGAAGAAAAACATAATTAATGCATAAATTCCTTACCAATTCCAAGAAAAAGCATGAAGAAACCATTTCTTATCAAGGATATTCCACTAAATTTATCAAGAAAAAACATCCAAGAGAAAGGAATTAGATTCCTTCACCAAAAGACAAGTACCAACATCCAAATAACACAAGAGAGAGAGAGAGAGAGAGAGAGAGAGAGAGAGAGAGAGAGAGAGATGAGAATTTCCCAAGTAGGGCAAACATTTCAGCCAACAAGTATGTAATTCTCAAGTGAGTTATGATAAAATGACAAAAGGGGTGACCTCTATTTATATGAGGTCACCTAAAACCATTTTGTCCACTTTTTGAAAATTCGACATCAAATTAGACAGGACGACCTCCCTATTTGTCTTTTTACAATGTAAATTCAAAATTACAAAAAGAAAATCTATTTTTTAGGGTGATGCCATGCCCTAAACGATGACCTAAGGCCTCTAGGAGAGACATTGATCCTTTGATGAAGAATATGGGGCTTCCAAAGGCCATAAATCATGCAACTCAAAGATCTAGCATGTGCCAAGTGTCTCTCTATCCATCAGACCAAGCCACATCACCATCAACCATGATAACTCTATCAAAAAAACCTAATCCATGTGACGTCTAGAGCATCATGTGTGATGTATTAGGCCTCCAAAAGCCAACATTTGGGTTCAAAAGGCTAGAGTGTGATCTCCTCATAGTCTCTAAGTGCCTCCAAAGACAACATTCCCTCTCAAATGTATCCAAAGCAGGCACATCATCCAACCTGTGGGAAAATAATGCCAATGATATAACGAAACAAACCACCACTTTGTTTACTATTTTATTTGACTTCATTTGATTTGTCAAGTCCCATTAAGACCAAACTTACCTTAAATATTTAATCTCGTCTTATCTTCCTAGTAAAACCATCCTCACATTACGTATTGGATTCCTTCATAATTACCTTAAGTATTGTAATAAGGAAATAATGCCATTTGTATTCTATCAAACGTTGGTCTCTAAAGAATGAAAGGATCAATGGGTTTTTTTACTAAAATCCAATGAACCATGATCAATGGGTTTTGACTAGAACCATTGGATGCTTGCTAGTTGATTTTGGGATACAAAGCTTTCTTATTTTGGTATGTTTTATCATAAAAAAGATATTGAATTTGAAAGTTGGTAACAAAGGAAAAATAAATGTTTACTTTCTCAAACAATTAACGACTAGAATAATGAGAATGAGCGCATTGTATATAACCCACCCACGTACCTTTATATGTGAGATGCATATGTGTTTGTCCATTGAAACTAAATAATAGGATTTCCTTTCCATCTACTTTTTTTTCCAACAAGAAAAATTCCCTATATATTTATTTAAATAAGTTCACATTATAGAAAACCGCTGATATTCAGAGCCCACTGGCCACTTCCTACTTCTAAAAAAAAAATCCTCTTCTATGAGATGTTAATAAAAAAAACAATTATAGCCTAGGAATATAAAGACCATCGCCAATACAAAATATAAAAAAATTAATTTACTGATACAATATTGCTATCACACAGTGATAATCAAATTGGGAAAGTCGAAGACAAGCAGCGTTAAAAAAGGTTGATAGTGATAGGAATCCCCTCATTTCCCTCTATCCAACTGCTATAAAAAAGATTTCATTCAGGATTGTTGAGAGCCAATTTTGAAAGAGTATTTGCCTCCATGTTTAGTTCCCTATAAACATGTGTGAAATATATTCTTTTAAATGCAGATTTCAACAAAATGATGCCATCCATCCACCCCATCAAGGAGGTGACCTGCAACTTTCCTCTTTCCTTTAGCCAATTGATGATGATCTTTGAGTCTCCAATGACCTGGATCACTTCAAGGTTGATCTATTGTGCAAGGAAAAGGGACACCCATGCACCTAATAATTCGGCTCGCGTGTTAGTCCCTTGGCCACAATTTAACGTCCACTTGATGACCCAATTATCATTGATCTTAAATATACCTCGAGCCGCACACACGCTAGTGATGGGAAGTGCAGCTCCATCTAATCAACAGACAATTGAGTTCAGTAGATGAGGGGGATGAAAGATCCACTTCTTTACTTTTTTGGTTACCCCCATCGATGGAAACATAGTTTTAAACTTTGCTATCATTGATAAAAACAAATGCTTTGTGCCCTTCAAAAGTAACCAGGTTCCTCTCCAACCATAAGAACCAACAAACAATGGACGAGAGCATAATGAGGGATGTTTCCTTCCTAAGCCAACTCTCATAGTTGGAACTAAGATCATCTCCTTCCCAAAAGGATTGAATGCTGAGAGCTGAGTATAACTGGTTCCACACCTCTCGAATAAATCAACAAGTAAAAAAAAGGTGATAAACTGACTCAACTTCATCTTGACATAAAACACATATATTTGGCCCCTCCCACCCCTTCCTCTGAAGAATATCCAAGGTAAGGATCCTATTCTCCAATGATAATAAGATAAATAGCTTTATTTTTGGAGTAATGTCCCATTTCCAAAGATTCTTACGCCAACCCTAAACTGGATTTGGCCAAAGAGTTTTAGCAAGAGATAGATATATGTTTTTTGCAGATATTCTACCCAAGGAATCACCTCCCACCCAACAAATCTCATCACAATTTTTTCATAACTGAATCCATGCATAACACATATCTTTTCGACAATCCTCCCATTCCTCTCCTAGGCTCCCAACTAAGCCAAGGTCTAATCCCAATTTCCAGTAAGAATTATTAATCCCCGCCCTTTCAATACCTCTCGCTTGACATATATATATAAGATCGAGTTCCTTCTCATCTCATCTCACAGGTGACTGGAAAAGAATGATAAATTCCCCACTCCCAAAATGCAGTCTAGGCCGACCTGAACACAATGACCAGATCTTGTTCTCCACCCAAGCCAATGAGTTAATAAATGTAATGATTTAAGCAGGTTTTTCCATGTCTGGGACACCGACGGGTTATGAGAAGAAGCTTCCCGAAACCAAGTGATCATGGAGCAGTTTGGAATATATTTATCCTTGATAACTTTGCTACAAATCTGGTCCAATGTTAAAACCCACCACGGAGAATTAATAGCTAGTGCCCTGTTAAAAAGGATAATATTTTGAATGCCCCAGTCTCCCAGGCGCTTTGGTCTTGATAAATGAATCCAGTTGCACAAGTGAATATGGTTTCTACCCTCGATACATGACCACAAAAATTTAAATATCAACCTATGATTTTTTTGTAAAATAGAAGTTGGTATGGCTTCCAAAGCCATCAAGTAAACCGCCTGACCCTCCAACACAGATTTTACAAGTGTAAAATGACCCCCCAGAGATAATCATATATTACACCACCACCTGATATTATCTTCAAATTTTGTTAGAAGCCATCACCAATCCTCTGGTTTGTAATCCTCTGCCTTTAAATAATAACCCAGGTACTAGAATCCTTTAGCCAGTTCTTCAAAACCATAAGGAAAAAATGTCTTTAATCTATCCAGTACATCATCAGGGATTCCAGAATGGTAAAAGATGGATTTTGACTAGTTTATGCTCAAACCTGAGGCTCTGTAGAAATTTATTAAAATATTTTTGATCTTAGACCACTCTTCCATCGATGCCTTCGACATAATTAAAACATCATCGACAAAAAATAGATGCATAATCTTGAAAAGTCTTGAAACCTTAACCCCTGAAAGATTCCCTTCACCCAATCCTTTCTTCAACAAATGATTAAGTCCTTCCATAACAAGAATAAATAAGAAGGGTTATGGTGGGCAACCCTAGCGCAAGCCTCTGCTACTTTGGAACATCTGAGATGTCTCCCCATTAACCAAGACCGCAAAATTTACGCTAGTCACACAACCAAGGATCCAATTTGTAAAATGAATACTAGAACTCTATTGGAGCAGAATCAAGTGTAAGAAGTCCCAATTTATACAATCATAGGATTTCTTAAGGTCTAACTTCAGAATCAATGACTTTGAATTCTTAACCTTTATACTGTGGATACATTCCTGAGCAGTACCAATCGCATTCAAAATCTGCCTCCCTTTGAGAAAACCTAACTGTTCCTCTGACAACGACCGAGATAAGATAGGTTTAATCCTATTTGCTATAATCTTAGTAATCAATTTGTAAGAGATATTACACACGGCTATCGGTCTGTAATCCCCTAAAGAGCTAGGTTTATTAACCTTTAGAATCAATGTTAAAAACATAGCATTTAATGACTTTTTAAAATCTCCCCAAAGCCTTGAGTCCTCAACCAAATCCAACAAGTCATCTCCCATTAGGTCCAAGAAAAAATATTGAACTCCACATACCAACCATCAGGCCCCAGATTTCTATCTTTGGAGAATGCTTTAAGAACCTCCCTTAGCTCTTGCTTAGTACACGGTCTTTCAAGGAGCTCTATATCCTCCACATTTACCAAATGGCCAAAGAGTCCAACTGTATTAACCTGATCTTCTATAGACTCCTCATTCGACTTTCTATAGAATGACTTAAAGAATTTGACAGCTTCATAATTTATGGCCTCCACACTAGTGTGAAGTTGACCTTCTTCATCATATATCTCCCATATTTATTTTTTGTTCCTCCTATAACCGACAAAGTTATGGATTTTTTTTTTGTTTTTGTCCCGATATTTTAACCACACTGCTCTGCTCCTAAGTCTCCACTTTTCCTCTTCTTCTCTAAGTAATGTGTCCCGCTCCGTCTCCAAATGTTTGATATTATTCTCTTTGACAATAGAGTCTGGTTCCCAAGCCTCGTGTAAAACAAAACCAGTCAATAATTCTTCAAGGCGTGTTAACTTTTCTTCTTGAGCTCTTGTTGGCACAGGGGCAGAACCAGGGTTCAATGCTTCAACAACACACCAACAAAACCCTAACTACTGACCCTTTTGACAACACCTGCGAAGCAGATGAAGTCTCACTTGAGGTAGAGGCAGAGGTGGTTGCAGGACTCCAGTGTCAGCAACCTTAGCTGGGACACAGATCTATGATTGCAATACTATAACAAAGAACTTAGCAGATCTCGTTCATTAGTACTTAACCTTTTTCTATAGCGCAAACAAACCCTAATTACAGTGCAGTGCAGCATTCAACAAGATTAAACACATTTAAGCACTTAGCATAAAGAAGCAAATCAGATCTGGCATTCATTCGCATTAACAAGCACTAAGCTATTATATTAGATACTTCTATCATTCATAAAGATAACAACACTAAGCATAAATCACATCAAAGGCACAAAGCGATAATCAAAATGCACAAAATAGACATAGCATAGGATATACGTGGTTCACCCCCAGTCTAGAGCTACATCCACCAACTCTTTGTCTTCTTTAGTATATTCTCTCAATCATCTACATGCACATATCAATAAGGTCCTACTCCGCATAGGACAGGAGATCTGCACGCACCTCACCAAATCCTCCTTCCCCGGGCTAGGTTACAACACAAAGCCTTTACACAATCTCTTATAGTCACTTGCACTTAGCCTTGCAAGTTTCATGTGGTATGCACAAAGCATCTACAACTATCACTTTCACTTAGCTCATCATCAAACATATGCCTATATTGTCTCCTCTTACATCGCCTAGACATCTATTTATACATTACAAAATGGGCCTAAACATGGGTAAATCCATGGGTCGACATCCCCATACCTGTTACACAAGCCCAAAACCCAAAAATCCCTAAAAAGGTGCTAAGGTTCCGCAATCTCTTCTTCGACTTGCGCTCTGTCTTCGACAGCCTGTCGAAGTCCCAAAATAGGTCAAACCTGACCAAGGATCTCTAAAACTTAGTCAAGGGCCAATAGGCCCCCAACACTCACTTATGACTCGTCCCGAGTCACTCTGATCTGGGTAGCTCTACTTCAAAAGCCTCGAGGCTGGCTCGAGCTGCTTCGACCTGATGCTGCGCCAAGGCCTCCTTCTCAACGAAATCTTGAAGAACTGCCTCATTCATAGGTCCCTCTAAGCGTTGTTCAATTGAAGTGACTACTTGTTCTAGCTTTTCTCCTCATCCTTCAATCTCCTCAAATAGTTTGCAAGCTACATCTTGGACTGGTTGGAGCCTCTGAGTCACTTCCATGACTTTGCTCTGTATGGTATGGACCTATTGTTGAGCAGTGCATTGTTCCTGAGATATTTTCATTCTTTCAACTGCTGACAGGAGCTTCAACTGCACCTGTACTGTCGTTGCTTGCTTCTTTTCCTCTTGGAGCTGTGACTCCAGTGTCTTCAACTTAGGGTCTTCAACAAGTCGCTCATAAGTTTGCACACTTCTACTGCTAAGATGTTGACATTCCAAAGCTAATGCTCTGATCCGGTCAACTGTGCTTCAGGTAGTGGCTTCTCTTTGGTCTCACATGTCCTGCAGAGTAATTGGTACTATTTATAGCTCTAGATCTGGTATTCTCTGTTGAAGATGTTGGATGGCTTCAGCAAGCTGTGCTACTTGATGCTCCACTGGGTCTTCCTCCTTTTTCTCTAAGCTCGTCATAGAGGGAAGTGCTTTGCTGACTACTTCTTTTACTCCAACCTGCTCCATGAGAATTTTTCCTTTCTCTTGTTGGATCTGCACCCTTTCCTCTTCAAACTTTGCTTGGAGGGCAACCTTCTCCTGCTGCGCAACCATGTGTTTCTCTATTAATTCCTCTTGTGCTTGCTTCAAGGCCACTGTGGCCTGTTCTGTTTCTTCCTATGCATGACGAAGGCGATCTTCAGTCGCATCAACTAGTCTGTGGAGTTGGGTAGGCTCATCTCCCAACTCTATTTCTTCTAATGGAGGGGCGCAGTGGACACTGCATGGCTAGAGTGAAGGGCCTGTTGTACCCCTCACAGTTCTGCTTCAATTTTCTCATAGATGGTCTCTTTCTTAGCTTCATTTCTCTACAAAATATCTTTTGAGGCGTCTGATACAGCTGCAATGATGAAGTTGAAGTCATCGAGCGTGAGCATAGTTTGCAGCTTGCAGCTTGGTCTTACTAGATTTTGACTTCTTCCACGATGTGGGTTTCATGGGAGAAACCTTTCTTTTGTGAGATGGTTTTGCATCTTCAAGGGGATTCTATGGCAGTGTTACTTTGCCTTGCTTCTGCTGATCTTATTTTCCATTTTTCTCTTCTTTGTCTACTTCGTCATCACCTCCTCCTCCAGGTGAGTGTGAAGAAGTTTCTTCTGATGCACTGTTCAGCTGCTGGACTTCTTTTGTCTTGTTCCTTCTGCTAGTTCCAGGTGTATCATTCCCTTCACGAGTGATCACCAGGCTTTCGATTAGCTTGGGATCAGAAAGTTCTGCAGGGTCAACGGGGATAAGGAGCTCTGCAGGACACTCCTTAGTTATTTCTTCTAAATCCTCTTCTGTGAGTTTGTAATAACTCTGTAGTACTTCTTTGTGTTCCTCTCCACGCGCAGTGATGTAGATAAACTGTCTCTCTGCGTGGAACTTCACAAATGGCCTGAACCTGTGCAGGGTGTTCGACATTATACGAGGGACAACCTCAATATTCCTCCTTAACTGCAGGTAGTAGGTGTGGAACACCACGTTTGATTTCCGTTGTTTTCCCATATCGCTTGAATACCATAACGATATGGTAGCCAACAACTCTGATATGCTCTTTGGAATAGATTTTCAATTGATTCTTTAATTCTTTCATCTTATTTATGAATCTTTGTTATACATCTCTTTCAGACTGGTAAATCAGATCTTTCCAAACAAAAGTAACTATAATCGTGACCTCATGTTCTGATAACCACCTGGCATTGAACTTAAATAGATATGCCTTCGAAAGAGATGCCCTGTTTAACCTCAAAAGAACCAGAGCGTGATCCAAAAAGTATGGATAGTCAACCCAGGATTTATACAAAAATGTGCCTACTAACAAGTCCTCATTCACTAAAACATGATCCAGTCTTTTTGATATGCTTGCATCTCCACTTCGACCATTCCTCCAAGTTGGCACCACCACATCTGGCAGTACATCTACTAAGCCTGCGTTATCAAAGAGCTCGGTGAAGAAAGCTGAAAGCGGATCTAAATGAGTAGCTGCTCCCCACATCTCCCCAACTCCAACGATGATATTTAAATCCCCAACCACTATAATATTCCTGCTATCAAGAATTCCACTGGCTGCCAAATTTTCCCAGAACGCTTTCCTCTCCGAGCAAGGGCCATATACATTAAGCATTGAAACTGGTTGATTAAGTTCCAAGCACATTCCTGAAAGAAGAATGCCACCACAACAAATATAAGGTTCAAAGTCAAATATGTTCGGATTCCTAGAGACAAGAGGCCCTCCTGAAGTCCCGACTGCACTAACTGCACATGTATGCCAACTAGGAAGCAGAGTAAGAAAAAGTGCACGAGCTTTGTGTTCAAGGAGAGCAAGATCATGTCTTCGCTCTTTCTAGGGCTTTCAAGCCTCTAAGCGCCCCTAATTCATTAATAACCAACAAAAGTGTCCCCTCTGAAATAGTACCCAGAGCCTCCTTCTTCTTCCTCGCACTTCTGGTCTTTATAGGGTAGGTTTCCATACCTAGACCCTTTTACCAAGAGTAATCAGTAACTATGTCCCCCACATAGGAACTAGATGACCCCACTCCTCCATCAAGATCAAGTCTATGGAATACAGATCTCCCCCTGTAAGTGGGTAGAGGTAAAGGGATTTGCACCTCTCCGATAGGTGGGACTAGTGACTCCAACACAAGCCCTAACTTACTATCCCCCAACTCAGATTCCTGACAACCCGACAATAAACTATCCTTTGTAACAATGGATGGTCTAAAGGAATCCCTTCACGGAGGATCTGAGGGTCCACAATCTCTCCTCACCGGTAAGACACCGAAAAATAAGTCATTCTCAGGACGATTACACTCCAAAGAAAAGGTAAGTGGGTCCTCATGGGTCAGACCACCCCCCACAGACCCCGATATGGGAACAAAAACAAAGTTGTTTACCGAAGTTCCTACAGACTTCACAACCAGACCAAGGAGAGTAGTTGGTACCAAATTACCAATACGAAAGTCAAAGAACTTTGACTCATCCAAAAAAGATCTTTCCCAGATAGATAATGAATGAAATAGAGTTATATAGATGGATTTCAAATTACTCATAATGGACTCAGTTGTTTCTGGTAGAGACACATCCTCAAAGTCGTAGTCATTAGGACTGAATCTAGAAGACTCAATCTCAGGCGAATCAACCCGAGTCGATCTTTCCAACATAGTACCCTATGAAACCTCCTCAGTCGGAGTACCCAAACAGTGCCACCATAAGTGACTCGTTTTTTGACAATTTGAGTAGCTGAACGAGATGTCTAAGTAATCCAGGGGCTAGAAAAAATAGTGACCACGCCAACTAATCTCCAATGATTCAAGTAAACCAGAATGTATGTCTATTTCCAGGAGGACTTTGTAGATTCTTTTATCATTAGCTTTTAGGGATCCTAGGTCCGCACAAATAAACTTCCCGAGAATATTCCCTATAGCTTCCAAAGATTTTTCGTGCCAAAAATGTAGCGACAGTCCCGATAGCAATACCCAGAAGTGATGGAACTTGAAATAATCCTATGCAGGGTGGAAATTCACCCACCACCTTTTTACTATCAAATTACCTCCGTCATAGGTCTAGGCTCTGTCCAAAACCAACTCTGTGTCTTCTAAGCTCTTAAACTGGAAACCAAACCACCCTTTCGTAAGGTAAACTACAACTGGGTTATAACCCAACAATGGATTCCAAAAAATCGAAACCCACTCTTCTATCGACATTTTACACTTATTTTTGTAGGAGAACCTCCCTACCAATGTAAATAGCATGAGGCTCACCATGTCCTCCAACCCGACGTCCTCACCCAACATCAGTTTGCACTTGGTGCGATTTGGCACCCAATGTTTGTATTAATGGGAGCCCAACCTCTTCTTAACTCCTGTAGAACTATCTCTAGAAGCTACCCCCGACACTCCACCCTTATCTCTCGCCTTACCACCTGCAACCTCTCTGGTGTTCTCAAAACCTTTCACTCCAATATTCCCATGAGTATCGATGATCAGACCTTGTATATTTTGAAACGGTGCACTACCAACATGAGTCT
>ML803305.1:170309-187015 GCA_009831015.1 Picea engelmannii | reverse complement strand
CATCATTGTTTAGCCATTAACAAATACTCATTACAATAAATAAAATATTTTTTAATGGTGAAAAACTTGAAGATATCATCGAGCCATCTAGGGTCCAACTAGATTGGAAAATTTTTAAATATATGGTAGCAGCTCGACGAGAGTGTGCAAGATTTTGTGCCAATACTAAAAATTAAGGGGAAGCTTGACAACACTTTGTCAGCTAGAAAATAATGACCAAAATGGTCATCAACAAGGAGGTACATGCCAAATATGATTGTATTATCTCCAAGGATAGAATAATCAAAGACCAAGAAAAGAAGATAGAGGATTCCATTTCCTTTGAAAAGAAGATAGATGAAATGGGTGTGGAAAATGAAGAAAAATAGTCAAATGTGAAACCATATCGACACCCTCATTATCAGGAAAGATTTCAAGGAAGATAAGAAGATCAATATCAACATTATCAAGAAATAATATGGAATAATGATCAATATTAATGGAATATGGCATCACAAAACCATTGTTCAACAAGATATTATCATAGACCAACATCTACTATAAATTGGAGAAACTTCAACAAGAATACATGGAATCAAGGGAAATAAAATTATGCAACTAGCCACCAAAGATTATGACCGAAAATAATTGATTTTGTATGGATGGATGGATGAATCATCATCAATGGAAAGAAGAAAGCAGGAACATAAGAAAATCATATTACTTGGTTTCATTACATGTGAAGCCTTTAATTACAAAGTTTTGAGGAAAAATATTTTTGAACGAGGGTACTATGTTATGACCCAAAGGGGAAATATATAGGGTTAAATATATATGATATGACCCAAAGGGGGGGAATATATGGGGATAAATGTACATGTAATGCGTAAATATATATGTAATAGGGTTGGCCTAATAGTAAAGGGGCCTCATATGTAGGTGTGGATATGTATATATAGAGATTATGAATTCATTATTGAGGGAGTTGAATTGTGATGTATAAATGTATTTGGTTATTTGGAGGATGTTCTCCTATTATTTAAATAAATAATTATACACATTAAATATGTACTTTTATAAAGTATGGACATGAGATTTTATAAAGCATGTACCTATTCCTCATTCCAAAGTATGGACATGAGATTTTATAAAGCATGTACTAATTCCTCATTCCATCTCAACCCTGCAAAGTGATCTCAACTTTGCAAAGTGTAAGAACATGTTTAACTACCCAAATTCACTACAAACAAGATTGTATCAAAAAATCGGAGAAAAATGTATTGTAACAGGCATGTTAAGTAAACATTTAAGGCTGATAAATTTAGCTAGCAGAAAATACTAAAACAAACATTCAAACTAATGCTAGTATTAATCCACCTTCGAGCAATGCATAAGAAAATGTATGCGTGTTGATCTTGGATTAAAACATGAATTAAAACATTGAGAATAACGAAGCTCACAATAAGACTTCAAATCTATTATCTAATGAGATGATGTCATATAACGTTTTACAATAAAAATTGTACGAAATTTATAGTCAAAGGACATATTAATATGAAGTCAACGGATTATCAATTGCCAATAGATTGCTATAGTCCCTTTGTGCCTTCCCTAGGGACTAATAAAATACAAAACTTGAAAAGATAGTTGAATTAATTAATCTGTCTTAAGTTACAAAACTATGAAAACTTTATTGCATGCTTTTTGAATTTATTAATTTTTTTTATTATTTGTAATATTTGATTTTTGTAATTTTTTGTTTTTATAAGTTAAATGTAAAATTAAACTTAATTAATGTGAATAAGATAAATTAGAAACTTTAAAAGAAAATTTAAATAAACTTTAAAAGAAAATTTAAATAAACTAAATAAAAGGTTGAAAATTACAAAACCCTAAGATTATTTATAATGAAACTTTTATTTCCTTTTAAAATTACAGATTGTTGAATAGGTGAAACAAACATATTATCTGGATTAAATAATCGAGGCCTCTTCAAAACAAAAAAAAAATCGTAGCTTCTGAGATGGCAGGATGACACACAGGGTTACAGCATTCTTTCATTGAATCTATGTTGAAAATCTGAAAAACAATAATCTGCAATTGTTGTATTCAATGGCTTTGCTAAACTCTTCAATAAGGATACGAAACAACGTCTCCAGCTGCGGATAGCAAATCACATTGCTTGGATATGACATCCAAGTGAAATCCAACAGTCTACTGCCCTTTCACTTACTATGCATATGACATTTGATGTGTTCTTATGATCGCATATGGTATGATGTGATCTTATCAAACATGAGAGGACAGTTTGTCTTGTTGGTGGAACAAACTCTGATGTGTAATAACTTCTGAACATGATAGATACTATGCATTTTACTGACAGTATGCTTGATTTTTTTTATGGTATTCAGTAAGCTTGATTTTCTTTTTTATGGTATTCTTTCAGGATAGTGCAAGTACTAATGCAACTATAGATCCATTGGTTTATAAAAAGGATGAACAAACTTCTCCTTTCTATCTAAGTCCGGGAATTGCAGTGATTGATGATACTTATAAGTTGCAAAAAATAGGGATCATGAGAGTCCATCATATACTGGCTATCGCCATTACTTAGTGGCTTGGGTAGAAAGGGCAAGCATCGAACAAATTTCTGGAAAATTTGTATACTGCAATTTCCAGACAAATTTTTTGACTACAATATAGATTCTCGATTATCATATCGTTTCTTGAAGTGAAGGTTGAAAAGACAACACAAAATAAATCAGTTATATCATTTGAGACATTTTCGAGATGAGTCTTCAACAAGAGAGGTTCCTTCTTTCTTCGAAAGCGAAGTGTATGCACTCACTCAATAAAGATGAATTAGTTAGAGACTTTTAATTGTACGCGAATATTTGAAACTAAATGGAGTAAGATCCCAAAAATCGATGGCGATTTACAGTCCCGACATGCATATTTGAGCCCATCACTCATCTAGAATTTTCAAATATAATTGAGAATACCTTCATTTCAAAAATCGATGGTAGCTTTCCAGTCATCGATTTTCTTCTCTTTTGATAAGAGCTTATACCTCAAAATGACAAAAACTGCAGCAGAAAATTACGAAAATGAGAAGCGACCGAAGCTTCAACCTACTCTCAAAAACGTGAAATCCCTCCATGCTTCTTTCTTGTTGCCTTCAAACTGGACAAAGAAAACCACATGTGTTGTACGAGAAAAGAAAAGTTATTATAAAACATTTCTCTCTGTTTGGTGAATGTATTGAGGGACTGTCTGACATTTCGAGAAACAAGAGATTGCACCATCTATTCATCGCTCCTTGGAATGGCTTTATCTGTATTTGTTTACAATCCAGCGAGGCCATGATTGTAATGCCTAAGTGGCAACTGTTTTGGAGAATAAGTGACTGATCCGAGCCTGCAACAAATAACTTTTAATAATGTGCCTCCAAAAATAATTCTCCGAATTGGTGTTCGAATAATTGAGTTATTCAGAGTTCAAAATGAAAGTGTGAATTTACATAAGACCCAACTCGACCACCAACTTATCATCCATAAGGAGACCCTTAATGCCCACAATACCACTGTTTCCTGCTATTTTCATAGTATCTACGCTCAAGAAAAGTGATAGCAGCGCCAAACATTCTTTTCCATAACAGCCATGTATTCTTTGATTAAATTGGCCATGATGCTCAATGTAGATATAACATCTTTAATAAACTCTTAAGCATCTTACACGTGGATTGGATGACATTTTTTTGGTCATAAAGTTCAATATTATGGGTTAAATCAACCCATAACGAGAATGGTCCACGTGAATGTATTTGGCATTGGCATATAGGACATAATGTAGGGGCTTCAAAACATAAAGTACATTTTTAAAATGAAGTGAAGACCAAGATTCTTATTTAAATAACAAAAGTGTCATGTGAAAGGAATATGGAAGGTGATGATAAGATAATATATATCTGACATGATAATATATATTTCCTTTTGGCATGGAAAATGCTAAAGCCATAACCTTAAAAAGGAAACATAGTATAATCTTTAATTCATAACTGAAATATTGAAAAATGAATGGGATATGTTTTTGAAAAGTGGGTCACTATGGGGGTTTATGAGTCCCAGATAATTAAACCACTCTCCCTTTATTAAATAAAAATCATGGTGATAAAGTGAGGCATACACCGATGAAATAAGGAGATGTATATGATGCAAAATAGTATATGAAAAGTGAAAAATGGGATCCAAATTTGCGATAATTCAAGATCCTCAACAACTTTGTTAAGTACCATATCATCCTTGTCGAATGCATTTGTGTCCATCTAAGAGTCTATAACTTGTGCGACTTCAAAAGTGACCAATGATCATCATTGTTTAGCGATTAACAAATACTCATTATAATCAATAAAACACTCTTGAATGGCGAAAAACTTGAAGATATCATCGAGCCATCTAGGGTCCAACTAGATTGGCAAACTTTTAAATATATGGTAGCAACTCAGTGAGAGTGTGCAAGATTTTGCACCAATACTGAAAATTGAGGGGAAGCTTGACAACGCGTTGTCAGCTAGAAACTAATGGCCAAAATAGTCATCAACAAGGAGGTACATGCCAAATATGATGGTATTATCTCCAAGGATAGAGTAATCAAAGACCAAGCAAAGAAGATATAAGATTCCATTGCCTCTGAAAAGAAGATAGATGAAATGGGTGTGCAAAATGAAGAAAAATAGTCAAATGTGAAATCATATCGACACCCTCATTATCAAGAAACATTTCAAGGAAGACAAGAAGATCAATATCAACATTACAATAAATAATATGAAATAATGATCAATATTAATGAAATATGGCATCACAGAACCATTATTCAACAAGATATTATCATAGACCAACATCTACTATAAATTGGAGAAACTTCAACAATAATACATGGAATCGAGAGAAAGAAAATTATGCAACTAGCCACCAAGGATTATGACCGAAAAAAAATAATTTTGGATGGATGGATCATCATCAATGGAAATAAGAAAGCAGGAACATAAGAAAATCATATTACTTGGTTTCATCATATGTGAAGCCTTTAATTACAAAGATTTGAGTACAAATATTTTTGAAGGAGGGTATTATGTTATGACCCAAAGGGGGAATATATAGGGTTAAATGTATATGATATGACCCAAAAGGGGGGCATATATGAGGCTAAATGTACATGTAATGTGTAAATATATATGTAATATGGTCGACCTAATAGTAAAGGGGCTTCATGTGTAGGTGTGAATAGGTATATGTAAAGATCATGTATTCGTTATTGATGAAGTTGAATTGTGATATATAAATGTATTTGGTTATTTGGGGGAGGTTCTCCTATTATTTAAGGAGTTATTGTGTAGCTTATCTATCTTGGACTTCTGTTCCATGCTCACATTACTATACATGGTGTGTAATTATGTCCTGTTATGATAATTTTAGCATTTGGTTCATAACAAACTTCACATATCAATCAACCATAATATTCATTACAAGACAAATATAAACAAATTCAATTATTTTAAGGGACTAAGGGAGAAAGTGACATTCTTAATAATGACACACTAGGTGAAAAAGGCCATAGAATAGTAATTAACACTAAACCATGCTTGATCATTCCAATTCATTCAATCCCTTATACAAAAAACTCATTCCAAGAAAACTAGACAAAATTTACTCTCACGAGTTTCATTAAAAAAATGCAAGGAAACTCATTAAAAACAACCAATATAATGATTCCACTAGTTAGAAGACATGAGGTCGAGTAGGAAAAAAGTATGTTAGGACTACAAGCTGTCAATTCCTTACTTGAATCTCATCTAACCCTGTAGCTACTCATAACACCATGCCTCCAACAAGAACCATCATCATACCACACTATCCAGAGATACCTTACACATGCTTCAACACACATGCTAGGAAAATTGTAATGCCCATATATTACTAAGGGTCATTAAGTTTCCTAAACATTTTAAGAAAGTAAACTGAAACCAAAATTCATAACATAATATTGACTTTTATAACAACAACTTCAGTAACTAGATTTATCAATAAATACTAAATGATGTACAGTATGAAATAAATACATAACTTAACAAGTACCTGGATCCGATGCTAAATTCTGTTGCCTCTTTGCTTTACTGCTTCCTTTCTGCTCCCTGCTACACAGATCAACCCTGCCACAAATAGGAAAATAACTACCCAAAACTATTGTCCTCCCTGCCAACTAGGAAAACTACCTAGCTCCAGGATATCTACGAATATCCTGGCCCTTCGTGCCCAAAACCTCCAACAACTCGGTGCCTCCCCTGATCAAAAGCCACAGTCCAGAACACTCTGTTCCTTGCTCCCTGCAAGCCAACAGTCCACAGAGAATACAACAGTCTCACAGCCAATACCACAGTGCACAACAAATACCACAGTGCATAGAAATTCTGCTCACGGCACAATGCAATGGCTCTCGGCCAATACAACTGGCTCAACAATACAGTCCGCAACATCCATCCTTGCCGAATGGTGTGCATATCCCCCTCTTCCCGTCCCTTATTCCTCCCTGCCGACTAATGCAATTACTCCACAACCTCCCCCCCGTCCTGCGTCCTGCGTCCCCCTTTAATATTTTATCGTCTCGGGATTTCTGGGCTATCCCGCTCTGCATACGCCACCCCCTGGGCATACACAACTCTTATTATATCTTTTCTTTTTGATCTCTTAAATTTATGTCACAGGTCATTAAATGTGATCTTCAGTCAGATTATTATTACTTAGTTAATCCTCAATTATTCTTTAATTAACTCTTACTTAATAATCTTAATCATTTATCAATTTAGGGTCATTACAAAAATGAAGTTACTTGAGGATGTATGCATCTAGAAGGTGATTTAGTCCAGATTCTATGCATCACATCTTTACCAAAGACATGCAAAAATGTCTCTATTATGGATAAATCTTATAACAAAAACAAGAAAAATGATTGAATTCCAACAACAACAATAGAAAATTTCATTACCTTTTCCCATGGTCTCCTTCCCAGAACTTCCCACACAAATTTCTCATCAATAATGTAGGCATAATTCTAAAAATAATATGGACGATAAGAAACATTTATAGAAATGTATAAACACTTATCTGAATTGTGAAAACTACCAAAAAAATAACTAAGGGTGAGAATGTTTCCACCCAACCGTAGGATCAGTAGCACTAAAACTTTCTACAATTGGCCACCCCCTAGCCAGACCATGATATCGCAAGAGAAAATTTGGAAAGATTCTCTCATAGGTAAGAGTTAAGTAAGGTAATCCTTTCCCCCACTGAGTGTAGGGCCTCCATGAATTTTAGGTTCTCCTCTACTGACTTGCACAAAACCTAAGGGGATCCCTTCATTTTTTTTTTAACAAAAACTGACAAAATTGTATTATCTGTGTGGAAGAATCCACTGGTTTTACATAAAAAAGGTCTGTATAGACAACCTAGTTTTCCCTCTTAAGGGGAGGTTTTTACAAAAGTGGGGATTGACATAGAGTTTAGAGCATCCTCCTTGATTTTCAAAAGTTCTGAAAGTTGAATTTCCTAGATAGCTTCGAAAAAAGATACCACTGATATATATTATTCGAAAAAACATACAGAGACTGGAAATTAGTTACCCTTCTCAACTTTTATATGTTGCATGTCCACCCTAATTTCTGGATGTGGATCGTTCAGATCAGGGACTTGATTGAACATTCCTTGAATGTCCCTGTTGGTCACCCAGATTGCTTGGAGGTGCCTATGATATGTCTAGCTGGTCTAGTCTTTGCTACAACATCTCTATATTCAAGCGGTTGGCTTCAATCTGACTGCGCTGGGCGTCACTTTCGTCCTAGAGTTCACCAATCAGGAATCTGTGCTGGGATAGTGTTTCCAACTCAAAGGAACAATTAGCACTTATTGCGACCATTTGAACTCTGAGACTGCTACATCCACTACAATCCACTTCCCAATCATCCTCTGGCCAGCTTCCAAAGTCCTCATGAGCTGCATTTTCTTGTTGCATTGCACCATTTGCTAAGGATTGACCGGACCTTAAAATTCATTGATGATTATGCAGGGATCAAGGGGAGAACCACGAGTGGGAAAGAGTGGCACTAGCCTGCAGGGGAAGAGGTGATAGTTAAAATTGCAGGGGCGAGGGAGGTCATCGAGGTGAGAGGTAAAATGAGAGGTCAGAGATCGATGCAGAATTCATGGGGACTCGAAAGTTTTGTGGCTGGCTAAGGAGGGCTTCAGGGGGCCGTGAAGGTGCCCAAGGCTAGACAGGGCTCTGAAGGGGGATGGAATCAGAGTCTCGTGAGCTGAGATGCAGGGCTTAGAGTGAGTATTCTGAGAAGATAGAGGATTCCAGGATGCTCTTAGCAGGAGCCAGGCATATCACAATGGTGACGGGGGAACGAGGATAAATAGTAGCTGAGATGGGGATGACGAGCGAGCAGATGAAAAATCCCATAAAAAACATAAATTAAGCAAGGACAACGACATGGTTTCCCATGATTCTAATAAAATATAGAGGGTACTTACCTGCGAGTTCGTGGGAGACTCCCTGCAGGCTGTTCCATCAAAAGCCATCAACACAAGATTGGAGGTGTGGCTAACATCGAGGAAGCTGTTGCACTGTGCTAGTTGAGATTCTTGTACCACTTCCACGAATATTTGAAGTTGGATGTCAGGATTTCCCACGCGATCCAAAGATTTACCACCTTTTGTGATGATGGCGTTGGGGTCGTTAGCCACCGTTTTACTCGAACAAAGAGACTCACTCGTGATACCTACCACCTGGTTAACCCAGGTACTCCCTGCTCTAGGTGGATGTCTTCTAGTGTCCACTTTCTAATGTTGGAACTACTCACCCATTCACCCGATGGGAACATTCTCAGCTTCACAAAAATTCCCCCATCCCTCTGGTCACATTGGGGGGAGCAGAATCCCTTCCTGCATATGTGCCCTTGATTTATGTTTGGATCTGTAGTGTGGCACCTTCTTGCACCGGTCTTCACCCAATCATAATTGATCATTAGTAAAGGGGTACTAGGGTTGAGACCCCATCTATACTTAGGGCACCTGGCTTTGCCCCTATTACTGCATTGGCCATTTTGTTGTCTTCAATGTTATTTTCCCTTAATATGTGATAGTAGGTGGTTTTAATGTCTCGGGAGACCATCCTAATTCTATCCATGATTTTCTTTAAGCTTGGGTCTCTTGGGTTTGTTCCCTGTATCATCATTCTTATTATGGTTTTGGAGTCCCCTAGGACTACAAGCTCTCGAATTTCCTTAGTCTGGGAGAGTTGTACTCCTTTTAGTAGAGCGTAGGCCTCAACTTTATTGTTAGTTTCTGTCCCCAGATTCTATTGGTAACTTAAGGATTTTTTCCCTCCAGGGTCGAAGAGCACCCCCCTCATGCCTGCATCCCCTAGGTTTCCCTTTGAAGCTCCATCAAAACAGAGGGTATGCAATTTTTTCTTTTGGATCCTTGGTTCTATGTTGAGAATACTGTGAAGCTACCAGCTTGATCTGTTTGCTATGTTAGTGTGCTTAGAGATCCTGAGATTGAAACTTGCCATCCAATATTTTTCCTGGACATTCCATTTGGCTGGGTCTTCTATTTTTAGAGATTTTGAATTCATGGATTCTGAGAGAAACAATTTCTCTTTAGCAGCTATTGTTTGAGGGGAGACCATCCCTTGATTTTTTTTTTGTTTTTTGTTAACCAAATCTTCCAGCAGATAAACTTTGGCATCGCCATCCAAATTCATTTTAGGACTGGCTTGTACTTGAAGGATCCTCGATATTACTTGTCCCAATTTACCAGGCTGAGATGGGGAGTTGAGGGCCATATTATATTTCTATCAAGGTCCCTAAAGGCTAAATTCCAAATCATTCTTGAAAAAGGGCAGTTCCAAAATAAATGATCAATGTTTTCTTGACTATTTTGGAAAAGAGGATAGTTGAAGGGGCCATGGAAGACTCTTTTCATGAGGTTTTCCCCTATTAATATTTTCTCATGCACTAGGGTCCAGGTGAAGAAGTTGATTTTGGGGAGGGAGTCCTGATTCCAGACATTTTTCCATTTTGTCGAGTTTTGATGTTCTCTCATGGCATCGAGGAACTTGTTATAACCTTCTTTAACTGAGTACCTTTTTTCCCCCCAACCCTTGCTGTCTAGAGAGGTTTTGAGAATGGGGGCTTCCCCTTTCAGAATATAGGTCAGGTGGTGAGCCTGAATTATAAGGTGTTGCGGAACACACCCCATGTTCCAGTCCCTCCAGCTGCCATTTTCGTTCCAGGATGAGATGTCATACAGGGTGTACTTGCTTGTGCCTAGCATCCATTGTTTTTTCTTCATGAAACCTTCTTCATGGGGATTGAATTCCACCCCCAAAATTTGGTCCTGCCAAGTTATGATTTTTTTCCCATTGCCCGAGATCTAGGAAAGGTGATCTTTGAAAAAGGGGGCAGGGAACTTTATTAATTTCCATATTTGAGAACTTGTTTGCAGGGTTTGAGGTTTGTCCATGCTTCTCTTTCTTTTACCAAGTCTGTACTTTTTGATGAGGGCTAACTTCCACCAGTCATTATATCCTTTTACTAACCTCTAGATGAGTTAATGTTTAGCTCCCATTGTTGAATTGGTGATTTCGGGATCCCTGATTCTGAGGCCACCGCTTTTTTTGGGCAGGGTGATTGTTTCCCAGTTAACCAAGTGGAATTTTTTGTGGTTGGATTTCCCCCCTTGCCACAAGAATTTACGAATGAGTTGGGCCAACTCTTTTAAGATTCCATTTGGGGCTAGGAGGGTAGAGAATTGAAACAAAGGGAGGGTCGAGAAAACATATTTGATCAGAACTAACCTTCTTGCTGGGTTGAGCCACCTTGACCCCATGTTTCCATCTTTTCCTTAACCTTTTGGATAAAATCATGCCAAAAATTTCCAAGGAGCGCTTTGATGTAGAGGGGGAGGCCTAGGTATTTGAAGGATTTCTAGTCTTGGGTAATGGCGAATCCCATGATTTGAGAAATTCCTGCTCTGATGATTGCCGAGACATTCCAGGTATAAATTTGGCATTTTTCTTTGTTCAGGAGTCCTCTTGAAACTAGAAGGAAGGTATCTGGTACTTGGAGGATTCTTCTGGCCAACGTTTTTGAGGCTCCGCTTAGGAGGATTGTGTCATCTGCAAATTGAGAGTGGTTAAGTGTTTTAACTCTTTGAGCGATTTTTATTCTTGGGATAGTGCCATTTGTGCTTTCCCATTTGAGATGTATGTTTCAGATTCTTCCATGATCACAAAAATCAATGGGGAAAGGGGGCATACCTATCTTAGGCCCCTAGATGCATTGAAAAAAGGACCCGTTCTTCCATTTAGGAGGGGCGCTATCCAAAGGGAGGAACTATAGGAGTATATCCATTCCATGAAGCTTTGACTCAAGCCAAATTTTATCAGAACTTTGAAAAGGAAATTATGTTCCACTCTGTGAAAGGCATTAGCCATGTCTAGTTTTATAGCCATGCCTGAGTCCCCCTAGGAGCTACTGGCATGAATTGCCTCTTGGACCAGGATGAGGTTATCCCAAATTTGGCGGCCCACTACAAAGCCTCCTTGGTTTGGCAGGATTAGCGAGATGAGAAGGGGGTTTAGTCTGTTTGCACTAATTTTGGAGAGGATTTTGTAGGAAATATGACATAGGGAGATGGGCCTGAAGCGGTTTAGATAGGAAGATACAGGATATTTTGGGAGAAGAGTGAGGAAAGAAGATTTAGTTGCTCCTACCAACTTTTTAGCCTTGTGTGCGAAACACACCATTCTTATGAAGTATTTTTTGATGATATGCCAACATTTTTTTATAGAAATGTAGTGTGAAGCCATCTGGGCTCGGGGCTTTGTCGTCTTGGAATTGGTTCATAGATTTTAGGATTCCTGCTTCTTCAATGGGTTTGTCTAGGTGGATGTTATCCTCCTCAGTTATATTTCTGGGAATGTGTTGGAGAAAGACTTCAATTAGTTGATTCTCATCCTTGTTAGAGGTGGCGTACAGATTTTGGAAATGCAAGGAAGCGTGCTGCTTGATTTGGGTGAAATCCTTTAGGATTTCACCATCGGGGGTTTTGAGTTTTGATATTTGATTTAACCAGTTCCTGAATTTAGCTTGGTTGTGAAAGAAGGACGTGTTTTGGTCTCCTGCTTTCAACCAGAAACTCCTAGATTTTAGGTGCCAAGCGATTTCCTCTTCTGCTAGAGCTTGAAGATACTATTTGTGGAGTTTTTGTTCTTGGATGAGGAGGTTTTTCCGAATCTCTGTAGTTTCCATTTCTTCCTGCAAAGATTCCAGCTGAAACTTTTTGTCTTTGGATTTTCTTTGCGAAGATTTTTTAGCCCAACTCTTTAAGAGATCTTTTATTAATTTTAGCTTCTGCTCCCATATGTAATTTGGTGAGCTTGTGATCCACTGGTTCCATAATTGGGAGATGGATTGGATGGGTTTGGGGCAATCCAAACAAAGGGGGTTGAGTTTGAAGGGGATTGGGCCTTAATATTTTTGAGCTTCGAAGGTCAGTCTTATGGGACGGTGATCCGAGCCAGCCCAGGGGAGATTCATAGAGCACGATTTTTCAGGGAGGGACAACAACGAGCTGCTGATAAAAAATCTACCTCACCTTGTGGCTATGTGCCCAGGCCCTTCTCTTCTATTATTCAAAGTGTAAATTCCCTTGTTCAAGGGAACATCAAAGATATATAGGTCTGAAATAAGGTCCTCCAACCTTTCCCGGAATTGATCTATATTACTGAGAAAAATATAGAAAATCTATTTTTTTTTTAAAGTGAGTTAGAGAATCTATATTACTGAGAAAAATATGGTACAAAAGGAGAAGATATGTGTTCCCTGATCTTCCAAAAAGGAAACCAGATCAAGCGTCCCAAAGTTGCGCTGTCTACATTAACAAGGGGATGGCTGGGCCGCCACCCTAGGAAACCAACCTAGTCTCCGAAAACTTGTTTGAAAAAACTATACCATAACATAAACAAAAACCAAAAGTGTAGAGCAGGGGTAGCTCATACACTGATAAACAAATTGACCAAGGGTTGAGACTACGCTAGTCCAATAGGATTGGATGGCTTTCATCTCCTTCCTTTCTTCCCTCATCCTCCTTTATTTTCTCCACCATGCGCGTATTCTTGGTGCAGGCTGGTGTTCCGCGTCCATATGCTAGAGTGATGTCCATGTGATGGACATAGTGAAGGTATAGGTGGAATTGTCCTACCATTTGTTCCATTCTTTTGTTTAGGCTCCTTTGGTCCTCTACTATTCTTTGTGCACTAGCCTCCAAGTTGTTGAGGTGGCTCAGAATTTCTGTGAGCTCCTTCTTGTGGCCCCGTTTTTCCACCCTGCTGGTCTCGTTCCTGTCAGCTCTCAGCTTACTTATCAACATTTTTGTGTGCCAAGCTTCCTCCACTGTTTTGTGGTAGAGGGTTGTCTTGGGATGTGTGGCCCCTGGGTCCCTTATTCCATCCACTTCTTGGATGAGTTCCTCCCAGGATTTTCCCTGGTGCTTGGTGTTGACTTCTCTCTCCCATCTGTCGATGACCACTTTTCCCTTTGGATTGGCCTGCATAGGAAAGGTTCATTTGGCCTCTTTGGCCGCTTGCTCCATCCTTGTGATCTTCCGTGCACTTGTTGGAAGTTCCTCCCCTCGGGGGCCTCTCTTACTCTAGGTATTCTTCACTCTCACCATCTCGGTTTGAATGTGATGGATTATGTCTTGAATTCGTCCTCCGCTTCTATTCACCCCTTCTTGGTGTGTAGTATGGTCTCTGTAATTGTTGTTCTCTGGTTTGTAGCTCTCCCTGATGCTTCTTTTTTTAATGGGTTTCCCTGGCTGCGATCTTATCCTGGTAATCATGGGTCTCCCGTAAAGGAATACCTTTTGGTCCCTTTTCACTGTTTCAGAGTGTGTGCACTTGGGAACCCTTCCATCTTCCTTGCGCCAATCCATTGCCTTACACATTGTACGCCAATCATTTCCTCCCATCGTAGTTGTGTGTGGGTGAGGTTTACCCATTCCTACCCATGACCTATCCTTTTGATCTTCGTCCTTTGCCTTATGCAGATTAATCTTTCTTCTCTCCCACAGACAACCCCTGTACTTATTTCTATTGACAGGACCGTGGTGTCGTACCTCCTCTTTGCAAGATACTAGATATAAGAAATATGCAGAACAAAAACAAAATGTTAGAAATGGAAGAATAACAGTAATATATCTAGCATAATCTCCATAATAACACATAAATGATATAAGAACAACAATAGAAATAACACTTTGATTCAGAAAGAAATGTTCACAGGCCTCTTCGAGGGGGAAACCTCCAATCGAGTAGCGCTTTGTTACAATAATCTCCAAGATAGGGTTTTCATACCCTCAACCCTTATTTATACTAAATATGTCTATCAAGAGAAACATCTAGAGGAAGATCCTTCTAGAAGTGGGAGATTCTATTAGGTCTTCTTACATATGCCTTATTCTATTTTATTGAAAGGCCTTATTTGGCGTCTGCTGGAGTCGTATCTTTCCATTGGACTAACACTTCCTTGATGGTTCTCTGACGTAGGTGACACTCACGCTAGTCCAAAACTGCTTCTAGCTATAGCCAAATGGATCCTTCTTCAACTAGCTCGGGAAGGTTGGTTTGAATTTGGCACCTAGTTCCAATCACCTTCTTTAAGCAGGAAACATGAAAAAATGGATGTAGCTTCGACTGACTGGGCAGAGCTAACTGATATGCGACTTGTCCCACATGCTTGAGAACTATATAAGGACCATAAAATTTGGGTGCTAGCTTCTGACAATGCTCGGTCTTGAGGGAAGTTTGCTTGTATGGTTGCAGTCACAGAAACACTTGATCCCCTTCTGCAAATTGACGTTTAGAGTGACCTTGATCTTTTTGTTGCTTCATGTGATTCTGTGCCATGACCAAGTTCTCTTTAAGGGTATGAAGAATATCCTCTCGAACTGTAAGTGTTTGGTCAACCGCCTGGACCTTCGAGGTACTCGGTAAGTATGAGAGAATTGAAGGTGGTTTCTGTCCATATACCGCTTCAAAAGGAGTCATGCGAGTAGCTATATGGTAGGAAGTGTTGTACCACCATTCGGCTAGGGGTATCCATTGAGCCCACTGATGTTGTTTTCCAGAGGCAAAACATCTCAGATATGTTTCCAAACACTTATTGACAACTTTTGTTTGACCATCAGTCTGGGGATGATAAGTTGTGATGAGATGCAATTGGGTTCCCTATAGCTTAAACAGTTCTTGCCAAAAATTTCTTGTAAAAGTTGGGTCATGATCATAAACAATAGAGTGTGGCATGCCGTGAAGCTTGAAGACCTGGTCCATGAAAAGTTGAGCCACTGTGGATGCAGTAAATGGGTGTTGAAGAGTTCATAAATGGGAATACTTGGAAAGGCGATCTATACCCACCATTATGACTGATTTATTCCCTGATTTGGGTAAGCTGGTAATAAATTCCATAGAGATATCCTTCGAAATAACAGGTGGAATTGGAAGCGGTTGTAGTGTGCCTGGAGATTTGACTATTTCTCCCTTGTTGCATTGACACACCTCACATTCAACGACAAAATTACAGATATCTTGTTTCATACCATCCTAGAAAAAATAACGTTTGACCTTGTCATATGTTTTGGTGAACCCTGAGTGCCCCACTGTGGGTGTAGCATGAAGCTCAGAAAGTACCGTGGATTTAAGCTTTGATTGTTTACTTAAATACAAAATACCTTTGTATTGAAGCTCATCCTGGAGCCAAGAGTACCATGGGGGAGCCAGAGCCTGGGTATGCAATTGCTAGATCAGATGAAAACTTTTGGGATCTTGAAGCCATTCCTGGTGCACATCTTGAAAACAATCGGGAACAATGAAGGAAAGAGAAAAAAGGGATCCTTCTTCTTCATATTTTTGGGACAGTGCATCCGCCACTACATTGTCTTTGCCCTTCTTGTAAATGATCTCATAATCATAACCAAAGAGCTTAGTCACCCATTTTTGTTGCTCCTGGGATGAAATGCGTTGTTCCAGAAAGTACTTGAGGCTTTGATGGTTGGTCTTAATTTGGAAGCGTTTCCCCAAGAGATAAGGGTGCCACAGATCAATGACATGTAGAATATCCAACATTTCCTTTTCATAAATGGGTTTGCCTAGATTCCTTTCAGACAGTTGCTTGCTGGTGAAGGCCAAAGGTCGACCCTCTTGCATAAGGATAGCGTCGATTCCTTTCCTTGAGGCATCGCATTCCAACACAAAGGTCTTTGTGAAATCAAGAAGGGCTAGAACCAGAGTGGTGCACATGGCCATCTTCAAGGTTTGAAAAGCTTGAGCATGTTGGGTATGTGTTATATTCTTTGCATGTGTGTGTGTGTGGGTGCGTTAGATATGACGAATGCGTCTGACGATCCCTTCACCTGCGTTGGGCGGTTTTGTGTGTGTGTGTGTGTGTGCGTCAGATACGACGACTGCATTGGGCGGTTTTTTGCTATTTTTAGCGGATTTTGCTATTTTTAGCTGATTTGTAAATTAATCCTGGATTAAGGGATTAGGGTTTTGGTATCTACGGAATACCTAAAAACATTGTATATATTGTATGGCGAATGGTGAAATTC
>ML803305.1:139325-166525 GCA_009831015.1 Picea engelmannii | reverse complement strand
TTCCCTGGATTGTTGACTATATAATCCCCTGGACCCCTGGATGCAAAGAAAACAACAAGTGGGAGAATGTTGGGTATGTGTTATATTCTTTGCATGTGTGTGTGTGTGGGTGCGTCAGATACGACGACTGCGTCTGACGATCCTGCGGTTTTTTGCTATTTTTAGCTGATTTGTAAATTAATCCCGGATTAAGGGATTAGGGTTTTGGTATCTACGGAATACCTAAAAACATTGTATATATTGTATGGCGAATGGTGAAATTCGATATAATGAAAAAGAAAGGTTTTCCCGGTTGAGGGTTTCCGGTAAAGATCTCTGTGTATTCTATGTATGAGCCATTGATTAATTTCTGTATTGCTTAAGAATATATATGCATTGCTTTACTTCGCAGGTTTAAAACTTATAGAGCAACGGCTGGAGTCCAAGTGAAAGAGTTATTTTTGAGGAGAGCAGTGAGAGGTGCTACAATCTTTCCATAGTTCTTAACAAACTTGCGATAATACCCTGTTAATCCCATAAATCCATGCAAGCTTTTGAGAGTCTTTGTGTGCGGCCAGTCTTACATAGCTTAAATCATTTTTGGATCCACCCTGACACCATCCTTTCCAACCAGATGACCCAAGTATTCTACTTCTGAGGCACCAAAATCACATTTAGACTATTTCAGGAAAAGTTGGTGCTGGGAGAGGAGATGGAGAACTTGATCGACATGAATAAGATGGTCTGTCCAGGTTATTCTATATATGCGGATATCATCAAAAAAAACTAAGACAAAATGATGAAGAAAGGGATGGAAAACATGATTCATGAGGCTTTGGAAGGTGGATGGGGAATTACACAAGACAAAGGGCATGAACAAAAACTCATAGTGGCCCTCATGAGTGCGAAAGGTCGTCTTGGGAATGTCTGCCTCTTTCATTCGTATCTGGTGATAGCCCGAGCGAAGATCAAGTTTAGTGAAGAATTGGGTGCCACTCAATTGATCCAGGAGGTCATCAATGACAGGAATGGGAAATTTTTCTTTAATGGTCAGTTTGTTGAGGGCACGAAAGTCAGGACACATTCTCCAAGAACCTTTTTTCTTCAGAACCATGACTACAGGAGAAGAGTAAGGGCTTGTACTAGGGTGGAGAACTCCTGCATTAAGGAGTTCCTGGACCATTTTCTCAATTTCATTTTTATGTGAAAAGGGGTGGCGATATGGACGGATATTGGAAGGAAGGCTTCCGGGTACAAGGGGAATGGAATGATCATGAACACCGTGGGAAGGAGTGAGTCCTTGGGGAGTGGAAAATACCATTTGATGTTTAGATAGGAGAGCTTGGAGGTCATGCGTCACCGCGGGTGTCTCGGTTGCTTGTATGGCATGGAGTTGGGAAATGACACCAGAATGACCTTTTTTGAGCAGCTTTTCCATGTGATGGGAACTAATGACCTCAGGTGAAGCAACAATGATGCCTTGGAATTTATATTGGTGGCCTTCCTAGTCGAATTGCATGGTTAATTCCTTAAAATCCATGAGAATGGGACCCAAAGTTCTTAGCCAGTCTGCACCCAACACAATGTCACAACCACCCATGTTGATAGCAAACATATGGGATTTTAGGTGGTAGTCACCGATTTGGAGACTCACATTTTCACAGCGCCCTCCACATTTCATGGAACCACCATTGGCAATCATGATTTGGAAATTGTTGATAGCATGGATGTAGCAATTAGTTTCTTGGGCAATGTGGCGATGAATAAAATTATGGGTGCTTCCACTATCAACCAAAATGATGACCTTCCGATGCTTGATGTAACCGATTAACTTGAGGGTTTGGGGAGTGGAAAAACTAGTGAGAGCATTGAGGGAAATGATGGGTTCTACTTCGGGAGGGTCTGAGGGAGAGGTTATGTCGGTGATTTCAGGTGACTCAGACACAAGGGGAGTTTCAACATCCTCTTTCAAAATATCCTCAGAGATGGCCATAAAAATATTTTGTTCCTTACACTTGTGGCCCAGGAAATATTTGTCATCACAATTATAACAAATGCCTTTGAGTTGGCATTCAACCATTTCAGCCCTAATCAATTTTTGGATCTTTAATGGAGCGGAGGGAGTAGTGGGAGTGACAGGTTTAGGGCGAGGGATAAAGGAGGGTTTTCGGTTTTGAGATGATACCACCTGTTGTCCTTCTTTATCTCTTTTAGTAGCCTCCACCCAAGTCGAGGGTCGAGCCATGAGGACATGGGCCCGAATCTCCTCCTTGAGGCCACTGATAAAACACTCTTGAAAGAAAGAATCAATCATGCCCTCTGTTCGAAAAGCCAGGCGCTGAAAATAAGCTATGAAGTATTCTATTGTTCTGGATTGTTTCAAATTTGTCAAACAACACAAATGGTTGGTGTCCATGTCAAAGTGTTCATAAAGCTCAGTCACAAATTGGGTCCAAGCAATATACCCTTGACGAGTAGTTTTTCTCCATTGGCACCATTGCCAATGTTCTTGATCTAGATGGAGAACACCATACCAGAGTTTGGCCAAGTCATCTGTGATGCCGAATAAAGAGAAATAATGTTCCATTTGGGTTACCCAACTAGTGGGGTCTGAGCCATCAAATTTGGTCACATCCACCCACGGAAGGCGTATGTCACGTTGAAAGTGATGGTTCTGAAAGGTATGGGAATGGGAGGAATGTTTGCCTTCGGTCTTTGGAGGTGCTTCAGAGAATTGGTCATCTGTAGGGATCTTCAGTTTGGTGCAGAGGGATGCAAAGAAAGATTCAAGATGTGTTGTCAGTTCTTATTTGACTTCCTCCATTGAGGACTGAATGGTTGTATTTATGGTTGCATGGATGGATGAATCGATGGAGGAAACAATAGCATTGATTTGTTTCACTTCTTTTTGGGTTTCGAGGAAACCAGATTGCAAGGATTGAAGCGAGTTTCCAGATCTTAGCTATGGGTATGGGCCATGAGGATGGGTGAACTGAAAAAGGGCAGGTGGGGTCAAAAAGTTTTCCAAAAAATGATATGGATGAATGTGATAAGGGCAGGGAGATGAATCCAATGGAATATGTCTCAATTAATGGTGAAATTTGGTCTAAAGAATACTACAGTGATGAAATCCCCAAATGCTTAACCAGAAAGAAATGCGTATTTACTTGGCAACCCGAACATAATTGCATGGAAATAGAGCTGGTCTGTTTTAATTTGTTTATGTTTCTGTCCCCCAAGGGTTAGGTATTCAAGGGTTCTACAGAAAAGGGTTTTCCTTGTGCTATAGCTCTCTAATATATGTGCAGGGTCCAACAGTAGTACTCGGCCCAATATCTCAGGGCACTAACTAAGGAGGATAGACTGTACCCTTAGTCGTACTACCCGACTACCCAGGTACTAGAGAGTATCTTCCCAAGTGCTATTCTCAGTGACACTATAGCAGTCCGATGGCCGATAGGTTTATCTAAAGAGGGCTTCAGGAAATCTAGGCCGATCCATACACAGGTGTTGTCTGATGCACTACCACTTGAAGGGGTACCAACAAGGGTTACAAGGGTGGCCAACAGATGTGCGCTTAAGAACTACTTGTATTTCTTGCATGTATGAATACCTCAACCGCAGTTTTATGCGGGTAATGACATATATCTATGGCTTAAAGATGCCGAAATACGTCTCTACCCTAAAAAAAAATCCCACAATTTCTACCAAGGAAAGTGCTCTGATACCACTTGCAAGATAGCAGATATAAGAAATATGCAGAACATAAATAAAATGCTAGAAATGGTAGAATAATAGTAATACATCCAGCATAATCTCCACAATAACACATAAATGATATAAGAAAAACAATAGAAATAACACTTTGATTCAGAAAGCAATGTTCACAGGCCTCTTCAAGGGGGCAACTTCCAATCGAGCAACGCTATGTTACAATAATCTCCAAGCTAGTTTTTTCATACCCTCGATCCTTATTTATACTAAATATGTCTATCAAGAGAAGCATCTAGAGAAATATCCTTCTAGAAGTGGAAGCTTCTATTAGGTCTTCTTACATCTGCCTTATTCTATTTTATTGAAAGGCCTTATTAATATTGACCTTTATTACATCTGAATATATTAATCTACCTATGTGCGGGTTAGGACCATAACACTCTTGTGGTGTGACCGAGATCTGCATTGTAACTCATGTTTATATGGTGGCCTATCAGATTCTGCCTAGATCCTACTTGCCCTTCAATTACTTCTGTGCCTTCAGCCTCGATGTGGTCATCCGTACTTCGACTGTCGTCATAGTCCGTTGCTGCTAGTTGGGTACAGTCTGTCTGAAACTGACCATTCAGGATGTTACTCCAAGTGGAATCTAGTTTTGTCCCTTCCTTGTCGACCCCTTTGTTAGAGATTTTATCCGCTAGTCCATTTTCTGACCTTCGTACCCAACGCAACTCCACTATGATCCCCGTCCGCAAATGCTCCTAAATTTTTTTCAAGGAGTAAGCCAAGCACCAATGGTTCTGAATTTTTCCCACTCTGGTGTTGTTTTGGAGTTTCCTTATTGTGTTGATGATGAGTTTGGAATATCCTTCCACTATGACGTTGGTCATCCCTTATCGGTGTAGTATCTCAAGGTCAGTCTCCAGGGCTCCAAATTTTGCAGCATTGTTGGTTGAGTTCCTCAGACTCCCAGTGTACAGCCGAATAATGTTTCCTTGACTGTCCCTGATTACTTCCCCTGTACCTGTCCGTCCTGGGTTACCTTTCAATGCCCCATCGAAATTCAGATTGAGGGAGCCCTCTGGTGGCGGTTTCCAGTTGCGCTCACCTACTTGCAGTTGACCTGATTGGGGTTGCGCCCTTCTTTCAGTTGAAAATCCTCTAGAATTTGGAGATCCCGGTCTATGAGTTGCACTCCTCCTGTTTGGCAGTTGCGGCTCACCGTTTCTCTTGTCATGGAGATTATTGTTTCCTTGATCTTTCCTGCCCTCCAACTTTGGTTCATGAAGATGCATTGGTTCCATTCCTTCCATATTGCCTAAATTATCATGATGGGAATGAGGGTCCAACAAAGATTCACCTCTTCGTTTTCACTGTAGTTTTCCCTCCAGATGTTTATAGTTGCAGATATATTACCTATGATCCTATTAGACTGTCGGAAGATGCTTACCACCCATTCCTAGACTTCTTCTATGTAGGAACATTCATCCAGGAGATGGTTCATTGTTTCCTCCTTTTCTTCACATAGGTGACATCTTGAAGGGCCTATGAATCCTCTCTTCTTTAGGTTTTCCCAGGTTAGGATTCGGTTGTGTAGTATTAGCCACTGAAACATTTTTTTTTTGGCCAATGGGGGTTGTTCCAGAGCTTATCCCATTGATGCGTCGAGTCTTCTTGGTCCTGGTCCGCTATATAGTGGCGAACTTATTTAAGATTGAATTCACCGTTGGCTTTGTGTCCCCATCTCAGCTGGTCATTTCCATCCGTGACTGCAATTTTTTGTCTCCCTAATTCCTCCTCCACCTCTTTTACTGTTGTTGTGGTCTGGTCTCTAGTCTGTGGGGTGAGAGTGTTCTAGATTATCCATTTGTTGTGATATGTTTCTTTTTTCCAGTAATGGTAGACTTTGGTTTTGCCTTGTACCATCATCTTGTATTGGAGTTCCTCCCGACCCTATTTTTCCATTCTAGGTTCCTGTTGCCAGACATCCTCCCATAATTGGGCAGTTCTTCCATTTCTTATTTCCCAAAATATGTGTGTCTGGATCCAGGCCTTGTTGCGCCATGCTAGGTTCCAGATGGTAGAATCTTCCCTGGTGCCTCTGAAGTAGAATTTTTCCTGGTTGCAAATATCTGGGGTGTACTTTGGCTTCCACAGGCTGACCCATGGCATGGTAGTTTCTTTTACCCAGTGCCATCGGAGTTTCACCCCATAGGATTCATTGGTCACTTGCAGGTCATGTAACCCCAAGCCTCCTTTACCTTTTGGTTTACAGACCTTCTCCCAAGCCACCAGTGCCCATTTTTTCCTAGTTTTTGCTCCTCACCACAAGAAGTCCCTTTGTATGGTTCTTATTTTTTGTAGAATCCCCTTGGGGTTTGGGAAAATTGTCATCATAAAGGTTGGTTTAACTTGCAGAACCGACTTGGTTAGGATAAGTCTTCCAACTAGGTTGAGGGATCTATACGTCCAATTTTTTACCCGGTCTTGTAGCTTGTTGACTATTCCTTCCCAAGTTGACAGATTGTAAACTTTGTCTGTCAGGGGGGATGCCCAAGTACTTAGTTGGGAGTGATTTTAATTCAAAGCCAAAGATATTGGCCAAATTCCTTTGGATTGTAGGGGTTGGTATTAAAGAAGAATATCATAGATTTGGACTGGTTTATATCTGCCCTCGAGGCTTCCCAAAACTCATCTAAGATTCGTTTGTAGGCTTTCACTTCCTTGACTGTGGGCATGCCATGAAGTAAGGTGTCATCCACAAACTGTTGGTGTGTAGAAGTCGGGCAATTCTTGTAGGGTTCGATACCTTTTATTTCCCTTGTTGCGGTTGCACTTTTTATTCTTTGACTGAGACCTTCCATCATTAGGATGAATAGGAAGGGGGACAATGGGTTTCCCTGTCTGATGCCTCTCGTGGGCCAGAAAGGTTTGGCTGGGGCTCCATTTACTAGTAGCAAGAATCTTGTTGTGGATACTAGGTTGACTATCCACCTGATCCAGTGTTGGATGAAGCCAAAGGCTTCTAGGGTCTTGACCATATAGTGCTAGCTGATTTTGTCATAATCTTTTGCTAGGTCCAATTGTGTTATCATTCCTCCTCTTTTCTGAAGCTTCAGGGTGTGGATAAGTTCGTGGGCATGGATGATATTGTCCATTATTTTCCTTCCTTCCATGAACCCTGCCTATTCTTGTGAGACTAGTGTGGGTAGGAGTGGTTTTAGTATATTTTATATAACCTTGGAAATGATCTTATACACCACATTGCACAGTGCTATAGGTCTGTATCGATCAGGGGTTTTGGCTTCATTTTCTTTGGGGATAAGTGTAATCATTGTAGAATTTAGTGCTTTTAAAATAGAGGCTGACATTCTAGAGTCTTCCACTCTCCTATAAACGTCATGTTTGACGACTTCCCAACAATCTTTGAAGAACTCCACTATGAAACCATCTAGGCCTGGGGATTTTCCATTGGGCATTTCTTGGAGTGCTTGGTCTATTTCCTCCTCCACAATGGGCTTGTTCAGGTTGTTATTTTTTTCTTCTATTACCAGGCAAGGGATATGATGGATTATATTTTGTATGACCTCTATTCTATCTTGGTTAGGTTCCTGAGCTATCCCATGGAAGTGGTTTACCAGAATTGTTTTGATGTCCTTACATGATTCTCTCTCTATTCCATCCTAGTCCCTAATCTTCAGGATTTTGTTATGGGCTCTTCTGGCCATGGTTGTTCTATGAAAAAACTTAGTGTTCCGTTCTCCTTCCTTTAGCCATCTGATCTAGGAATTTTGTCTCAAGAGAGTTTCTTCTTGCTGGCAACATTCTTCCCACTCTTGGTTCATCTGGATCTCTTCCTTTTTCCGCTCCTCATTGTATCCCTCCGAAATGCAGGTTTCCTGGAGTTTTTTCATTTTTTCTTCAATGTTGTTCTTCTCTTGGTTTATATTCCTAAAAGTGTCCTTGTTCCACTCCTTGAGCCTATATTTGATATGTTTTAGTTTCTTATAGAGTTTGAACATCCTTGTCCCTTGCTCTAGTTGTTCCTCACTCCACCACTGTTTGATTCTTTCCTTGAAAGTCATGTGTTCAATCCAGAATTTCTCAAATCTAAAAGGTCTATTCTTTGGTGTGGTCTGGAAGCCTACTTCCAGTTGCATTATCCAGTGATCTGATCCCCCCCATGGAAGGATGTTGTAGTCTAAGGTTATCCCCTGCATAATGATTGAATCTGACACTAGGAATCTGTTGAGTCTTGTTGCTAGTTGATGTTGGCTCATTCGCTTATTGTTCCAGGTGAACTGGCCATTATTGGTTTTTAGATCTACCATCTCCGCTGTGTCTATGAATTTTGAGAACTCCTCCGCATCTCTATCCAATCTTCTTGTACCTCCTTTTTTCTCTGCAAGTGACGTGATGATGTTGAAATCCCCGGCTAGGATCCACTAGAGGTTATTGGTTCAGTTTTTAAGATCTTCTAAGTCACTTAGCATTCCTCTCCTATCCTCTGACACCCGGGGGCCATACACATTAGTGCATAAAATCACTTATGTGTTCCCAATGAGTTGCATGAGGACAGTAAGGGTATGCCTTGTCGCTTCAGTTTCTATTAGGCTTAGTACTTGTGGGCTCCACAGGGTGAGGATACCTCCTTCCATTTGGTGGCCTCCAATACCCACCATCTTGTACTTGCGCCATTATTGTTGACTGATTGTTTCCATTTTGTTTGTATTACACTTGGTCTCTTGAATAGAACAAAGATTTGGTTGTTCTTTTTTTAGTATATTTCTAAGGATTCGTTGCTTTCTTGGGTTGTTTAGGCCTCTTATATTCCAAGTTATAACATTCATTTAAACATGCGAGGGGGATTTCAGGAAGAGTTTCATGATCTTACCCGAATTTTTCAGTAGTGCTCCAAGCTCTTGTAGGGCTACACTATTTGATTTCCTACCTTTTTTCCTTTGTGTCTTCTTGGGTGAGAGTTGTGGTTGTCCCTCACTAGATTTGACTCCTAGGTGTTCAATATCCCCATGTGTATGCACCTCTAGCTTAGGCTTCCTCCCTTAGGAGGAACATGTACTGGATGTAGTCAAGTTGCTCTGTTGGTGCACTATCTAATCCCTATCTTTTCCATTGGTCCAATATGTTCGTGAGGTCTATCCCTTCCCTTTCCACTAGGTCCCTAAGTTTCGAATATTCTGTGCCTACTTCACTTGGTTTCATTTCCACCTCTCCCTCTGCTTCATGCATGGGGGCATTGTCATCTTTGATTTCTCCTTCCATCAGAGTTGTACAACTTCCCTGTTCCTTCTGATTATTTGGTCGGTCGGTGGGCTCGTTTGGTGGTTGTTCTCTGACTTCAATCCTCATCCTTTTGTGGTTTGGGGTTTTCCATTTCCTATTTTTTATTAAGAGGGAATTCCCTGATCAGGTGCCTATGTTCATGGCACCTTATACATCGGAAGGGGATTTGTTCATAGTCAATGTTTTGGATCCATTCCTCATCCTTGAATTCTAGGCTTATGGCTTCTAGGAGTGCTCATCACACATCCATCTCTATACATATTCTTGCGTAAGATGTGTATCTCCCTTTCAGGGTGGCTTCTGCAATCTTTATATATTTCCCTAGTTTATTCCCTATTGCTTCAAAAGTAGAGGGTAGCCAGTATTTTAAAGGTAGGGAATAGAATCTCAGCTAGACCGACACCTTTTTAAAGGTCTCTTTTTCTGGGGATAAATTTTCCTTCCATCGATGCATGTACATTCCTATTGATGCATGGAAGTATGACCCTCCTTCAAAGACTCTATCTATGTCCTCCAGGTTTATGAAGACTCTCGTGAAGAAACCTTTTGAGCCCAGATGGAGCTCCACATCCCCATTTGGCTTCCAGTGATATTTGATCTAGTTGTGTAGTGTTATTTCAGTGGGCCACAAGCCCATAAACTTGCATATTAGCACATGCACCTTCATTTGATCCTTGTAGAGATGCATCTGCAGATCCTCCAGTATCACCTTGGGTATCAATGTTGTTTTGGGTTTGTACGGGTTGCGCTCTTCTACCTGGTTGGTCTTCGCTGTGTCTTGCATTTCATTATGGGTTTCTCTAACTTCCTCATCCATGCATTCACTTTTTCCCTAGTTCCTTTCCTGACCTTTTTCTGGGTCAGAGTCCAAGGTGTTTGTCATTGGTGCCTTGAAAAAAATGTCCCTTGGTCCTTTCCCTCTATATACCACTACCTATTTGTATGAGGGGGTACCCTTACCCCCCCCTATGGTGCTCATGTTGTTCTCTGCGATGGCCGTGACTGTCCAAAACCCTATCTTGCGATTGCCATGAAAAATTCAGTGCCCAGGGTTGGTTTAATCACAACTTAAAAGGTATGCGGGCTTGGCCTAGTTAAGATTTATTCTATGACTAGACCATGTCCTTGCTCGGGTTTGAGAAAAAGACCTGAAATTCATTGTAAGAACAACTTTACCATCCAGCCACCTCCGCCGACCTTCAAGGCGTGCGGGCTTGGTCCAGTTAATATTTATTCTGCAACTAGACCAAGGTATGCGTGCTTTGCCCAATTAAGCTTTATTCTGAGATTGTCTTGTTGGTGGAACAAACTCTGATGTGTAATAACTTCTGAACATGATAGATACTATGCATTTTACTGACAATAAGCTTGATTTTAATAACTTCTCCATTATCATATCGTTGCTTGAAGCTAAGGTTGAAAAGACAACACAAAATAAATCAGTTATATCATTTGAGACATTTTCGAGATGAGTCTTCAGCAAGAGAGGCTCAAGAAAAGTGATAGCAATGCCAAACATTCTTTGCCATAACCATGAAACTAGAAACAATGCTCAATTTAGATGCTGAATTTATATGTAGCATATTTAATAAACTCTTAAGTAGCTTACATGTGGATTGGATGGCACTTTTTTTTGTCGTAAAGTTCAATGTTATGGGTTAAAACAACCCATAAAGAGAATGGTTCGCGTAAATGTATTTGGCATATAGAACATAATTTAGGGGCTTCAAAACATAAAGTACACTTTTAAAATGAAGTGAAGACCAAGATTCTTATTTAAATAACAAAAGTTTCATGTGAAAGGAATATGGAAGGTGATGAGAAGATAATATATATCTGACATGATAATATATATTTCCTTTTGGCATGGGAAATGCTAAAGCCATAACCTAAAAAAGGAAACATAGTATAATCTTTAAGTCATAATTGAAATATTGAAAAATGGAAGTATTGAAAAATGAATGGGATATGTTTTTGAAAATCTTAATTGAAATATTGAAAAATGGAAGTATTGAAAAATGAATGGGGTATGTTTTTGAAAAGTGGGTCAGTATGATGGGTTTATGAAACTTAGATAATTGACCCACTCTTCCTTTATTAAATAAAAATCATGGTAATAAAGTGAGGCATAGTGTGATAAAGTAAGGAGATGTTGTTGAAATTACTAAGACAACTGAGAGGGGGGGTGAATCAGTTGTTATTGTGCTTAAACAATTTTAATTCTATTAATACGTTCTTAATATTTCTTCAACTGATCATCAACATTATACAACATATGGACAACAATAAAAATAATGAGCATCAGTCACACATAAGATATACATAGAGATAGATTTTCACGAGGAAACCCATAAAGGGAGAAAACCTCTTCTTCTTCGAAATGATAGGCAGTCTTTTAAGTTATGTACATCATCTATAATTGAGCACCAAATCAATGTGAGGATGCTACCTTTGTTTTACAAGCTTCAACTTGTTTGAGAGCACCAAATCTCTTGTTTCTCTAGAACCCACAAGAAGGAAGCACCAACTCCCCTAATGTTCCAACACCAACTGGATGGAAGCACCAACTTCCAGTTACACAAGCTCCACCTGTATAACAGAGAACACTTGTTCTCCCTTGCACCACCCTACCACCCTGGTTTCTATGGCTACAACCAGAAGGACAATGCAACTCCCTGTGTTCAAGCACCCACTTGAACCTCTAAGGACAACAATCCTCCCTAGCACCTCCCAACCACCCTCGAATATAAATGAATGATTGAATAACCAACAAGACAGATAAATCGATTCTTACCACTTCTTCTCTGTTTTGTAAATCTGGTCTGCTTCTAACTGTTCTGCAATTCTTCTCTTCCTCTGTCTGCAATTCTTCTCTGCTTCAAGCTTGTTCTACAATTCTTCTCTTGCTTCTATCTATTCATCATTTGTTACTCATCTCTGAGTTTTATCTCACACTGCGCATACTGTCACCTTCACTTTCTTACAATTCAACTCATTTTTTTGTTTTTTTCATACAGAGCAACCAACCACGCACAGTCTCTGTGTCTTCCTTTTATGCCCAATTCCGACTTCAGTTACACCTCGAATCTTCTTGGGCAAAAATGCCTTGGCGACTAAATCGCCAACCGATCAAGAATCATGAATCAATTTTTCTAACTGAATCATAACTGATTGATTAAATGTGAAGTGCAACAGTAGTCCTCCGATCATGTTTAAATTCACCTGCACCATTGGATTGAATCTGTAGGGTCTTGCATTTATTTCTCCATTTCGGCATTCCTGTGGTGAAGATTTCAATACTCAACATCGCGAATGTCGAGACTCTGAGATGGAGCTTAGCACATATAGCTTCTTCCTCCATCTTCCATCGATGTGCCCAATGGATGTGACCACACACTTATACATAAAGCGCTTTTGTGATTTCGGATTTCGTGAATCTGGAGATGAGGCATCTCAAATCTCCAAGTCGCAATCCCCAAAACCCCGAAATGGAGCTTTTCTAACTCCTTCCCTTCTAGTGACCACCGATGGTGACCACAGGCTATGCCAAAAGGTGCTTCATATTTCACGAGTTTATAAACTTCATCGAGTCTGATCGACGATTGACATCTCCATAGATCTGATGGTCTATATCTTATCGCGATCTTGCATCTCGCAAGTTTCCACACCATGCTCTGTTGACTCCAAGTCAACAAAATTCCAATTGCTTGCCACTTGTCCTATGATTCGACGGTCCAGATATGAACTTGATTCAATGTCTTAGATCATATCGCGATTTCACAAGTCGTAATTTCAGCATTCCTATGGTGAATGTTCTTAACGTTTCCAACTACCGATCCACAAAACTCTGAAATGGCATGGGATCAACAGTCCCAATCAACCCTTGATCTAATGGCTTAGATCATTTCGTGATTTCACATTTCACGATTTCGACATTCTTGTGGTATTGTTTCTTGCCTCTCCAAGTCATGATTCATGAAACCCTGAAATGGCATGGGATCAATGGTCCCAATCAACCCTTGATATGATGGCTCAGATCATTTCACGATTTCACATTTCGCGATTTCAGCATTCCTGTGGTATTGTTTCTTGCCTCTCCAAGTCATGATTCACAAAACCCTAAAATGGAGTCTTTGACATGCTCTGATATTCTGCCACGCATCCCTCTTGGATCATCGGTCAATATTTTATTGAGACTTCGCAACTCCATGAGCCTTCGTTGTGCCTAATCAACGGTCCATATTTTTCCTCGATCTAACAGTTGACATTATTTCGCGATTTCGCATATCGCGAGTTCGAGAGGTGAAAGGATGGAGCATTTCATACCTTTAACTTTCCAGTCAGTGAAATGTTGATCTGTGTCCACGTTTCATGCCCATAGATGGACGGTCCTCCTTCTTTCGAGATTTTGTATACCCGCTTCTCCTTGCACTTTAATGAACGTGCAGGTTCTCCTTGATCCAATGATGGTCAAAACTTATGTTCAGATCTGACGCTTGAGATCTGTCCCCCTCTTCTGTGCGTTCTTCTTGTCTACAATCAGATCTGATGGTCCTTCTTTTTGGAATTTAAATGGGATCCAACGATCACTGACGCTTCTCCCCCCGAGCTTAGGCACTGCGTTCGACTCTGCGCTAATTCCTCCTGAGCTTACTTTGTCCTTGTTTTGCCTTCGCTGCATACTTTGATCTTGCCATCAGTGACAAGAATATGCTGCCTGTAAATCATGCCAACCATCATCTGCACTATCTCTTCTGATCTTATCAAGCTTTCTCTACAGTGTCTTCCCAAAATACTTCTGGTGCCCGTCTGTTACATTCTTCCTATACTCAATCCATCATCGTTGTTGTACTTTCCATTAATGACAAGCATACGCTGCCTGTAGAATATGCCAACAGATGTATATGATGTAAAATAGTATATGAGAAGTAAAAAATGGGATCCAAATTTGTGATAATTCAAGAATATTAAGAACTTTGATAAGTACCATATTATTCTTGTCGAATGTATCTATGTCCATCTAAGAGATTATAACTTGTGCGACTTCAAAACTGACCAGTGACCATCATTGTTTATCCATTAACAAATACTCATTACAATAAATAAAACATTTTTGAATGGTGAAAAACTTGAATATATCATCGATCCATCTAGGGTCCAACTAGATTGGAAAACTTTTAAATATATGGTAGCAGCTCGGCGAGAGTGTGCAAGATTTTGTACCAATACTGAAAATTGAGGGGAAGCTTGACAACGCTTTTTCAGCTAGAAAATAATGACCAAAATGGTCATCAACAAGGAGGTACATGCCAAATATGATTGTATTATCTCCAAGGATAGATTAATCAAAGACCAAGAAAAGAAGATAGAGGATTCCATTGCCTCTGAAAAGAAGATAGATGAAATGGGTGTGGAAAATGAAGAAAAATAGTCAAATGTGAAACCATATCGACACCCTCATTATCAGGAAAGATTTCAAGGAAGATAAGAAGATTGATATCAACATTGTCAAGAAATAATATGGAATAATGATCAATATTAGTGGAATATGGCATCACATAACCATTATTCAACAAGATATTATCATAGACCAACATCTACTATAAATTGGAGAAACTTCAACAAGAATACATGGAATCAAGAAAAATAAAATTATGCAACTAGCCACCAAGGATT
The DNA here is from genome assembly GCA_009831015.1 of Picea engelmannii. NCBI lineage: Eukaryota > Viridiplantae > Streptophyta > Pinopsida > Pinales > Pinaceae > Picea > Picea engelmannii. The sequence continues at coordinate 151,852 of ML803305.1, read as the reverse complement.
ATGACCGAAAATAATTGATTTTGTATGTATGGATGGATGGATCATCATCAATGGAAAGAAGAAAGCAGGAACATAAGAAAATCATATTACTTGGTTTCATCACATGTGAAGCCTTTAATTACAAAGTTTTGAGGAAAAATATTTTTGAACGAGGGTACTATGTTATGACACAAAGGGGGGGAATATATGGGGATAAATGTACATGTAATGCATAATTATATATGTAGTAGGGTTGGCCTAATGGTAAAGGGGCCTCATATGTAGGTTTGGATATGTATATATAGAGATCATGAATTCATTATTGAGGGAGTTGAATTGTGATGTATAAATGTATTTGGTTATTTGGAGGATGTTCTCCTATTATTTAAGGAGTTACTGTGTAACTTATATATCTTGGAGTTGTGCTCCATGCTCACATTACTGTACATGGTGTGTAATTCTATTTGGTTATGATATTTTTATCATTTGGTTCATAAAAATATTCACATGCCAATCAACCATACAATTCTTTCCAGGACAAATATCAATCTAAAACAACTTCAATTATTTTAAGGGACTAAGGGAGAAGGTGACATTCTTAATAATGATACACTAGGTGAAAAGGCCATCGAATAGTAATTAACACTCAACCATGATTGATCATTCCAATTCATTCAATTCCTTATACAAAAAATTCATTCTAAGAAAACTAGACAAAATTTACTCTCACGAGTTTCATTAACAAAATACAAGGAAACTCATTAAAAACAACCAATACAATGATTCCACTAGTTAGAACAAATGAGGTCAAGTAGAAAAAAAGGATGCTAGGACTACAAGCTGTCAATTCCTTACTTGACTCTGATCGAACCCTCTAGCTACTTATAACACCATGCTTCGAACAAGAACCATCATCATACCTCAATATTCAGAGATACCTTGCACATGCTTCAACACACATGCTTGGAAAATGAAGTTACTTGAGGATGTATGCATCTAGAAGGTGATTTAGTCCAGATTCTATACATCACATCTTTACCAAAGACATGCAAAAATGGCTTTGTTATGAGAGAAATCCTATAAAAAAATACACAAGAAAAATGGTTGAATTCCAAAAACAACAATAGAAAACTTTATTACCTTTTCCCATACTCTCCTTCCCAAAACTTCCCACACAAATTTCTCATCAATAATGTAGAATAATTATAAATATAATATGGATGGTAATAAAATTTCATAGAAAGATATAAACACTTATCTGCATTGTGAAATCTACCAACAAACTAACTAAGGGTGAGAATGTTTCCACTCAACCGTAGGATCAATTGCACTAAATATTTTTACAATTGGCCACTCCCTAGCCAAAACATGATACTGCCAAGGAAAAATTGGAAATACTCTCTCATAGGTAAGAGTTAAGTAAGGTAATCCTTTCCCCCACTGAGTATAGGGCCTCCATGAATTTTAGGTGCTCTTCTACTGGCTTGCACAACACATAAGGAGATCCCTTCATTTCTCCATAGTCCCTGAGTGATTCCCTTCCCTTATTGATACGGATTTAGGAGTGGAATGAAATGATTACATAATGAATACCATAAACACAGAGATAGGAATAATAACACAAATATTCAGTGAACAATATTTTCTATTAAATAATGAAATAGGCTGAAAATATAAAACTATAGAACTAAAACTTGCTCGAATGGTGGTAGCTATCTCTGAGAAGAGATGTGGCTGCTACGCACATCCTTATGAGAAAAATGGATTACAATGAGGCTCCATAGGCCCTTTTAATATTTCTTATGAATTCCAAAACCATAGACATCCAAAAACCTAACCCTAGAAGGTGAAACACCAAAAGTCATGTGGGCCCTATGTGTAAGTTGGTGTAATTTGGTACCTCAACTTCCTAGAGTCATAACTTTTTCATACAACCTCCATTTTAGGTGCGTGATAGCCCATTGGAAAGGTATTTCAAAGATATAGACATTTTGTTGTCAGAATCTGACTCAATCTATAGTCTGATTGATGTGAGCCAAAAAAACAATGTTTAGGGCTCCAAAACAACCCTGAAAGTACAACAAGATGTGATGACATGAAAACATACAAAGAAATCCAGTTGGATTAGGTGAGAGACCACCTGTATCCACCTAGAGAATGTGTGAGGCTTAATATAGTCCCAAAAGTGTATAAATCACAATTATAAAGCAATACAAAAAGACGTGTTGAACAAAAATGAACATGAGGAGCCAGTTGGAATAGGTGGGTGGCCACCAATATCCATCTGGATCAATCCTCCCCCTTTAGGAAGCAATTGTATCCATTGCGTTGAGTTCCCCCATCAGGTGAGGAAAATTCTGCTGGATTTGGGCCCAGGTGAGCCACTTGCCTTGGTGTAGGAGTTGCCCTGCCTTGACAACCCGATAAAGATGGATTTGTTGCAGGTGAGTGCCCTTGACCTGTGTGTCCACTATATGATCAGTGGATGCTTGTTCCATGCATTCAAGGTTGAGTTCTATTGGTTTTATATGTTCGACGATATCATAAGTGTCTAATAATGGTGGAAAATATGGACGAAGGAGGTCCACATTGAATATTGGATGCAAACCAAGGAAGGGTGGAGTGTTGAGCTCAAAAGCATTGCTACCCACAACCTTGGTGATAGTGTAAGGCCCATAATGAAGTGGTCAAAGCTTCCGATGGGGCCCGGTGAGATGATCCTTCTGCAAATGTAACCAGAATTTGTCGCCAACCTGAAACTGGTGTGGTACCCTGTGTTTAGCATGGCATTTCTTATACTTAGTATTGGATTTCTACAAAATCTCCTGGACCTGTTGGAGGATGTGCTGAATCCGCTTAATGAATCTAGTGTCTTTGTCGACTATAGATTGATTAGGAGAAGATTCTATCTGTGCAGTGGAAAGAGGAAGTGCAACATCAATGGGTCCCAAGGGTTGGAATCCCAAACCCACCTGAAATGGGATATGGTCGGTGGAACTATGTATAGTCCTATTGTAACTATCTTGGACATATGGGAGAATCTCGTCCCATGTATGAGGATGCTTATAATTGTACATGTGTAGGATGTGTACAATCATCTAATTGACGACCTCGGTTTGGCCATCGGTTTGGGGGTGGAAAGTGTTAAATTATGAGCTTGATTTCTTATGCGTATTAATTCTTTTATTTTCTTCAACACTTTGATTCCAGTTTAATACACTTCAACAATACCAAACCATAACCGAATAGAAATAACTATGTAAATAAGTAAGCATGCACATCAAAAACACATATACCCTGGGGAAACCCTGTACATGGAGAGAAACCCCAACACATGATATTCCTTTATTGCATTAATAATGTATGATCACTTACAAATATCCACCATGAATGTTATGCTCTTAAAGAGCTTGCCAAGATGACTCTGACTTGACAAAGAACCTAAGAGACCTTGCTGAAATACACCTCTAGTATGTTGCCTCTATTGATGATATACAACACTGATATGCTTCTTTGGTATGCTTCCTCTTTATCACTGATATGCGCCTCTATTGCTTCACCCTTAACCTGCATATCAAAACTATATTGAAGAGAGGGGTCGACCTCTGCTTATATAGGCCTAAGAGGAGAAGAGGAGAGGCTCGAAATAGTAACTTGTTTGCATGCTTTAATCATAACTCAACTTCATACTTTAGTTCGAACTAGACTTGAGATTGGTATACTCTAGTTCGAAAATAGAACTAGACTTGAGACTTCAGTTACAACTCAACATTACACTTTAGTTCGAAAATAGAACTAGACTTGAGACTGGTATACTCTAGTTCGAAAATAGAACTAGACTTGAGACTTTAGTTACAACTCAACATTACACTTTAGTTCTAAAATAGAACTAGACTTAAGACTTCATTTACAACTCAACATTACACTTTAGTTCTAAAACAGAACTAGACTTAAGACTTCAATTACAACTCAACATTACACTTTAGTTCTAAAATAGAGCTAGACTTAAGACTTCCGTTACAACTCAAAATTATACTTTAGTTCTAAAATAGAACTAGACTTAAGACTTCCGTTACAACTCAACATTACACTTTAGTTCTAAAATAGAAATAGACTTGAGACTTCAGTTACAACTCGACCCTTTACAAGGAAATTCAAAATTCTCTTCATGGTGGATAATGTTACATGTGCCAACGCACTAGATCAATACATTTATATCATTTGAAATATTAAGAATATCATTTGTTTCTAGCTCATGGGATTTTATATTCAACCTAACTTTTTTTATATGCCTTGACTTTTGCTCATGGCTCACAAGGCTTGACTAGGCTCATAGAGGTTGTACGTTCCCCCTAACTTTTTCACTAGTCTATCTATGCTCACAGAGGTTCTATGTTCCCCCTAACTTTTGCACTAGACTGTCTATGCTCATAGAGGTTGTACTCTCCCCCTAAATTTTTCATTAGACTCACATAGCATCTCCTTCGCCCTGACTTTTGGTTTGACTCACAGAGGTTGTATGTTCCCCCTAACTTTTTTCCATACCTCACAATACTGGTTGATTCTCCAAATCTCTCTAGCTAGCCTCAGGGTGGCCCATATGGCCTCTCATTGGAGAATGACTGTCGATGCTACCAAATTTAATAGAAAGAAGTGGATTTTGTGAGCTTGGTGTCCAAAAAAGACTAGAGACTTGACCAAAAGGTGTTGAGGAACCTGTTGTCTTGGTCGGAGATGATGGTCTGTGGTATCCCAAAGTGAACCCAAACTCGTTCAAAGAAGAGCTTAGCAATATTGATTGTTGTGACAGTCTTCTTATAGGTTGTGAAGATGGCCATATTTGAAAACCGATCAACGACCACAAACACGCAGTCATTTCCGTGCTTGGTGGACGACAAACCATACATGTAATCCATGGAGATGGACTCCCATGGCTTCTCAGGAATAGGCAGAGGGGTGTATAAGTCTTGCTTCTTGATGGTCGGCTTGGCAATGGCACATGAAATGCAATATCTGATATACTTTTTGATGTCCAGTTGAAGTTTTTGCCAACAAAAATGTTTCTGAAGGACAATGACAATTTTCTCTACGTCAAAATGCCCTGCCACCCGATTGTAGTTGGCTTCCCAAATAATCTTTTCACGCTCGCTTGTAGGAAAATAGAGATGGCCCAGGTGGCATAAGATTCCATCCTGAATGAGAAAATCAGTGACAGTGGCTCCTGTACCCAAGAGATGATATGTGGTGGTGAAGTTTGGATATTACTGGTAAAGTTGGGGACACTCCAATGTTTCATGTCCACAGGAATGGAGCACAATAATGGTAAGTGCAGCCACATGAGGCCGACTGAGGAAGTAAATGGCATGATTGGAGATACCTGTCTTATACTTGATGTTGAGATGGAATTGCTGTAGGTAGGTGGACCACTTATGATGGCGGTCGTTCTTCAATTTCCCCTATGTCTGTCTGAACTGCAAAGGCTTGTGATCGGTGTGTATGATCATCTCTGTCCCTAGAATGTAATTTTTCCATTGACAATAGGCTTGTACAATGGAATACATTTCCTTGTCATATGTGGGGTATTTACAAACAATATCAGAGAGTGTCTCACTATGGTATGCCACCGGATGCCCATGCTGAGTCAGAGCTGCTCCCACAACATAGTCAGATGCATCGGTCTCAATCTCGAATGGTTGTTGTAGATCGGGCAAGGAGAGTATTGGAGCTGAGAACAACTGATGTTTCAGATATTTGAATGCTCATTGTTGCTCCTTCCCCCACATGAAATTTCCCCTACCACCGCCCTTGGTCACCTAGGTGAGGGCCTAGGCAATATGGGAGAATCCCAACATGAGCCATCGGTAAAGATTGGCAAGTCCTAAGAAGCTCCAAAGATTTGTCAGTGTGGTTGGGGCTAACCAATCATGGATGAATTGAATATTATCTGGATCAACATGTACCCCATGCTCATCAACAATGTATCCCAGGTATTGGACTCTATTCATGCCAAAAGATCATTTTTCCAAGTTGGCATAAAGCTTGTGTTGCCACAGAGTGCTTAAAACCTGTTGAATATGCCACAATTGTTCCTCCCACATTTTGCTGAAGATGAGGATGTCATCCAAATATACTACCTCAAAGGAGTTGGTGAAGGGTCTTAATACATCGTCCATAAACCTCATGAAAGTGGTTGGTGCATTTTTTAAGCCAAAGGGCATGACTAGCCATTTGTAGAGACCTTCCTTAGACTTGAAGGTTGTATTCTAGACATCTGTTGGTTCGATGGGAACCTGGTGGTAGCCAAACTTTAGGTCAATCTTTCTGAAGAAATCCCCCCCCCCCTTAAGTTGGTCAATAAGGTCATCAATTCCAGGAATGGGATAGAGGTTCCTGACTGTGATTTTGTTTAAGGTTTTGTAATCAATGTAGAGTCACCAATTATCGTCCTTCTTCTGCACCGGTACAATTGGGCTTCCTCAAGGGGAGGTTCTGGGTCTGATGTGCCCCTTTTGAAGAGGCTCTTGGATCTGATTCCTGATTTGGTCATTCTCCATCAATGAGCATCGATAGACTGGTCCATTAGGTAGAGGTGCATTGGGGGTCAAAACATTTTGATGCTTAACTTGGCAGTGTGTTGGTACCCCTGTAGGTGAGACGAAGATGTCTCTGTATTCTTCCACGATCCCGTCCACTTGATTCTACTGCAAAGAGAGGTATTGTGTAGAGGCCATAGATGTGGTGATGACCTTCTGCTTACTGTGAGCATGGATCATGAAGAAGACAAACTTGTCTGTCTATGAAATGACCTTACTGCATTGCTTAGAAGAGATTAAATAAATAATAGTAGGTGGTGCCACCTATGGGATCCTGTGCAATTGTCTACCCAAAGTAATAATAACACTGCGGGGTCTAGAATCATACACAACATGATGCTTCCAAAAATATGGTTGTCCTAAAAGAACATCACAAACTTCAAGGGGAGAAATATCACACAGTACCTCATCTTTGAAAGGCTTGATGCCATAGGGAAAACAACACTGTTGGTTGACACAAAGATCTCTTCCTTGACGAAGCCAGCCGATGGTTTAGGGTTGCGAGTGCGGTGTCATTGGAAGGTTCATCTGCTTGACGACATCTGTTGAAATCAGGTTCTTCTGACTACCGCTATCGACAATGAAGTGAATCAGAGCCCCCTTGACCTACATCTGCGAGTGAAAGAGGCATTCCCCTTCCTCTAGTTCTTCTGGTTCTCTTGGCTAGACTTTGGTGGTAGCGACCGTGGAAATAGGTTCAACATTGATAATCTACTTCCCTCCTTTAGGATTTGACTCAGAATCAGAATTGTCCTCTGACTCAGAAGCCTTAAGCTCAGCCATGAGGGAGTGTTTGGAGTGAAATTCGTCGGTGTTGTGCCAAGGACTTTTATGGTACTCACACCATTTTCAGGTGTTCTTCTTTGTCTTCTCATTTCCCTTCTTGTTTTGCAACTTAGACAGATTGTACTGAGGGTAGCCATCATGACTTAGTCCCCTGCTGTGTGGATTAGGGTTTCCTTTTCCTTGCTTCAGCTCTGAGGGGTTTGTAGATCCAAACTCTCATCGTTTCTTCTTAAATTTCTGCTCGATCTTGACAGCGTATCTATAAGCTATGCTAATTGAGGCGATGTCTAGGAACTCCATTTCTGTTTGAATGTATATATTCAAACAACCACGGTATTTGAGCACCATACGACGTTCATAATATTTGATACCCAATTTGGTGTGGAGGGTATGGAAAATATTAGTGAAGTCTGGTACTGTCTGGTCCCTTTCTTGACGTAGGGTTGTCCATCTGGTGTACTGGTCCTTGTAGCTTCCAACAAGGTAGTATTGTTCTTTAATGGTGATTCAGAAGGAATACCATGTAGGGGCCACCACAAAATTTTTATATTCCTCCACGACCCTTTGCTTAGAGTAGGTATCCCACTGATCTTTAACATGGGGAACGACCTTAAGGAGTGAAAAAGTGATTTTTTCTCGATCGGAAAAATTGTGTACTGAAAAATATCCTTCAAGCATATTTAACCATTTATATACAACATCCACATCTATCAGTCCTTCAAATAATGGAATATCAAAATTTACCTGTACCTTGAAGGGGTTTGCATGGCTGCCTGATGAATATGCTTCCCCCGTGGGAAACCGTCGAAGGATCTACATGAAGTTGTCCATCATTTCATTCCTTTTTCGCGTGAGGGATTCCTTGAGAAACATTTTAATAGGATCTCCTATTCCATAATATTTCTTTTCATCTCCCATGGGTTGTTCTCGGGCTCATCACAATTGATCTGGTAATGGCTCGATTGGTTCGAGTCACAACTTTTGGTATCCAGACCTTGTTAGGGACATGCACGAAGAAAAATAAATGAAGAGAAGACCACTCTGATACCATTGATCCGGATTTAGGAGCGGAAAAAACTAATTGCAGATTGAATACCATAAACATAGATATAGGAAGAATAACAAAAATATTCAGTGAACAATATCTTCTATTAAATAATGAAATAGGATGAAACTGTAAAACTGCAGAACTGAAACTTGCTCGAATGGTGGTAACTATCTCTAAGAAGAGATGTGTCTGCTACATGCATTCATCTGAGCATAATGGATTACAATGAGGCTCCATAGGCCCTTTTCATATTACTCATGAATTCCAAAATACTATAAATCCAAAATCCTAAACCTAGAAGGTGAAACGCCAAAAGTCATGTGGGCCCTATGGGTAAGTTGGTGTAATTTGGTACCTCAACTTCCTAGGGTCATAAATTTTTCATACAACCTCCGTTTTAGGCGCATGATAGCCCATTGGAAAGGTCTTTTAGAGAAATACACATTCCACCATTAGACTTTGAATCTGTCTATAGTCTGACTGTGGTGAGCCAAAAAAACAATGTTTAGGGCCCCAAAATAGCCTTGAAAGTACAACAAGATGTGCTGACATGAAAACATACAAAATAGGCCAGTTGGATTAGGCGAGAGGCCACCCGTATCCACTTGGAGAATGTGTGAGGCTTCAGACAACCCTAGAAGTGTAGAACTTACAATTATAAAGTAGTACAAAAAGGCGTGATGAACAAAATTGGATAGGAGGAGCCAGTTGGAATAGGTGGGTGGCCACTAATATCCATCTGTATCAATGCTTAATGTGTGCACCCAAATATGCACTCAATGAGTTCAATAACTTCCCCATGCCAATTCAGGGTAATCATTTCAGGGTTTGCAAACTTGGTTTCATAGGTAGTCTCTTTCCCACCAATGTCTCTTCTCTTCATGCATAGAATCATTACTCTTCTCACTCATGCACCTATGCCCAAAATTCATGATTTCTCTTTTTTCCCATTCATGTCAGGTTGTTCACAAATTTTGAGGTGGGTACTCTTGCACATTCCATGCATTTGGTACCGAGAGACTTCTTAACCAATGCCCCATGATTCCATAATTATGGGAAGGGGACATTACAACCAAGCACATTTTCTCATTAAATGATTTGGGATGGAAGGAAAATGAGTGACATATGTTTCAAATTCATATCTTGGAAAAATGTCTTGGAAATGGTGGCTTGGAATTATTTACAAGGTGAACCTCCCAAGAACCCCTCACCATTCCCCACTTGTGGTATCATGGTCCTTGTAAGCACTCATGCCCTTAGTCAGTTGCTTGGATTTTTTCATTAATTAAAAAAAACACATATACATTGTCTTTGGTTTGTCCAATTTAACTTGGCACAATAATTAAATATTCACACTATCATAAACTATGCTAAAAATAATTAATTGCAATTAAAATTGGGGATCAAAATGGGGATGTTATAATCCCATCCCCCTTAAAGGAACACCTTCTTGGATCTTATCCCATATACAACATTATCTTTAAGTTGAGAACAAAAATAGGTATACCTTTCTCATGACATCCTCTAATTCCCATGTAGCTTCATCTGGCCCAAAGTGCTTCCATTGCAACTTTACTTGGGTGATGGCTTGGTTCTAGAGCAATGCTTCCTTCATGTCTAGTCTGCATAGAGGTTGTGGATGGAACTCTCCCTATGGTTCCACCTTTATCACAATACAATCAATGATATGATTAGAATCATGCACATACTTTTTAAGTAAAAAGATATGGAAAAAATTATGTTCTTTAATGTTAGGAGGTAATGTAGGCCTATATGCCATTGGTCCCACTCTTTCCAAAATATTTAAAGGTCCATAGTATCAGGGTGCCAACCTAGAAAAATCTCCCATTATCAAAGAACTCCTTTTGGGTTTAACTCTAAGATATACATGATCACCCAGTTTGAACTCTCTATGAGTTTGGTTCTTATCAATGTAGATTTTATGTCTTTCTTGGGATGTATTTAGCCTTTGTTTGATTTTGATAACCTCTTATTCCATCTGTCTCATCATCTTGGCTCCTAACATAATTTTGTCCATTAGATTATCCTAGCTAACCGAAGTGCTACACTTCTTTCCATAGAGTGCCACAAAAGGAATTATCTTTAATGGCTCTTGATATCCTTTGTTGTAAGAAAATTCCACCAAGGGTAGGTAGTCCTCCCTTATGGTGGGTTTATTCATGACATACATGTGAAGCATGTCTTCTAATATCCATTTTTTCATTTTTGTATGCCCATCTGTTTGGGGATTATAGGTAGTGTTTTAAGCTAGGTACATTCCAAATCCTTCAAATTTATTCTTTCCAAAATTTTGAAGTAAACTTTACATCTTGGTCGAAGATGAAAACTTTTGAAATTCCTTGCAATTTGAAAATTTCCTTAATAAAAATCTTGGAAATATCAATTTCCTTGTGGGTTGACTTTGTAGGTATGAAGTCAGCATCTTTTCTCAACTTTTCAACCACCACCATAATTGCATCATGTTGTTTTGTTATCCTTGGCAGTTATGTGATAAAATACATTGATATGGTTTCCCACTTCCATATAGAATAGAAATTGGTTGTAGTAAACCTGTAGGATGCCTGTGTTTAGCCTTGACTTGTTGACACTCAATGCATTTGACAATATATTTTACAATTTCCTTTTTCATTCCAGGAAAATAATGCAACTTCATTGTTGGTGTGATCATCTTTTGATAGCTTGGGTGGCCTAAATAGGGTATGTTATGAAGTTCATCCATGATGAGCCTCTTTAATTCTATGAAGTTGGGAATGTAAAACCTATCCTTTTACATCAACAAACCATCCTTCATCATTTTATATCCTTCACATTTTTGTCCCACAGGTTCTTGTTGCAAACATTCTTTAATATGCACAAAGTACTCATCAATGTGTAAGTATTCCTTTATTTTGGATTTCAAATCAGATTAAAATGTGTTGATTGAAGTCAAGTGAATAAGATACACTCTTTTGTTGAGAACATCCGCCACTCTCTTTTACTTACCTTTTGTATTCTTTATCTCAAAGTCATATTTTCTGATAAGGGACAACCATCTAGCCCATCTGAAATTCAAGTGAGGCTGATCGAACAAATATTTTGTCCAATTGTGATTTGACATCGACACAATATATGACCAAGAAAGTAGTGATGCCACATATTCAATGTGTGAATTATGGATGCATGTTCCAGGTCATGAGTAACTCAATTTCTCTCATGCTCATTCAACTTCCTAGACTCGTAGCTTATCACATGATCATATTGCATAAGAAACCCAAAGATTCCTTCCTTATAGGAAGTTTTTCACACCAAGAAATATTTATCTAGGTTTGTAGTTTTCAAAATTGGTGCATTGGTAAGGAGGTACTTTAGTTGCTAAAAACTTTCTTTGTATTTTTCTGACCATACAAATCTTACTCCTTTTCTTTGCAACAATGTTATCGGATTATGAATATTGGAGAATCCTTGGATGAATCTATGGTAAAATCCTACCAACCCCATAAATGTCCTCACATCCATCACATTCTTCGGAGTGGGCCAATCTATGATTTCCTTTATCATCTCCAGGTTCACGACAATTTCCCATTTTGAAATCACATTACCTAAATAAGAAATCTGATTTTGATAGAATTCACATTTTCTAAATTTAGTATACACTTGATGCTTCCTCAACACTTGCAACACTATTCTAAGGTGCTCTTCATGCTCCTCCTTAGAGTTGGAGTAGATGAGAATATCGTCAATGAAAACTAAAACAAACTTATCCAGGTGTTTTCTCATAACACTACTCATCAAACACATGAAGGTGGATAGTGCATTGGTGAGTCTGAATGACACCACTATGAAATCATTATGTCTGTATCTTGTTTTGAATGTTGTCTTGTGGATGCCCTCATCCTTGATTGTAGCTTGATGATAACCAAACTTTAAATAAATATTTTAAAATACAATAACCCCTCTTAGCTGATCGAAGAAGTCATGGATTTATGGCAATGGATACTTATTTTTCACTGTTACTTTGTTTAGCTATCTGTAATCAATACATAGCTTGAGGGTATAGTCCTTATTCTTCACAAACAGTGTTGGTGCTCCCTAAGGGGACACACTTGGACTGATATATCCTT
>ML803305.1:119613-139225 GCA_009831015.1 Picea engelmannii | reverse complement strand
GATTTATGGCAATGGATACTTATTTTTCACTGTTACTTTGTTTAGCTATCTGTAATCAATACATAGCTTGAGGGTATAGTCCTTATTCTTCACAAACAGTGTTGGTGCTCCCTAAGGGGACACACTTGGACTGATATATCCTTTGTATAACATTTCCTTCAATTGCAACTTCATCTCTACCAGTTCAGGGGTGCTAATCCTATAAGGAACATTGGATACATTCATGTCGCATGGCATGAGATCGATTGAGAAATCAATGTCCCGTTTATGAGGTAGTATTGGTATCTCATCTAGAAACACGTCCCTAAATTATTGAAGCATTGGATAGCATTTGATTGTTGGTCACTTATTTTCTATTGTTTCCAACACATGGGCACCATACATTTGGTATCCTTTCCTAGAGTAATTCTTCAATTGTAATGATGAAACTTGCCTTATGGAAATAGGCTTCGAAATTCCTTCCACTATTCTAAAGTTTTTGTCATCATCCATGCATTCAAAAGTTTTATTATAGCATTCTAACTTGAATGTATGTGATGCTAACCAATCCACGTTGATCATAACATCATATGATCCCAAGGGAAATACATTTAGTGTTTCCAAAATTTGTAGCCCATTCATCTCTAACATGCATGCTTCCACCATCTAACTTACCTTTCTTTTATTCCCTATATCTAGATGCACTAACCATGAATTCTTGTGCTTATGCTTATGGAGAACACAAGAGTCAACAACTTGTGGTGAAACATAGATAAGGTCAGATCTAGAGTCAATCAAAATGGAAATAGATTTCTCAACAATCTTATCTTCTACTTCCACCACCGATGCCTGGTGTCTGCTTGCCGATCTTCTACAAAAACACAAGTTTGAAGAAAGGTCCTTGATATGTCATTAAATTTTTTATCTTCTTGAATGTTATAATCCCTCTTATTTTTTCTTTCTTGTGGGGACAATCTTGGAGTAAGTGTTCTTCTTCACATCTCCAACATTTTAGTAGTTATTTCCATTGTTCCCTAGTATTCTCTCTAGATTCTTCTACTAGCTTGATGCCACTCTGCATGGGAAATATTTTTGGTCTATGCTTGGATTATTTATAGCAATAATTTTCCTTCGAGTTTGTGTCTTTGAGAGTTCTTGGCTCATCAAAATTAATACTATATTTTTTTAGGATTGATGAAATCCATTGAGAAAGAACTCAATTTTCACATTCTCATCTCTGATATACCTCAATAGATCTAAACATTTGTTGACATAGTCATCCATTATTGATCCAGAATGATCCCCACAACTAATCTAATCAAATAGTTTCAAATATTTTCAAAATATGTTTAAGCCACCACATGGATTCAACATGGTGTCCAAATCCCAAGTAATGTGGAGGTTGATTAAAAAAAAATTGAAATTTTTTCACATCATTCTCTAATTTGAGCACTAAATATGAAGGGGCAAAATGGCTACTAAAGGGAAAGCCACTGTATCATGCCAAAAAATCAATGCAAGACGTGGTCACTCATGCACCTTAATGATCTATGTTTGTAGATATTCTTCTTTTCAGATTGCGACACCTTTGGTATGGTTTAGTTTCCTTGCAGGCCTCTAGGTTCAACAATGTGTTTGGAAATGATATAAAGAATAGGTGCATCATGGAAAAATGTAATAATTAACACTCCATCCATCCATACTTCCTTTCTATATCTATATTGAGTTATTTCCACCTCACAACTCAAACGCTAACTTCACTTTGAATCAGTTTTAGATCCATATCGTGTTTAGTGGAAATAACATCTCCTTTGTGGATTAGTCGTGGGATTTTTCCAATGTTTTATGGTGCCATCTCTGCTAATGCATGAAAGTTCCCATATTATGGAAGAAACAGATGAAGCATTCAAAAAATGAGTCAAGATATCCCCCACACAAGTCATCAAAGCCATTGATCTTCCCTTGCTGCGATAGATCATATAATTTGAAAGGAGAAGCCCATTTATTGGGAGAATAGGTAATAAAATGTTCATTTTTATTGTAGGAAGAAGCCATTAAAGGTCAAGGAACCCATTCTATTATATTCCTAGAGGACATCGTAGATTGTTTTTGCAGATTGATGGCCATTATTTGATGTAAAGAGGTGAAATGATGCACTTTTCATCCTTCTTAATGGATCAATTGATAATTTGAAGAGGACCCAAAAACGTATCCCATATGGGTGAACTTTGCTATCATTTGTTAGAGTATTTATTGTGTTATTTCAGTTCTTGTTTTAAATTTTAGTCTTAAAATATTGGATTTTAATCAATTAAACCAATTTTTAACGAAATTATGGGAAATTGAGAAGCTTCTTATAAGAATATGAATTCATGGTTTTTTTAAAATGAAACCTTTAACAATAATTTTGGATCGAGTTTGGTATCAAAGTATGGTTTATTAGGGATTAAATCATATGCTTATTTGGATTTGGACAAGTGTTTTTATTGAATTCTAACTAGGTCTAAGCTCAAGTGGGGAGAAGGTTTGCTCGAAGAGTACAATCCTGAAATTGGTTTGAGACATGCATTCCAAAGGAAAGCAATGGAATCTCCAAAGGAATAAAACCCCTTCAAATATTAAGCGATGTTTCGACAAGACTTTTTGGAGGTTAAAACCATGGTGGAAAAATTATATAAGGAATCAAAGAAGAATGAAGAAGACCCAAGTCAAAGTAAAGGAGAGGGAGGTGGTGGCGACCCTCCTAAAACTCCTCCATGTCCATCCTCTCCTTGAAGTTCAAGTTCCTCTTCAATTATGTAGAAAAAAAAAATAGAGAAAGTTGATTCTATTTTTTCCACATCTTGGTTGAAATTAGATGTGAAATTTGACTTGCCAATGTATAATGGAGAGCTTAGTGCAGAGAAATTAGATCATTGGATCAAGAAAATTGAAGGGTATTGTAGTGTTTGTGAACAAAGAAGAAAAATTCCAGCTAGCTACTCTTCAACTAGGACATACAACACTGATATGCTGGGAGAGTAATCATAAATAAGATCTTCTTAAGAAAGATAAAATGATATCTTTTTGGTATGAATTCATAGCTACATTAATGAACCAATTTTATCCTTTAAGTTATATGCAACACAAAATAATGTATTGGAAAAATTTAAGGAAAAATAAAAGATAGAATGTGCAAGACTATACTTAAGAGTTTAGAAAGAGGGCATTAACATTGGTAATTCCTGTAACATCCCCATTATAATCCCCAGTTTAATTAATTCTTAATTTATATATTATGTGTGGCTATGAAAAAGCGATGTATATGCAAATTGTATTTTCGAATTTTAATAATAAAATGTGATGCCAACTACTAGGGGATATGGACAGATATGGGGGATGATTAATTGACAAGAGAGGGGAGGGTATAAGAGAATGTCTAAGAGGGGTCCAAGTGGTAAATAAACATGTATATTAATTCAACTCACTGCCTAAAATTACTGTTGGTATATAAACCTTCTGATTTCTAATTGAGTGTCCCCAAATCCAATCATTGAATGCATGTAAGAGGGTGGGTGTGAGAACTCACATCCCATAGTTATTGGGAGCACGGGGGATGAGTACAAGTATCTTGGGGAAGTGTTTGAGTCAAGAAATCAAAACAAAGGAGATGGAATTCATATGGGCAGTTACAACAATTTTAGATAGTCATTTTTTTGGCATGAACAACAAGCAGAGAGTAGAAAATAAGAGGTTGGAGCTGGAGAAACCATGGAGGGAAAATTTTGGAGCATGCTAGAGCATTTTTGGAGGATATTTGGAGAAAAATACTGAATATCTAGGCTTTCATGCTTGAAGAGTGAAATCCTATGTGATTTGCACTGTAATAGTGAGTGTTTTCTATTGTTGTTGGTATTTTTCCTAGCAGTGAGCTCCCTTGAGTTTCCCAATAGAGAGATTATTGGTTATATATGCCAAAGAGACCCTGATAAACTAATGCGATGCCTGAGGAACTGATATCAATGAAGGGGTACATTCCTTGGGTTGGGCAAGTTGAGAGGAAGAGAAATGGTGGAAAATCGAGATATCTGTAGGAGAATACCAATGGGTAGTGGGATTGTTGTGTTGTGAGTGGAAAATGAGAGACCACCCTCTTTTGTAGAATTCTATCCCCATCTCACGGGTGAATTGCTATTGATATTTGAAACAAAAAGTATATGGGTGGGTGGAACGTCTGTCCCAAGAAACTGGTTGCACAACTATTTGGAAAAGATAAGTGTTTTATTTGTTTTCTATCTTGCATTATGAGTTTTAATTGTTGTGCATGAACTCTGTGTATAAGACTGGTTTATATGTTGTTGTAATGAGTTATTAGCTGCATTCATGTGTGATTTTTAGTATGTTGTAGCTGTAATTAACTAATGGTATCAGACAATAGTTAAATTTGTGTGTAATTCATAGCTGGTAAGCTACATGAAATTAGTTAGCAAAAAAATTTAAATTTATGAGTATTTCTTCATGTAATGGACCTAAGATGGTCAGAGAACGTTATATTATGGTATTAGAGCTTCTAGTTCAAACATTGGACTTATATGGGCCAATAAATAGTGAAAATTTGGGAAAATTCATCGTTACAGATTGCAATCTCTAATGAATTTGAAGGAAAAATGAAGAAAATTAGAGTTAAATCCCCAAATTTGTGAGCAAATTCGAGTTTTAAATGCCCCTAAATGTCTAAGAGGTTTTTATGGAGTAAATATGTAGAGTTGCAGAGTTAAAATTTGACCTGGAAGGTCGATTTTTGTTTTAATTTCCACTGTAGAATTGGGTGAAGTCTTATGGATTGATGGCTGAGATTGTGTTTGATTTCGAGATCAATAATCTAGATTCATTGTAATCGATTTAAAAACTTATAAGGTTTTTAGAGTTTGGAAAGGTCTATCAGATCAATGACCATGATTCATTTTCATATGTTTGCGAAGTGGATGAGATTGATGGTTTGGATTCATTTTTGGTGATTTGGAAGTTGGAGAAGATCAATGGTCAAGATCATTTTGAATGGTAGATCGACGATGCAAAGTCATCTAGGATTTGGTTGAAATTTATAAGTGTTGGAGTTGGCCAACATAATTTGTCGATGGCCAATGGTAGGGTGGAACAAATTGACAAAGTGTTTAAGTCACCAACAAAAATCGCCAACGACTAATGGTCGGGTTGGTCATTTTGGCAAGGTGTTTTCTTGGTAAGAGGAATCACTGATTCCTGATGATCGCATCAACCAATTCGGTGAGGTGTTCGGTTCATCCAAGGGAAATTGACGATGGCCAATGAATAAAAGAGGAGGATGATGTGTCAATCCATGTCAACATCCATGTGTCATGTCACGTCATCCAAGTTGACACCTTAGGATGATATGACATGACATGTCAACATCCATGTGTCATGCCACGTTAGCATAGTTTCCACGCCATCCAATAGATGGTCGATAGATGCTGATCGGGTCAGATGAATTGTAAGGAGTTTCATCCACCAATGAAAATCATCGATGGTCGATGACCGATGGTCAGGTTGACTAGTTTAGAGATGTATTGTAAATCATTTTCCAAAGGGAAGAGTCGATGACCGACGGTCGGGTCGACCATTTTAGAAAAGTGTTGCATGCATCCAAAGGAAAACACCAATCATCGATAGAGTTCATATCAATGACCGATATTTCTCCCAATTTTGAGATAGACGGTGCAAATTAAATTGTTTTTATAATAGTAAACTTCCAATTTGTCTACAAAATATTATAGTTTTTGAAGGTCATAAACTTGCGGGGCGATTTTGAGGTCCTAAACAACGTTTTTAGGAGTTCTGTTTTTCAAGATTGTAAGTGCCATATGAAGCACATACAATCTTTATAACTTAAATAAAAGAGTTTGAGGAGAGATTTCAAATGAGCTATTTTGTTCACAAAACAAAACTTGTATGAGAAAGTTACAACTGAATCAATAAAGGTAAAATTTTGGCCCCAATTTTTTTCCAAAGGAAATAATTCCTTGCTCAGAAGTCTGTTTGGGGTATAGGAGCTGTCTATGGTAATATTGTGAACCATAGAAGAAATTCATGGAGCCAGATTTGGAATATAGGTATGTAAAAATGTGCAAGAGAAAAAAGACACATGTAGCATACATGGGTAAAATGAGAAAGACAATATAAACTTCTTCAGACCATAACTTTCAGCTCAAATCTTGGATTTGAGTAAACAAATAGTTGCTCGAAAGGTATTAAGGAGGAGAAGACATATATACACCTAGAATTTTGAATTGGACACTAAATGTTTTAGAAATTAATAAATTAAATTCCGCAGTTGTAAGTGAGTGGAAATTGTAGTTGGTAAATGTTGTAACTTTTGGCTCTGAACTTTGAATGAGGCGTGAGTATAGCTGTTGGAGAGGTGTTTCAAAGAAGAATGTGTCTAAGGAATCATATTTTGACTTATTTTATTGTTCTCTTCATAAATTGGGATGAAGAAGAAACTATAATCTAGTTAATGAAATGTTTTATAGTATTAATGTGCTAACAATAAATATTAGATGCACATTTCTTGCAGAATTAGAAGTACAAGAAAACAAATTTGGTTCTTATATGACGACTGGAGTTATGGAAGATGAAAAGGTATCTTACATCCATGAGGAGGATATCATAGGCCTACATGTCAACATGGGAAATGTTGAGACCAAGTCTAATGGAAGAAGAGGCAAGCAAGAGCCTGTAACTACAAGAATCCTGCATAGAGAAGTGCAGAGCTATATGGTAGATAATGAAAGGATTATGAATGCTCAAGAAGAGATACTTCATAGTTTGAATATGTTGAATAAGAAAGTTAAAAAATAATCTAGTACTAATAAATAAGATAGTTCTAGACAAGTGATAACATCCATATCCCATAGCATAAGGGTTGATCATGGGGATGATAGGTAGTCAAGAAGAATGAGTCAGTGCCGCCATTATCCAAGGAAATCCAATAGAATAACTCATGCAATTTCAGGTCCAGGGAGTAGCCTAAGTGTGTCTCCTGTCTGGAGGCAAAGGAGAAGGAATAAGGTAGAACTATTGCAAGGTTAAATTAGGAAAATCAAGCCACCAAATTTCCATGGTGAGCACAAGAAAGGATAAGAGGCCAAGTAATGGTTCTTGGAAATGAATAAATATTTCCATCTATATGATTACCCCTCAAGGGTAGAAGCTAGAATTGTAACCTACCACTTGTAAGGAAAGGTAGCCATATGGTGGGATCAACTTAAGAAATCTAAGAACCTTGATGAGAAGAGGATCTAATGGAGGAAGTTAAAAGAATATTTCCAAGAGAAATATTTGTCCGAGCATTATTATGGAAGGAAGATGAAATATTTCTTTGAACTGAAGTTAGGAAGCATGACACTGGATGAATATGAAAAGAGATTATTTGAGTTGTTGAGATATGTTGACTTCATAAAGGATGCGAAAGTAAAAATCCAAAGGTTATTGAGTGGGTTAAACTCCTTCTATAGTGGCAATATACAATATGATAACCCCAAAACTTTGGAGGAAGCCATAAGGAGAGCAAAGAAAACTTATGAGAAAAACATAGGAAAGCCAATTTTCCAAAAATATTGGAATGAAAAGATGAAGGTAAAATGGAGGCATAAAGGTTTTAAGTCACCCTTTTTCAAGAACAAATCCCATGCAAATCAGCAAGGTCATTCAACTCAAAATGATCACAAGAATGAAAATTCATTTTGGAAAAGGCCAAGGAAACAACCTATACAATGTTTGGGATGTGAGGGAAATCACTTATATATGGATTTCCCTAACAAAGGACAAAGAATGAGGATTGTCCACAACATCCAGAAGGATGAAATAGTGGAAGACATGGGAGGAAACATGCCAAGGATTTATGCATCCTTGGACAAAAAGAAAGAAAAATATCAACCCCCCATGATTGAAGTGGAAGGTAAGATTGATAATCGACCCATAGCAATTTTAATTGATTCTGGATCTATTCATAAGTACATAAACTATAACATTTTTGAAATATTTCACTTCTAAAGGAGTAAGCATAAGAAATCTTCGTTAGTTCAATTAGCCACAAGGGCTAAGAGGAAAATCAATGATCTAGTTAAAGATTGTACAATAAACATGAATGTACTGAACACAAAGGTAGATGTGAACATCATTCCATTGGTCTCATATGATTATCTAATTGGCATGGATTGGTTTTAAAAGCACCATGATGTCCTATATTGTTACAGCAAGACAATCACATGTATTGATGAAGAAGGGAAGCAAGGCAAGGTTCAAGGCATTCCAAGAGTTGTAGCTATTAGATAAATTTTAGCTATGCAATTGAAAAGGAGTTTCAAGAAAGGATGTAAGATTTTTGTAGCCCATATGGAAGAGACAAATAGAGATAATGTGGAAAGCATTGAAGACCATCCACTCTTAATGGATTTTGAATATTTTTTTGGAGAAATCCTAGGATTTCCACCAAAGAGAGACATTGATTTCTCTGTTGATTTGGTGCCAGGAGCTGCCCCAGTGTCCAAGACACCATACATAATGGGCACACTAGATTTGAAGGAGTTGTAGATGAAACTTGAAAAATTGTTAAGGACGGGGTATATATTCCCAAGTGTGTCACCTTGGGGTGCCCGATTTATTTTTGTGAAGAAGAAATATGGAAACTTAAGGTTGTGTATTGATTTTAGACTGTTGAATAAGGTCATCATAAATAACTATTATCCTTTTCCAAGGATTGATGATTTATTTGGTCAACTGAAAGGTGCAGGAATATTTTCCAAGATTGACTTGATATTAGGTTATCATCAAGTGAGGATAAAGGAAGAATATATCAACAAGACAACATTCCGATCAAGATATGATCATTATGAATTCATGGTAGTACCATTTGGACTATCAAATGCTTCCACTTTTTTTATGTGCCTGATGAATGGAGTGTTCATGGAATACCTGGAAAAGTTTGTAATTGTGTTACTAGATGATATACTCATTTACTCCAATATAGAAGAGGAACATGAGCAACATTTAAGAATGGTGTTGCAATTTTTAAGAGAGCATAAGTTGGATTCCAAGCTATGTAAGTGCATCTTTTATGAAAAAAACATTCACTACTTGGGGCATATAATTTCAGCAGAAGAGATAGAAGTTGATCCCAAGAAGATAGAGGCCATTATAGGATGACCAATGGCAAATAATGTGATAGAGGTAAGATCATTCATGGTTCTCTCCATTTATTATCGAAGATTCATAAAAGGATTTTCAAAGATTGCAATCCCAATCACTTCCTTGCAAAAGAAGGGAGTGAAATTTGAATGGACTCCCAAGTGTGGAGAATTTTTAGAAGCTGAAAGACATCTTGACAAGTGCACCAATATTTAAGATTGAATATCCATATGGATATTTTGTTGTGTTCACTGATGCATGAAAAGAAGGGCTCAGTGGATTCCTCACTCAAAAGGATCATGTGGTATGCTATGAGCCAAGAAAATTAAAAGAGCATGTGAGGAGTTATGCTACACACGACTTAGAATTAGCATCCATTATTCATGCATTAAAAATGTGGAGACACTACCTCATGGGGAGGAAATTTGAGCTAATAACATACCACTATGGTCTGAAACATTTATTTGGACAACCCACATTAAATGCCATACAACCTAGATGGTTGGAATTCATGAGTGAATATGACTTTGAGATTAAACACATCAAAGGCAAGGAAAATCAAGTGGCCGATGCGCTTAGTAGTAGAGCACACAAAAATGAATATTATAGCCATCAACATGTACAAGACTGATTTGAAAGATAAAAATATTTCAGCAAGAAATTCAGATCAACACTATTTGGAAATAAAATAAACATTACAACAAGGAAATTTACAATATAAATTTAAATATTATGAGCTGCAAGAGGATGAAATACTCACGTATAGAGGAAAAATATATGTGATAAGTTCTAGTGAGATGAAAAATATAGTGATGAGGGAAATGCACAATGTGACATATGTTGGGAACCCATGATATGATAAAAAAATTGCACTTGTAAGAAGCCAATACTTTTGGCCAAGAATGAAGAAAGAAGTGGATAATTATATAACCATATGTCTAGAGTACCAGAAGGTGAAGGGTGAACATAGACATCCAGCAGGGTTCTTACAACCATAACCCATTCTAGAATGGAAGTGGAAAGTAGTCACAGTGTATTTTATTACTAAGTTTCCCAAAACAATGAAGCAACATGATTCCATCATGGTGGTGGTGGATAAATTAAATAAGGCAACACATTTTATTCTTGTGAAGACCACACACAAGGCAACAAATATTGCAGAGATCTGCATGAAATAATTTTCTAGGATACATGGAGTCCCTAAAGAAATAACTTCATAAAGAGATCCAAAGTTTACATATAATTTTTGGAAAGGTTTGTTGAAAGGATTTGGGAAAAATATAAATCTTAGTACATAATATCACCCAAAGTCAGATGGGGAAAATAGAGGACTAACATAATAATTGAGGACATGCTCAAAATGTATGTGATGGACCAACCATCAAAGTGGGAGGATTATATCCACCGAGTTGAATTTTATTACAATAATGGGTATCAAGACTCATTAAAAATGAGCCCATTTAAAGAATTGTATGGTAGGAAGTGTAACACACTAGTGAGTTGGAATAATCCAATAGACAAAGCAGTTATTGGGCCAAATTTATTGAAGGAAATGGAAGAAAAAATGGAAAATATCAAATAGAATTTAAAGGTTTGCCAGGATAAGTAGAAAAGTTATGCAGACAATAATGTAGTTTTCAGATATTTTAAAGTGGGTGAACATGTGTTTTTAAAAGTGAATGCGAAAAGAAGATCACTAGGATTAGTAAGTTTCCCAAAGTTGGCAACAAGATATTGTGGGCCTTTTGAAATATTAGAAAAGATAGAGCCAGTTACATACATGCTAGAATTTCCTTCATCCATGAGAGTGCATAATGTATTTCACGTGTCATTTAAAAAAAAATATGTGCCTGGACCTAACCACATATAATTGATTGGACTGTGATCTAGGTGGAACACAAAGGGGATTTCCGGGTGGATCCAGTACACATTTTGGACTAGAAATTCAAAGTTCTCTGGAACAAAGACATAGGGTTGGTAAAGGTTCGATGGACATGCTACGGTCCTAACAATGCAACATGGGAGCATGAATAAACCATGTGAGAACAATACCCACAAAATTTTGACAAATTTGAAGAAAACAAAATTTAAGAATGCAAGACTCCATTTTGAGCAACTAGAGTTCTGGAACCACATCTCAGAGTCCTATCTAACCTACAATGGGGGGCCTAAAAAAAAATGGTACAACCTGATTGGATAAGAGAAGTAAAGAAGGTACATTCCTTGGGTCAATGGGTTGAAAGAAATAAGAGATTTTGGTTGGAACTGATGTTGGAGTTGTAAAATTGCATAATTTCATTTCTTAGTATTGTGATGTAAATTTGTATATGTATATAGACATAGTGTGCACCAAGGAAAACATACAACTATAGGGGAGGGAGAATGTAATGTTCCCACTATAATCCTCAGTTTAATTAATGCTTAATGTAGATATAATGTGTGGCTACGACTAAGCGATGTATATGCGAATTGTATTTCTGAATTTTAATAATAAAATGTTATTCCAAATGCTAGGGGATATGGACAGATATAGGGGATCATTAATATACAAGAGATGGGAGGGTCTAAGAGAATGTATAGGAGGTTTCCAAGTGGGAATTACCCATGTATATTAATTCAACCCACTTCCTAAAATTAATATTGGTATATGAAGCTTCTAATTTCTGATTGAGTGTCCCCAAATCCAATCATTGAATGCATATAAGAGAGTGGGTGTGAGAATTCACATACCATAGTTATTGGGAGCATGGGGGATGAGTATAAGAAGCTTGGGGAAGTATGTGAGTCAAGCAAGCAATACAAAGGAGAGGAAATTCGTATGGGAAGTTACAACAGTTTTAGATAATCAATGTTTTTGGCATGAACAATAAGCAGATAGTAGAAAAGAAGATCTTGGAGCTAGAGAAACCATAGATGGTGAATTATGGATAATTTAAACTTAAATTTGCAATCACCTCTATGTTCATAGATGAGGTAGAGTTAGATGTCACACCACTTTATATTTGTGGAATTGTTTTGGGAATTCCTTAATCGTATGGTGGGAAAGATATATTCTACAGGGAGGAGAACACATATCATCTTACAAAGGATGGGATTGATTATATTGTAAAATCCCATCATGTGAAGACTAAATTGTCTCTTGTTACTATAAGACAAATGAAAAGGCTTGTAAATGCATGCAAAATATTTGTACTCATGATTGTATAAGCTAAGGATGATGATAAATCCAAAGTTTTCAAAGGGTGTGATAATAAACATAAATATGAATTAGTTAATATTATTTCTAACCATGATGATGTGTTTTAGGAACCACAAGGATTACCTCCAATGAGAGAGACACAACATGATATTTTTATGGATCAAGATGCACCTATTCATAACATTGACATTTATAGGTTATATGTGCTTGAATATGAATAAATAAAGAAGAAAGTTCATGAGTTGCCAGAGAAAGGAGTCATTTGATCAAGTACTTCTCCATGTGGTTCATCCATTGTGTTGGTACCAAAGAAATACAATAAATTGTGTTGGCTCGCTTGCACGTGTCCTTATTAATGATGGGGGGTTGATGACCCAAGGTTCATCCAGAGTTGACTAAAAAAAACCCCAAGGCATCAACATATCAATCCTCAGTCTAATATTGAAGAAGGTCTCACTCGAGACACCATGAGAATCATAGAGACCATCTGGTCTTGTGTTGGTGATGAAGGGTTAATTACATAGGGAATTCATTTAGGTTGACAATCATACATTCCATTGTGTTATGCTTAAAAAATAAAAACATCTAACAATAACACATATATTCATCAGACACATGATCAACAAATCATAGGAAATAAATCATTGCAACATTTATTATATTCATTCAACCAATCACATACATGTACCAATAGACTCATCAATTAACAAAGACAATGCCTTGTGCTCTTATATATTTTCATAGTAGTTCATTGCATGGTTCCATGCACTTTCTCTTAGACTCCGTAGGCATTACAAAACCATAATCACAACCATACACCTTAAAAAACATGAGCTCAAAGTGAGCCCAAATACATCGGCCACAACAATAGTGATCCCGGCAAAAAAAATCAACAACTGACTAATCAACCAACGAACTACTTCTCTATCATCGTTTCTCCCTTTTGTTTTCTTCTTTGCTTTGGAACTCTATCAATTTTAGTTCTGCTCCACTCTCTCTATTAACTTTTATTCCCACATGCTTCTATCACCCACATGTAGTACACGTAGCTTGTTTAGAGTCGTGGTAGTATTAACTACCTTGTCATATCATCCCCTTACTACTCCACGATCTATCGTGTTTCCTGAAGTAATCATTCAAGAAGATTACCCTAAGATTCCTTTCTTGATTTTGGTGTGCATGCAATATCTTCTTGGTTTCTATCATGCATATTAGAACTCAAATTCAGACTGGTGCACCTATTAGAATTCAGAATGATGTCACAATTGATGCCATCCACTATGTATCTACTAGTGTGCATGCAAAACTAAAGTGCGTGCACAACTACGTTTGTGCACGTGCAAAACTACGTTTGTGCACGTGCACAATCTCTATCCAAAAAAATTGGGTGAAAACATGCTCCCACCACTATTATTTGTCTCTTCCTTGAGCTAATGGCCTCATGGAGTAACTGACACAATAGAAGGAACCATCTTCATAAGTTCTTGAAGGAAATACTTGAATTTATTATCAGATTCATTGAGGGTATCATGAAGTTAATGGGTAATCTAAACGACCTTATCTGTATCGACCATTGTAACTTGAGAAGTTGTTAGGTCCATTGTCTCCATCTTCTTGATCATAAAGGTGACGACAAGTCGTGTGGCCGTCAACCGAGTATAAAATATGAGGAAATTCTCATCTACATCAGTAGATAACTATGAAATGGTTTGATACTCTGTATGTGCTGCAATAATATCTTTAGTTTTAGTCATGATAGCTATCATCATATCTTGGCACTTTCCTAGAGGTAAAGAAGCCAAAATACTCTTTTTTTGGGTGACCTTAGCTTCTGTTGCACAAAATAAGTCATCAATAGAAATCAATTCAAGGGTATTATGCGGATGGTTCCATAAGGTGAAATTGTATTTGACCACTCTCGAAAAATTCTTCACTCTATTCTCGTTGTCACAGATGGTGTCTTTGGATAATGCAATATTGTTCTGCAAGTATGTCTCCTATGGTGTTGTCTGTTGAAGCCACACACATAGTGTTGTATTCTATGATTCCAAATATTGTAGATGAGCCTTTAAAACTAAGAGTTTGATAAGGGGGGGAACGTCTCGAGTATCTTATGAGGTTTTCAGTACCTACACATACAAGTTGTTGACCAACCTCAAGAGGTCAATGATGAAAACAAGTCTCTCATCATACTGAATCTTTATTTTGTTTGCTTGGACCACTGGGTTCTTGGAGTACTGGGCAGTTAGAAAGATGGGTGCAACAAACAAGGGGGAGTTTACTACATCCTCTTCATGCCCTGGTGGTGGTTTCCATAAAATCATTCCCAACAAGAGGATGAACCAACTATAATGAAGCTCCTTTCCCATGTCCTGAGCATCCAAACAATTGTCGATAAACTTTTTCATCAAATACTAATCCCAAGCCATATGAACTCTTCCATCACATTGTTTAGTAGCGACAACGACCCCAAGGGTGCATTTTTTCTTTCAACACTTCTGTATGAATTTGCAGGCCAATTTATGTGTTGTGAATCTCATGACTGGATTTTTAATTTTGGGGATTACCAGCCTGCGTTGTCCCCTGTGTGTCCCAAACCGAGCATAAGATTCCTCTTGTGCTGCGTATTTGGCCTTGATGGCAACAAATCGATCCTCACTAGAAGTGGGAAGACTCAAAACCTTGTGCATCGTATCATGGTCAATGGGGTAATGCTTGTTCAACCATAGTTACCCACCATGTAGTCTCATGAGGAGGAAGCAAACACATGCATGAATTATTGGTGCTTGATCGAAATGTGGGAAATTGAGTAATGTAAGGATGCCAAATGTAGCATCCCCAACATCCAACTGCTGGGATATGTCACACTTAAAAAAATTTCAAACTGTATACCAAATTAAAGCATGCAAATACTCTACAAATACATAGATTCATATAGAGTAATAATAGAAATATACATGCAACATACAAAGGAAAAACCCATAAAAATAAACGCATAAATAATAATGCAACATGTAATTTAACACACAATTGGAACTTATCTTTGATAAAAACACCACCAACTACGTGTAGACCTTCCATGTTCCTCCCAAAATTAGACCACACTGCTCAAAACTCTTAGCGGTGGGTCATCCCTGAGTCGGGACTAAACTCCACCCAGGCAAAGGAATTCCTAACTAGGTTGATGCATATCAGAAAACAGGAAAATTTTTGTCCCAGGTGCTAATTCAAACTAACAACCTACATTCCCTCATTCCTCACATGCTTGTCCCACCCTAGGAAATGTGCCCCTTCTCTTCTCAACAGTCCTTCAACTACCCCATTTCCTTCTCGGGGTTTCAACAACATGCTGAATAGGAAGTCTCATAGCCTTGTAGCTGTAGTCTAGCACCTTCGAGAGATCAATTCTCATCAATTCTCTCACATGGAGGGAATTTCCCATGGGCTTGACAACCCGTCTCTTCAATATCCCATGGGCATGAAAACCAGTTTCTTCAGTCCAACTCCTAAGCTAACCAGGTACAGGTACAAACACATGTAGGATTTTGGTACTGGTTCAGGTAAAATACATGTACAATGATGGTAACAGGAAATTACAGAGGACAACTGAAAATCCATGAGTGAAGGAATGGAGGAATGATGGAATGTTGGAAAATGAACTAAGTCCAAAATCATTGTATGCATGTTCCTAATTTGACACTTGTCATATTGAGAGCAACTTTGGCCCACTTGTCCCCATCCTTAGAAATTAGGATAAAATAATTATCCGTACTTTATATTTTAAGGAATATTAGTCTAATATTCCTTTTTGGGTTAATATCCATAGCTTATCCCCTTATCCTCAACTTTTATCCCCTTTTCCATAACTAGTGGATTTTAGTCCCCCATACTCTTTTACATGGTTGGTCTGGATGCAGTGATGTGTTTTTCATTAATAATTTCATGCGAATACATTTACATTTACATCACAGATATACTATCCTTTCTGCATCCTAACTCACCAGCCTAAGTGCATTTGTATTTACATTTACAGTTGGGGTTTGGACTAGGGGTATTACATTCCCCTCCTCCTTATTTATGCATTATCCTTAGTGCAATATATACACATATACTACCAAAATTTCAAAAATCCTCAAAAATATGCACGTATTTTTCCTGCATAGCATCTTCATTCTCCCAAGTTTCATATTCAGGACCGTACCAGGTCCATTTGATCTTTAATATCTCTATGGCTTGATTCCAGAGCTTCTTGATTTTCCGGTCCAATATGCACTTGAAAGACACCTTCTTGTTCCACCTGAACCACATTCCAATCAATGACATGATTAACATTAGGTATATATTTTTGAGCAATGATACATCAAATACATTATGAATAGACATTGATGCAGGCAAGGAAAGCATGTATTCTATAGGCCCAATCCTCTCTAGGATTTCAAATGGACCACAATAACGAGCTGCCAAATTTGAGAATTTCCCAACTTCAGGGAACTTCTGTTGGATTTTACTTTCAAGAATATATGGTCACCCACTTTAAATTCCCTGTGAGATCTTCCCTTATCAACATATCTTTTCTGCCTGTCTTAAGCAACCTTTAAATTCGGTTTTATTTTCAACATTTTCTCTTCCATTTCCCTAAGTAATTATGGCCCAACCCTTGCTCTATCTGCTGGGTTGTCCTAGCTTACCGGTGTGTTGCACCTTCTGCCATAAAGTTCCTCAAATGGGCTCATCTTTAGAGATGCTTGGTACCCATTGTTATAATAAAACTCTACTAAGTGTAGGTAGTTTTCCCATTTTGATGGTTTATCCATCACATACATCCAAAAATTATCCTCAATCACTTGATTCACCCTCTTTGTTTGTCCATTTGATTCTGGATGATAAGCTGTGCTAAAATTCAAATTTGTTCCAAATCCCTTAAATAATCCTTTCCAAAAATTTGATGTAAATTTTGGATCTCTGTCAGACACAATTGTTTTGGGTATACCATGTAGTCGAACAATTTCTCTCATATAAATATCAACAATGTTGGATTCCTTGTGAGTGAGCTTTACTAGAATAAAATGGGTAGCTTTAATAAGCTTATCCACCACTACCATGATAAAATCATGTCTCTTGTTTGTTTTGGGAAGTTTGGTGATGAAATCCATTGTTACAACTTCCTATTTCCACTCAGGAATGGGTAATGGTTGTAGCAAATCAACTGGGTATCTATGCTCAACCTTGACCTTTTGACACTTCAAACATTTGGCAATAAAATCAACAACTTCTTTCTTCATTCCTGGCCAATAATATTGGCTCTTGACAACTGCAATAGTTTTTTGATAACCTGGGTGCCCAACATAAGGTACATTATGCATTTCTCTCAATATCATATTTTTCACTGGGAATTTGGTACATAAATTCCGCCTCTGCACATGATAATTTCATCATTTCCTAGCTTATAGTCTTCAATTTTCTACTGCAAAATACATTGCTATAATTTTGTTATTATTTCCATGTATTGCAAATATGATTTTGCAGCCTCTAATATTCTATATTTCAAATGTGATTGGTACATGATAAAGGTTGTAGTATGCAACTCATTTACCCTTCTGCTAAGTGCATCAACCACGTTGTTCTCTTTCCCTTTGGTATGCTTTATATCAAAGTCATATTCACTGAGAAATTCTAACCACCTGAGTTTCCTGGTATTTAGAGTTGGCTATCCAAATAAATATTTTAGACCACTATGGTTTGTCCTCAACTCTAAACTTTTCCCCATGAGGTAGTGCCTCCACATATTCAAGGCATGCACTATGGATTCCAACTCCAAATCATGAGTAGCATAGTTCCTTTCATGCTCCTTCAACTTCCTTGATTCATAGAATATAACATACCCATTTTGACTGAGGAATCCACCAAGCCCTTCTTTACATGCATCAATGTATACAATGAAGTCTTCATTTGGATCAACAATCTTTAGTATTGGATCACTTGTTAATAATTTCTTCAATTGTTGGAAACTTGTTTCACAAACCAATGTCCACTGAAACTTCACCCCCTTCTTTTGCAAGGAAGTGATCAGGTGTGCAATATTTGAGAATCCTTCAATAAATATCCTATAGTAGCCTACAAGGCCCATGAATGATATGTCCTCTATCACATTCTTTGGTGACGACCATCCTCTAATGGCCTGACATTTTCAGGATCCATTTCTATCCCTTACTCTGAAATGATATGTCCCAAATAATGAATTTGGTTCTGATAAAATGATCACTTTCTCAATTTGGCATCACTACTACATATTGTAAAAATTCTGACGTTTTATTTGCGGCGTTATGGACAAAATTGTCCATATTGTCGCAAAATAGAGGAAATTTATATAAAAAATAAATCATGTTGCCCGATAACGTCGCTCTTTCCACGTTGACGTCTCTCTTGCCACGTTAATGTCGGTCTTGCCATGTTAACATCGCTCTTGCCATGTTTTCCACTGGAACGTCTCTCTTGCCATGTTTGTGAAGATATATGTCGCAATTGCCATGTTAACGTCGCTCTTGCCACGTTTTCCACTGGAACATCTCTCTTGCCACATTTTCCACATGGAACGTCTCTCTTGCCACATTTGTGAAAAGGTATGTCACAATTGCAACGTTTTGGAAACTAGGTTTTCCCCTCCAATGGTCACCTTAATATGTTCACCAAGTCAAAATACCAACAGTCACTTAGGACTTTTTTACGTCGGAATTGCGATGTTACAAAATCTATAAATATGTTGCATTTGAAAGATGTTGCGACAATTTTGATATAATAACGACACTTCTTACTTCTTGAAGAATAAGTAACGAGTAAACTGGAGTGCCAACAGTGCAGTAAAGATGACGCTCTAGTGATCCTTTAACAGAGGGAATCTTACATCTTCACATGAGATATCATCAAGACAAGATGGTAGAGGAAAAGTATCAGTTCCATTATTCATTTCAAGATCAACATCGCACACCATGTCTTGAGAAAAGCTAGGGTTTGCAATAAAAAGCATAAGGTATATGTTGCAGCCATTATCTCTGCCCGAGACTTCTTCTGATGACCATTTTTCTAGACATAGGGAAGATACCATATCCATTGGGCACTCTTCATCATTAGCAATATCTTGCACCCTTAAAATAGACATGGATTAGGGATTAGGGTTTAAGTGTTTAAGGGTCGATGGCTAAGGGGTTAGGGAATTTAGGGATTTTGTGTTAAGAGATTAGTGATTAACTA